>JAYEVK010000138.1:0-335967 GCA_036346275.1 Otatea glauca
TTCGTGAGGAATTTTAACACCGACTTGACGGATTCAAACGCCACCGATATGTGTTAGGGAGCATATGAAGTCCATCGGGTGTTTGCCACTCGCCACTGTGACTTTTGTTCGCACGAAAGGAGTGCAAAGCAAAGTTGGGACACGTCGTGAGGAAGTTTTAGCACCGCCGAAGGATTCAAACGCCACCGATATGAGTTAGGCGCATATGAAGTCCATTCGGGTGTTTGTCATTCAGTTTCACTGTGACTTTTGGTCACACTGATGGAGCCTGAAAGTGTGAGGGACACGCCGTGAGGAAGTTTTTACACCGACTGAATGGATTCAAACGCCATCGATATGAGTTAGGCGCATATGAAGTTCATTCGGGTATTTCACCCGCCACTCGCTGACTTTTGTTCGCATGAATGGAGTCCTGGCAGTGTTGGGACACGCCGTGAGGAATTTTGAACATCAACTCTGACGTGATTCAAACGCTTTTACCGATATGTGTTAGGCGATATGAAGTCCATTCGTGTGTTTTCACAGCTTCACTATGTGACTTTTGTTCACACGAATGGGAGTAAAGGTGCAAGTTGGGACACGTCATGAGTAAATTTTAGCACCACACTAACGGATTCAAACGCCACCGATATGAGTTAGGCTTATGAAGTCCATTCGTGGTGTTTGTCTCGCCACTGAGTTTTGTTCGCATCGAAAGGAGTGTGCAGCAGCAGGTTGGGACACGCCGTGAGGAAGTTTTAGCACCACTCTGATGGATTTAAAACGCTAACGATATGAGTTAGGTGCATATGAAGTCCATTCGGGTGTTTGTCACCCGCCACTCTATGACTTTGTTTCGCTCGAAGGAGGTCAGAGGGGTAGGGACACGTCAGGAGGAAGTTTTTGCACCACTCGGACGGATTCAAACGCTTTACCAATATGAGTTAGGGTAATATGAAGTCCATTCGGGTATTTCTCACTCGCCACTGTGACTTTTGTTCACTCGAATGGATTGTGCAAAGGCAAGTTGGGACACCACGTGAGGAAGTTTTAGAACCACCAAAGGATTCAAACGCTACCAATATGAGTTAGGGCATATGAAGTCCATTCGTGAGTTTGTCACCTGGCCACTGACTTTGGTCGCGACGAATGGAGCCTCAGCAGAAGGTAGCGACACTTCGTGAGGAAGTTTTACAAGAACACTGACGGATTCAAACGCCACCGATATGAGTTAGTTAGCATATGAAGTCCATTCGGGTGTTTTCACCGGGCCACTCGCGACTTTTGTTCGCACGAGTGGATTGTGAAGTGTGTTGGGACACGCCGTGAGGAAGTTTTAGCACCACTGACGGATTCAAACGCCACCGATATGAGTTAGGGCGATATGAAGTCCATTCGGGATTTTGTCACCGCCACTCGTGACTTTTGTTCGCCGAATGGAGTGTAGTGCAGGTGTTGAGACACGTCGTGAAAATTTTGAACACCGACTGGACGATTCAAACGCCACCGATATAAGTTAGGGCGCATATGAAGTCCATTCGGGTGTTTGTCAATAAGTTTCACTGCGGACTTTTGTTCACACGAAAGGAGTGTGCGCAGCAGTGCTGGGACACGCCGTGAGGAAGTTTTAGCACCACTGACGGATTCAAACGCCATCGATATGAGTTAGGCGATATGAAGTCCATTCGGTTGTTTCGCACTCGCCACTGGTGACTTTTGTTCGCATCGAATGGAGTGTGAAGTGCGTTGGGACACGCCGTGAGGAAGTTTTAGCACCACTCGGATGGATTCAAACGCCATGATATGAGTTAGGCGCATATGAAGTCCATTCTGGGTGTTTCTCACTCGGGCCACTCCTTGACTTTTTCTCACGAATGGAGGTGAAGTGCAGGTCGGGACACGCCAGGAGGAAGTTTTGGCACCACTGACGGATTCAAAACGCTACCGATATGAGTTAGGGCGCATATGAAGTCCATTCGGGATTTTATCACCCGGGCCACTGCGGACTTTTGTTCGCACGAATGGAGTGTGCAGCAGTGTTGGGACACGCCGTGGGGATTTTTAACACCGCCCTGACGATTCAAACGCTTACCGATATGAGTTAGGGAGCATATGAAGTCCATTCGGTGTTTGCCACCCGGGCCACTCGTGACTTTTGTTCGCATCGAAAGGAGTGTGAAGTGCAGGTTGGGACACGCCGTGAGGAAATTTTAGCACCGCTCCTCAAGGATTCAAACGCCACCGATATGAGTTAGGCGCATATGAAGTCCATTCGGGTGTTTGTCACCCCGGCCACTCAGGAGTTTTGTTCACACGAAAGGAGTGTGAAGTGCAAAGTTGGGACATGTCATGAGGAAGTTTTAGCACCACTCTAACGGATTCAAACGCCACCGATATGAGTTAGGCGCATATGAAGTCCATTCGGGTGTTTGTCACCCGCCACTGCGTGACTTTTGTTCACACGAATGGAGTGTGCGCGTGTTGGGACACGTTGAGGAAGTTTTAGCACCACTGATGGATTCAAACGCCACCGATATGAGTTAGGCGCATATGAAGTCCATTCGGGTATTTCTATTCCGGGCCACTGCGGACTTTTGTTCGCACGAATGAGAGGTGCGTGATGGGACACGCCGGAGGAAGTTTTAGCACCACACCGACGGATTCAAAAGCTTCCGATATGAGTTTGTGCGCATATGAAGTCCATTCGGGTGTTGCTCACTCAGTTTCACTGCGGACTTTTGTTCACACGATAGGAGTGTGCAAGGTGTTGGGACACGCCGTGAGGAAGTTTTAGCACCACTGACGGATTCAAACGCTACCGATATGAGTTAGGCGCATATGAAGTCCATTCGGGATTTTGTCACTCGCCACTTTGTGACTTTTGTTCGCATCGAATGGAGTGTGTAGTGCAGTTGGGACACTGCGGAGGAATTTTTAACACCGACTTGACGGATTCAAACGCTTACCGATATGAGTTAGGAGCATATGAAGTCCATCGGGTGTTTGCCACCGCCACTCGTGACTTTTGTTCGCACGAAAGGAGTGTGCAAAGGTGTTGGGACACGCCGTGAGGAAGTTTTAGCACCGCCTGAAGGATTCAAACGCTTACCGATATGAGTTAGGCGCATATGAAATCCATTCGGTGTTTGTCATTCGCTTTCACTGTGACTTTCGGTCACACTGATGGAGCCTCAGAGTGTGTAGGGACACGCCAGGAGGAAGTTTTTACACCGACTCTGATGGATTCAAACGCCATCGATATGAGTTAGGCGCATATGAAGTTCAATCGGGTATTTCACCGGGCCACTCGACTTTTGTTCGCATGAATGGAGTCCTGGCGCGTGTTGGGACACGCCGTGAGGAATTTTGAACATCAACTCTGACGATTCAAACGCTTTATCGATATGTGTTAGGTGCATATGAAGTCCATTCGGGTGTTTCTCACACGCCACTATGTGACTTTTGTTCACACGAATGGGAGTGCAAGGTGTTGGGACACGTCGTGAGTAAATTTTAGCACCACTCTAATGGATTCAAACGCTACCGACATGAGTTAGGCGCATATGAAGTCCATTCGTGGTGTTTGTCTCTTAGTTTCACTCGTGAGTTTTGTTCGCACGAAAGGAGTGTGCAAAGGCAGGTTGGGACACGCCGTGAGGAAGTTTTAGCACCACTGATGGATTTAAAACGCTTAACGATATGAGTTAGGTGCATATGAAGTCCATTCGGGTGTTTGTCACTCGCCACTCTATGACTTTGTTTCGCCGAAAGGAGGTCAGAGTGCGTAGGGACACGCCGTGGAGGAAGTTTTACACCGACTGGACGGATTCAAACGCCACCGATATGAGTTGGGCTCATATGAAGTCCATTCGTGAGTTTGTCACCGGGCCACTCGGACTTTTGGTCGCGACGAATGGAGCCTCGCAGCAGGTAGCGACACTTCGTGAGGAAGTTTTTACAAGAACACTGACGGATTCAAACGCCACCGATATGAGTTAGGCGATATGAAGTCCATTCGGGTGTTTTCACTCGCCACTGTGACTTTTGTTCGCACGAGTGGATTGTGAAGTGCAAGTTGGGACACGCCGCCGAGGATGTTTTAGCACCACTGACGGATTCAAACGCCACCGATATGAGTTAGGCGCATATGAAGTCCATTCGGGATTTTGTCACCCGCCACTGTGACTTTTGTTCGCTCGAATGGAGTGTAGTGCAAAAGTTGAGACAGTCGTGAAAATTTTTAACACCACTTGACGATTCAAACGCCACCGATATAAGTTAGGCGCATATGAAGTCCATTCGGGTGTTTGTCAATAAGTTTCACTGCGGACTTTTGTTCACACGAAAGGAGTGCAAAGCAAGTTGGGACACGCCGTGAGGAAGTTTTAGCACCACTTGACGGATTCAAACGCCATCGATATGAGTTAGGCGCATATGAAGTCCATTCGGGTTGTTTCGCACTCGCCACTCGTGACTTTTGTTCGCACGAATGGAGTGTGAAGTGCAAAGGTTGGGACACGCCGTGACGAAGTTTTAGCACCACTGATGGATTCAAACGCTACGATATGAGTTAGGCGCATATGAAGTCCATTCGGGTGTTTTCACTCGTTTCACTCCTTGACTCTTTTTCTCACGAATGGAGTGTGAAGTGCAGGTCGGGACACGCTAGAGGAAGTTTTAGCACCACTGATGGATTCAAACGCCACCGATATGAGTTAGGGCCATATGAAGTCCATTCGGGATTTTATCACCTGGGCCACTGCGGACTTTTGTTCGCACGAATGGAGTGTGCAAGGCAGGTGCTGGGACACGTCCGGGGATTTTTAACACCGCTCTGACGATTCAAACGCTACCGATATGAGTTAGGAGCATATGAAGTCCATTCGGGTGTTTGCCACCCGCCACTCGTGACTTTTGTTCGCACGTAAAGGAGTGTGAAGTGTGTTGGGACACGCCGTGAGGAAATTTTAGCACCGCTCAAGGATTCAAACGCCACCGATATGAGTTAGGCGCATATGAAGTCCATTCGTGGTGTTTGTCACCGGGCCACTGTGAGTTTTGTTCACACGAAAGGAGTGAAGTGCAGTGTTGGGACATGTCATGAGGAAGTTTTAGCACCACTCTAACGGATTCAAACGCCACCGATATGAGTTAGGGCGCATATGAAGTCCATTCGGGTGTTTGTCACCCGCTTTACTCGTGACTTTGTTCACACGAATGGAGTGTGCAAGGTGCTGGGACACGTTGTCGTGAAGTTTTAGCACCACTGATGGATTCAAACGCCACCGATATGAGTTAGGCGCATATGAAGTCCATTCGGTATTTCTCATTCGCCACTGTGACTTTGTTCGCATTTAATGAGAGTGTGCGTGCAAAGTTGGGACACGCCGTGAGGAAGTTTTAGCACCACTGACGGATTCAAAAGCTTACCGATATGAGTTTGGGCGCATATGAAGTCCATTCGGTGTTTTCACTGGGCCACTGCGTGACTTTTGTTCACACGATAGGAGTGTGCAAAGGCAGTTGGCACACGCCAGAGGAAGTTTTAGCACCACTGACGGATTCAAACGCTTTACCGATATGAGTTAGGCGCATATGAAGTCCATTCGGGATTTTGTCACCGGGCCACTTTGTGACTTTGTTCGCACGAAAGGAGGTGCAGCAGGTGCTGGGACACGCGTGAGGAAGTTTTAGCACCGCGGAGGATTCAAAACGCTACCGATATGAGTTAGGGTGCATATGAAATCCATTCGGGTGTTTGTCATTCGGGCCACTGTGACTTTCGGTCACACGAATGGACCCTCAGAGTGTGTAGGGACACGCCGTGAGGAAGTTTTTACACCGACTCTGATGGATTCAAACGCCACCGATATGAGTTAGGCGCATATGAAGTTCAATCGGGTATTTTCACCGCCACTCTGACTTTTGTTCGCATGAATGGAGTCCTGGCGTGTGTTGGGACACGCCGTGAAGAATTTTGAAGATCGACTTGACGATTCAAACGCCATCGATATGTGTTAGGCGCATATGAAGTCCATTCGGGTGTTTCTCACGCTTCACTATGTGACTTTGTTCACACGAATGGGAGTGCGCGGTGCAGGTTGGGACACGTCACGAGTAAATTTTAGCACCACTCTAATGGATTCAAACGCCACCGATATGAGTTAGGCGCATGTGAAGTCCATTCGTGGTGTTTGTCTCTCGCCACTGTGAGTTTTGTTCGCACGAAAGGAGTGTGCAAAGGCAGGTTGGGACACGCCGTGAGGAAGTTTTAGCACCACTCTGATGGATTTAAAACGCTTAACGATATGAGTTAGGAGCATATGAAGTCCATTAGGGTGTTTGTCACCCGCCACTCCATGACTTTGTTTCGCCAAAGGAGGTCAGAAAAGTGTAGGGACACGCCGTGAGGAAGTTTTACACCGACTTGACGGATTCAAACGCTACCAATATGAGTTAGGCGAATATGAAGTCTATTCGGTATTTCACTCGCCCACTGGACTTTGTTCACACGAATGGATTGTGCAAAGGTGTTGGGTCACGCCGTGAGGAAGTTTTAGCACCGCCGAACGATTCAAACGCTTTACCGATATGAGTTAAGGCGCATATGAAGTCCATTCGGGATTTTGTCACCCGCTTCACTGTGACTTTGTTCGCTCAAATGGAGAGTGCAAGGCGGGCCGAGACACGCCGTGAAAATTTTTAACACCGACTTGACGTATTCAAACGCCACCGAAATGAGTTAGGAGCATATGAAGTCCATTCGGGTGTTTGTCATTCGGGCCACTCTATGACTTTTCGTCGCACGAATGGAGCCTCGGCGTGTAGGGACACGCCGTGAGGAAGTTTTTACACCGACTTGACGGATTCAAACGCCACCGATATGAGTTAGGCGCATATGAATCATTCGGGTATTTTCACTCCGCCACTATGTGACTTTTCTTCGCATCGAATGAGAGTGTGCGGTGTTGGGACACGCCGTGAGGATGTTTTACCACCACTGACAGATTCAAAGCTACCGATATGAGCTAGGCTCATATGAAGTACATTCAGTGGTGTTTGTCACTCGTGACTTTTGTTCACACGTAAAGGAGTGTACAAAGGTGTTGGGACACATTGTGAGGAAGTTTTAGCACCACTGACGGATTCAAAACGCCACCGATATGAGTTAGGGCGATATGAAGTCCATTCGGTGTTTCTCACCCGCCACTGCGGACTGCTCGCATCTAATGGAGTGTGTAGTGCAGGTTGGAACACGCCGTGAGGAAGTTTTAGCACCACTCTAATGGATTCAAAACGCCACCGATATGAGTTTGGGCGCATATGAAGTCCATTCAGTGGTATTTCTCATTCAGCCACTCGACTTTTGTTCGCACGAATGAGAGTGTGCGTGTGTGTTGGGACATGTCGTGAGGAATGTTTAGCACCACTCGACGGATTCAAACGCTTACCGAGATGAGTTAGGCGATATGAAGTCCATTCGGGTGTTTGTCACCCGCCACTGTGACTTTTGTTCACCCAAAGGAGTGTGAAGTGCAAGTTGGGACATGTCGTGAGGAAGTTTTAGCACCACTGACGGATTCGACACGCCACCGATATGAGTTAGGCGCATATGAAGTCCGGGCCGGGTGTTTGTCACTCGGGCCACTGTGACTTTTGTTCACACGAATGGAGTGTGCAGCAGGTGTTGGGACACGCTGTCGAAGTTTTAGCACCACTGATGGATTCAAACGCCACCGATATGAGTTAGGCGCATACCAAGTCCATTCGGGTATTTCTCATTCGGGCCACTCTATGACTTTTGTTCGCACGAATGAGAGTGCGGTAAGGTTACAAAAACCGCTAAATCTCTGATTTAACCCCAAATGAGTTTGCACAGATCGCCGGATGGAAAATCTGAAAAAATTTGAAATTGCTACAGAAATTTCAGAATTTTAAATTTTTCATGAGATTTCGCAAAACCGCCGAGATTTCGGAATTTTAAACCGAATTTGATTTTTTTGGCCGGATCTCGACTTAATTATATCAATAAGTTCTCGTGAAGTGATCTTCAATGATAATATTTCAAAAAGTTGATTTTTAGACTTTTTGGCATTTCTGCGTAAACACTCTCTGAATTTTAAAAATTGAGAATTCATTTTCATGCTATGAAAATATTTTAACATCATTTGTTATGTTTTAAAAATAAAATCGAAATAGGATAAATGAGGCAAAGGATAAAGCTAGAATTTTATAAATTTATTAATGTCTGTTAATTACCTCAAATTTTTATGGGAGCTTGAAAATTCTCTCATAACCCTGTTTTAAAAGTTTAAAAAATTTCAACCAGTTTTGATGAGTCAATAAAATTTTATGTGGTACAAGGACGTGATGTACATTTCAAAAAAGTTGATGTACTACATACACATATTTTTGGTATTGTTTTGTGATTGATCATGATCTCAAAACTTTATCACAAGATCATTGATGCTTTCCAAATATGTACCAATTTTTTGTAATTTTTACATTGTTGAAACTATTGGAAAAAACTATTATGAAGTAACACTTTCATGTTTTCTGTGATTATTTTATGTTTGATCATCTTCAAAATTTTATGACAGCATCATTGATGCATTGCAACTATGTTAAAAATTTGGTAATTTTTACATGCTCAACTATGGAAAAAAGTTGCAAAGAAATGTCGCTGTGAAGATTCGAACTCGTGACCTCTTGTTTGATAGAGTTTAGCCATACCATCGAGATATGTGTGCTCATGTGTTCTAGAGATGAGAAATAACTCATTTTATACATTGACAACTCACTGGTTTTAATACATAGTCAATCATTGAAGTTCATTCACAGCTCATTCCACCGAGAGGCTCTCGCCATTTTACTTTCCTCGCAGATCTCCTTCTCCACCTCGCCCCTCTCGCTTCCGCCAATCTCCGCCATGTCCGCCAGCCCTAGCCTCAGGAGGTAAATCTGCCCTCCATGCGAGATTTCTGCCTACAAGGCGAAATCTCGGCTTGAAAGGCAAAATTTCGGGCTTCCAAAAATCGTATGAACAAATTGATTTGTTGGATTTTAAGTGTAGCTGATTTTTTTGCTTATTTAGACATGTATTCATGTGGGATATAGTCTAGTAAGAACTAACAATGCATGTACTCATGTGGGAATTGAGATATAATTCATATGTCAAGATGTCTTCAAAACTCAAAAGACCATGTCACTTACTCACTTAGTCACTTGTATGGTAGTATGGTACACCTAGCAAGCCTCACAACGAAAGGCATATATCATGCATTTTAGCAAACATCGCTGAGTTAAGAATGTTGACTGCAGTCAGAGGTCGCTGTGATGGTCATACAAGCTTATATATCATGCATTTTTCAGAATGATGCAAAGAGGTCGTTATGATGGCGCAGCCTCTGTGGTACCGATGGGACCACGGGAGCGACGGTTCGTGGTCGAGGTGCAACCATCGCATGGATGTTATGAAGGGTGGAGGGGCGACCCGCCTTAAGGAACATTTATTGGCCGCCGGTGATGTGAAGGCTCGCCCAACGTGCCTAAAGTGATTAGGAAGGCTATGATCGCGACCTCCGTGGTGGCCGTGATAGAAAGAAGGAGAAGTAGGCGATTCGCCTGGCCAGAGGAGGCTTGCACCGAATGGGCCACCATGGGCACGGAGGATGAGCAGCTTAAGATGGCTATAAAGGCCTCTAAAGAAGAGGCCTACCGTGGAGCCAAGGTTTGACGAAGGATCGGTTCCGGAGTGGTGCATGGAAGTCTTCAATTCAATCGACTATCAAGAAATGTTCGGTCGGTCCAAATCGACACGGAAAACCATGCCTCCATGGATGTCGACCTTGCACGGCTAGTGCCCCGCAAAGAACCTCAGATTGACACCGCATTCCAAAGCAGGGAAGCGGAGAAGCTAGGAGGGATGGTCAAAGTGGTTACATGCTAATGCAATTCCTAAGGAAGGTGGATCGCCAGATTTCAGGTGTATGAAACAATTGTATATTTGTAAGTTACACGCCGGTGATGATTGTACTAATCTCTTGTGCATGCGGTCATAGCTTCAATTGTCGACGCAGAGCTAGGCCTGTGGGTTCGTGCACCACGAGGATACGTAGATAGACGGTAAGTACTTGGACACGAATGAGCAGTGAGATTGTGAAGTACCTTCGAGGTTTAGGACGATCGGGCCACCTTTGATGTTACAAAGTTGATGTGCGATGCCCGGACGGACCTACACAAGCAGAGTATCATCAATTTCATGGTATACTACATTGGGACGATGTTCTTCCATAAGACCGTAAATGCCACAGTACAAAATTCATTTATTTTTCCTATTCCGTATGATCGCCATTGCCACACGCATTAACTTCTTGCTTGCTCATTCGCAGCTAAGGTCCGTAACCACAAATACCTACTAGCCGAGATAACAAAGGTGGTGGCCGAGGAGATTGGGGTGGAGCATGTTGTGCGTGTGGTTATCGATAATGGTGCTAACTTCAAGAAAGCATGCCGATGTTACGAGTGCAAGACTCGATAGTATGGCAGCCTTGCTTGGCACACACCGTAAATCTTATACTAAAAGACGTAAAGCGAGGATGAATGTATCAAAGATATTGTGGCACAAGCCGAGAGAATCTGCAGATTTTTATACAACCACAAGAATCTACATGCGCAGATGAGGCAACATATTGGTGGAGAGTTGGTGTGGCCAAATGCCACTAGATTTGGGACGACCTTTGTTTTCCTTGATAGCTTCTTCAAAAAAAAGGAAAAGTTCCAGCAGTGGATGACACATCCTGACTGGATAGGTAGTAGGTGGGCTGAAATGGCGGAGGGCAAGTACGCATATGACCACCTCGTGGGCATGGATTTCTGGACATGGGTGGAGGGACCGTGGTGGTCAGAGAACCCTTGTACAAGTTGTTGAGGTTCATGGATCAAGACAAGTTACCAACAATCGGTGTAATGATGCAAGACGAATTGCACTGAATGAGTACAACAATAACTTACAGGAGCATGGAGAAAGATAGGATATTCCTACAAGTCATGGAAAAGAGATTTGTCAAATAAGGGAAACCACATTTGTGCTAGCTAGTAAGTGAAATTAACATGTTCAGTTCTATTATGCTAAGTATGCAATGTTCGTGATCTATTATACTAACTATGCAATCTTTTCATCAATTACAGCCTCCGCCCCGACCGAAGTCCCAGCTCATACAACATATGCAAGACTCGCAAAGACATGGGAGCGCCTCGATCGCACTAAGCATTATGGTTGATGACGACGCTATCAAGGTGAAGGCTCTACGAGAAGCAGCATACATACCGCCTTAGACGGGACGTTTTGCCACTCACCAGCATGCATCAGCACCGCCGATAACCAAATGACGGCAGGTAAGTACATAAACTGAGGTTGGTTGGTATGTTGTTGTGTAGCACTCACTGACTTTTCTTTCTTCGTGTTGTTCACAGCCCAATGGTGGATGGCATTCGGGAATGAGACGCCATCGCTGCAAAAGTTCGCCTTGAGGTTGGTGTCCCAGTGCGCATCGTCGAGTGGGTGTGAACGCAATTGGAGCACATTTGCTTTGGTGCACACGCAGCTACGTAAACCGCTTGGTTATGCGAAGCTCCAACAGCTCGTGTTCGCACTACAACCCGTGACTTCGCCGAGACTATGAATCCACTCGCCAGACCCAAGACGAAGACCCTGTGGATCGCCTGATCGAGGATGCGATGCATCCTCGCCATGACCCAATTGCAGAGTGGTTCGACTCATCCAGGTCTAATGGGGAGCCTCTACTCGACGAGGATAGTGCGACGACCCACCCTCCCAAATGAGATTCGTGGTTGACTCCATCCCAATGAAGAGATGTATAAGGCAACAGTAAACAATGCAATTGTTTTCCATTCCACTTTTAACCATGTATGTCCAAACTCGAGAACAATGTTAACCTTACTTCTAATTGGCCACAGAGGGAAGAGCCTCCCAGATTGGGCGGAGGGAACATCTGAGCACGCACACATTGTGGAAGAGAAAGCGCATACCGACGCCGAGGATGACGACACTCTAGCAGGAGCTTTAGGCGGATTACAAAAGTTATCGGGCAGCCAGAGTGGTAAGGAAAAGGAAAAGGCCGAATTGATGATGAGCCTATTGTCGGCAAAGTGAGGACGACACGGCAACACCTTCCGATAATGTGCAAGACTCAAGAGTAGCTCAACGACCACGATGCACTCTCCCGCGATGACGGACGGAAGCCGACCGGCACTTCTCCGCCCCGCCCACGGTCACAATCACCGCAGGAGGATCGCATCGAGGGTATCGCCTCGAGAGGTGACTCCCACGCGCATCCCGCAGATGGAAGGGCACGTCGCGTGGTGTGGTGGACGCCAGCAAAGACAACCACGTGGATGGTGCTCAATAATGGTGTAGCAATGAGTCCTCCACCATTTGGGCATTCCAATTGAGCATACCGTATAGTCAAATGCCGTGATTTGATGGGATCGTGGTGGGTACGGTTATGCATGAGTTATGATGGATCGAGCATCTCTTTGCCATTTGACTACAATGATCCATATGTCGATCCATACGCACGGCACTCATCCGCCTATGTTATGTACCTTCACCACCGAGAAACCCGACACTGGGAGTCTCATTACTAACATTGAAGTCTCCTGGCTACCACGAGACATGACCCGGGAGGAATACAAGAAACAACACGAGAGGAGGTACCACGAGATCATTGTCGACAACGCGAGGTGGAGTTTGCACTGTGGGCGCTTTACTACTGTGAGGTATGTGATGCAAACATATATTCATTTAATTGTCATATGCAAATATGTGAAGATTTGTTGTGTGTATCGATTTTATTACATTCTTAATAATTGTCATGCCAATATACATTAATTGTTTCAATTGTGACTTCAATCTTCGAATTTCACCAAAATGTCACAAATTTTATACTTCATGCATACCCAATTCCCTATTTTTAAAAATTCTCGAGCTTCAAGAATAACTGAAAATTTTACGCAATATTATTCACATGTCGAATCATGCTATTAAAATTTCAAATATTTATAACATACTTTGTCCCATTTTTCATTCAGTTCAAAATTGCCGTGAGCATTTCATTACGACAAGACTAATGTTTCAATTTTAAAAAATTACATGATTCAAAAAATCTAAAAGTATTATGACAACATTAATAATACGTCGAACTCTCCACAAAAATTTCGAAATTTTTCTCCATTTTTGACCAATTTTCGGCTTGTTAATCGCCAAATTTCGCCAATTCTCACTAAATTCGGTATTTACCAAGAGAAAAACCGGATTCAAATTTTGAATTTGAATTTCCGGACGAGATTTGTCCGAAATAACCAATTTCGTCAAATTTCGTTTTTCGGCATGAACGGTATTTTATCCAAACCAAATCGAAACCGTGGTGTGCGTGCAAAGTTGGGACACGCCGTGATGAAGTTTTAGCACCACTGACGGATTCAAAAGCTTACCGATATGAGTTAGGGCGATCCAAGTCCATTCGGGTGTTTTCACCGCCACTGTGACTTTTGTTCACACGAAAGGAGTGTGCAAAGGGTGTTGGGACACATCGTGAGGAAGTTTAAGCACCACTGACGGATTCAAATGCTTACCAATATGAGTTAGCGCATATGAAGTCCATTCGGTGTTTTATTGGGCCACTCTTTGACTTTTTTTCGCACGAATGGAGTGTGCGGTGCAAGTCGGGACACGCCAGGAGAAAGTTTTAGCACCACTGACGGATTCAAACGCATACCGATATGAGTTAGGGTTTATGAAGTCCATTCGGGATTTTGTCACCGCCACTGTGACTTTTGATCGCACGAATGGAGTGTGCAAAGGCAGGTTGGGACACGCCGTGAGGAAGTTTTAGCACCGCCTGAAGGATTCAAACGCCACCGATATGAGTTAGGCGCATATGAAGTCCATTCGAGGTGTTTGTCCTTCAATTTCACTGCGGACTTTTGGTCGCATCGAATGAGAGTAAAAGTGCGTAGGGACATGTCGTGAGAAAGTTTTAGCACCACTGACGGATTCAAACGCCACCGATATGAGTTAGGCGCATATGAAGTCCATTCGGTGTTTGTCACCCGCTTTACTCGTGACTTTTGTTCATACGAAAGGAGTGTGCAAAGGCAGGTTGGGACACGCCGTGAGGAAGTTTTAGCACCACTGGAAGGATTCAAACGCCACCGATATAGGTTAGGGCATATGAAGTCCATTCGGTGTTTGTCCTTCAATTTCACTGTGATTTTTGGTCGCATCGAATGAGAGTGTGCGTGTGTGTTGGGACACGCCGTGAGAAAGTTTTAGCACCACTGACGGATTCAAACGCCACCGATATGAGTTAGGCGCATATGAAGTCCATTCGGGTGTTTGTCACTTTGTTTATCTCTCGTGACTTTGTTCGCACGAATGGAGTCCAGCAGCGTGTCGGGACACGCCGTGAGGAATTTTAAACACCGACTGGACGATTCAAACGCTACCGATATGAGTTAGGGCCCATATGAAGTCCATTCGGTGTTTCTCTCGCCACTTTGACTTTTGTTCGCCGAATGAGAGTGTGCGGTGCAGTTGGGACACGCCGTGAGGAAATTTTAGCACCACTGACGGATTCAAACGCTACCGATATGAGTTAGGCGCATATGAAGTCCATTCGGGAGTTTCTCACCCGCCACTCGTGACTTTTGTTCGCACGAAAGGAGTGTCCAAAGGTGGTTGGGACACGCCGTGAGGAAGTTTTAGCACCACTCGAACGGATTAGAAACGCCACCGATATGAGTTAGGGCGCATATGAAGTCCATTCGGGTGTTTATCACTCGGCCAATCTGTGACTTTTGTTCGCACGAATGGAGTGTGAATTGCAAGTTGGGACACGCCGTGAGGAAGTTTTAGCACCACTGACGGATTCAAACGCTACCGAGATGAGTTAGGCGCATATGAAGTCCAAGAGGGATTTTGTCACCCGCCACTCATGACTTTTGTTTGCACGAATGGAGTGTGCAAAGGTGGTTGGGACATGTCATGAGGAATTTTAAACAACGACTTGATGTATTCAAACGCCATCGATATGAGTTTGGGCGCATATGAAGTCCATTCGGTGTTTTCACCCGCCACCTCGGACTTTGTTCGCACGAATGAGAGTGCGCAGCGTGTTGGGACACGCCGTGAGGAAGTTTTAGCACCACCGAACGGATTCAAACGCCACCGATATGAGTTAGGCGCATATGAAGTCCATTCGGTGTTTTCACCATTTCACTGTGACTTTTCTTCGCCGAAAGGAGTGTGTAGTGCAGGTTTGGACACGCCATGTGGAAGTTTTATCACCACTCTAACGGATTCAAACGCCACCGATATGAGTTAGGCGCATATGAAGTCTATTCGGGTGTTTGCCACTCGGCCACTCGTGACTTTTGTTGGCACGAAAGGGTGTGCAAGGTAGGTTGGGACACGCCGAGGAAGTTTTAGCACCGCATTTGAAGGATCTCAAACGCCACCGATATAGGTTAGGCGCATATCAAGTCCATTCGGGTGTTTGTCATTCAATTTCACTCAGAACTTTTGGTCGCATCGAATGGAGCCTACAAGGTGTAGGGACACGCCGTGAGGTAGTTTTACACCGACTCTGACGGATTCAAACACTTACCGATATGAGTTAGGCTAATATGAAGTCCAATCGGGTGTTTTCAACCGCTTCACTGCGGACTTTTGTTCGCACGAATGGAGTGTGCCGTGCAGTTGGGACATGTCGTGAGGAAGTTTTAGCACCACACTAACGAATCAAACGCTACCGATATGAGTTAGGCGATATGAAGTCCATTCGGGTGTTTGTCACCCGCCACTGTGACTTTTGTTCGCACGAATGTAGTCGCAGCAGTGCTGGGACACGCCGTGAGGAATTTTAAACACCGACTCTGACGGATTCAAACGCCACCGATATGAGTTAGGGCGCATATGAAGTCCATTCGGGTGTTTCTCACCCGCCACTGCGGACTTTTGTTCGCACGAATGGAGCCAAGAAGGCAGGTAGCGACACTTCGTGAGGAAGTTTTACAAGAACACTGACGGATTCAAACGCCACCGATATGAGTTAGGAGCATATGAAGTCCATTCGGGTGTTTTCACTCGCCACTCGGCCTTTTGTTCGCACGAGTGGAGTGTGAAGTGCAGGTTGGGACAAGTCGTGAGGAAGTTTTAGCACCACCGACGGATTCAAACGACACCGATATGAGTTAAGGCGCATATGAAGTCCATTCGGGATTTTGTCACCCGCCACTGCGTGACTTTTCTTCGCCGAATGGAGTGTGCAAGCAGCAGCTGAGACACGTCAGGAAAATTTTTAACACCGACTTGACGTATTCAAACGCCACCGAAATGTGTTAGGGAGCATATGAAGTCCATTCGGTGTTTGTCATTCGGGCCACTCTATGACTTTTGGTCGCACGAATGGAGCCCGGTGCGTAGGGACACGCCGTGAGGAAGTTTTTGCATCGACTGACGGATTCAAACGCCACCGATATGAGTTAGGCGCATATGAAGTCCATTCGGTGTTTTCACCCGCCACTATGTCACTTTTCTTCGCATCGAATGAGAGTGTGTAGTTCAGTTGGGACACGCCGTGAGGAAGTTTTAGCACCACTGATAGATTCAAAAGCTTACCGATATGAGTTAGGCGCATATGAAGTCCATTCGTTGTGTTTGTCACTCGTGACTTTGTTCACACGAAAGGAGTGTGCAAGCAGGTGTTGGGACACGCCGTGAGGAAGTTTTAGCACCACTGACGGATTCAAACGCTACCGATATGAGTTAGGCTAATATGAAGTCCAATCGGGTGTTTCTCACTCGCCACTGTGACTTTGTTCGCACGAATGGATTGTGCAAAGGCAGTGTTGGGACACGCCGTGAGGAAGGTTTAGCACCACACCAAGGATTCAAACGCCACCGATATGAGTTAGGCGCATATGAAGTCCATTCGGGTGTTTGTCACCGGCCACTGTGACTTTTGTTCGCACGAATGGAGTTCGCAGCAGGTGTGTCGGGACACGCCGTGAGGAATTTTAAACACCGACTCTGACGATTCAAATGCTTATCGATATGTGTTAGGCGCATATGAAGTCCATTCGGGTGTTTTCACCCGGCCACTCGGACTTTTGATCGCATCGAATGAGATTGTGCGTGCAGGTTGGGACACGCCGGAGGAAGTTTTACCACCACTCGACGATTCAAATGCTTATCGATATGAGTTAGGCGCATATGAAGTCCATTCGGTGTTTGTCACCCGCCACTCGTGACTTTGTTCGCACGAAAGGAGTGTGAAGTGCAGGTTGTGACACGTCGGGAAAGTTTTAGCACCACTTGACGGATTCAAACGCCACCGATATGAGTTAGGCGCATATGAAGTCCATTCGGTGTTTTCACCCGCCACTGTGACTTTTGTTCGCATCGAATGGAGTGTGAAGTGCAGGTTGGGACACGCCGTGAGGAAGTTTTAGCACCACTGACGGATTCAAACGCCACCGATATGAGTTAGGCGATATGAAGTCCATTCGGGATTTTTCACTCGGCCATCACGACTTTCGCTCGCACGAATGGAGTGTGTAGTGTGGTTCGGACACGCCGTGAGGAATTTTAAACACCGACTGACGATTCAAACGCCACCGATATGAGTTAGGGCGCATATGAAGTCCATTCGTGTGTTTCACCCGCCACTCGTGACTTTTGTTCGCACGAATGAGAGTGTGCGTGCGTGTTGGGACAAGTCGTGAGGAAGTTTTAGCACCACTGACAGATTCAAACGCCATCGATATGAGTTAGGGCATATGAAGTTCATTCATGTGTTTGTCACTCCGCCACTGCGTGACTTTTGTTCGCACGAAAGGAGTGCGCAGCAGTGTTGGGACATGTCATGAGGAAGTTTTAGCACCACTTGACGGATTCAAACGCCATCGATATGAGTTAGGCGCATATGAAGTCCATTCGTGTGTTTTCACCCGCCACTCGTGACTTTTGTTCGCACGAATGAGAGTGTGCGGTGCAAAGTTGGGACAAGTCGTGAGGAAGTTTTAGCACCACCGACAGATTCAAACGCCACCGATATGAGTTAGGCGCATATGAAGTTCATTCGCGTGTTTGTCACCCGCCACTCGGACTTTTGTTCGCACGAAAGGAGCGCAGCAGCAGGTTGGGACATGTCGTGAGGAAGTTTTAGCACCACTTGACGGATTCAAACGCCACCGATATGAGTTAGGCGCATATGAAGTCCATTCGGTGTTTTCACCCGCCACTGTGACTTTTCTTCGCACGAAAGGAGTGTGAAGTGCAGTGTCGGGACACGCCGTGAGGAAGTTTTAGCACCACTCGACGGATTCAAACGCCACCGATATGAGTTATGGCGCTATGAAGTCCATTCGGATTTTGTCACCCGCCACTGTGACTTTGTTCGCACGAATGGAGTCCGCAGCGTGCTGGGACACGCCGGAGGAATTTTAAACACGCACTTGACGATTCAAACGCTACCGATATGAGTTAGGGCCCATATGAAGTCCATTCGGTGTTTTCTCTCGCCACTCGTGACTTTGTTCGCCGAATGAGAGTGTGCGGTGCGTGTTGGGACACGCCGTGAGGAAGTTTTAGCACCACTGACGGATTCAAAACGCCACCGATATGAGTTAGGCGCATATGAAGTCCATTCGGGAGTTTTCACCCGCCACTGTGACTTTTGTTCGCACGAAAGGAGTGTCCAAAGTGTGTTGGGACACGCCGTGAGGAAGTTTTAGCACCACCGAACGGATTCAAACGCCACCGATATGAGTTAGGCGCATATGAAGTCCATTCGGGTGTTTATCACTCGCCAATCGTGACTTTTGTTCGCACGAATGGAGTGTGAAGTGCAAGTTGGGACACGCCGTGAGGAAGTTTTAGCACCACTGACGGATTCAAACGCCACCGATATGAGTTAGGGCTCATATGAAGTCCATTCGGGAGTTTTCACCGGTTTCACTGTGACTTTTGTTCGCACTAAAGGAGTGTCCCAGGCAGGTTGGGACACGTCGTGAGGAAGTTTTAGCACCACTCTGACGGATTCAAACGCCACCGATATGAGTTAGGCGCATATGAAGTCTATTCGGGTGTTTATCACTCGCTTCAATCTGTGACTTTGTTCGCACGAATGGAGTGTGAAGTGCAAGTTGGGACACGCCGTGAGGAAGTTTTAGCACCACTCGACGGATTCAAACGCCACCGATATGAGTTAGGCGCATATGATGTCCAATGGGATTTTGTCACTCGGGCCACTCGCGACTTTTGTTCGCACGAATGGAGTGCAAAGGCTTGTTGGGACATGTCGTGAGGAATTTTAAACAACGACTTGATGTATTCAAAACGACATCGATATGAGTTAGGCGCATATGATGTCCATTCGGTGTTTGTCACCACTTTCACTCGTGACTTTGTTCGCACGAAAGGAGTGTGCAGCAGGTTGGGACACGCCGTGAGGAAGTTTTAGCACCACTCTGACGGATTCAAACGATTCCCGATATGAGTTAGGGTGCATATGAAGTCCATTCGGTGTTTTCACCGCCACTGTGACTTTTGTTCGCACGAATGGAGTGTGAAGTGCAGGTTGGGACACGCCGTGAGGAAGTTTTAGCACCACTGACGGATTCAAACGCCACCGATATGAGTTAGGCGCATATGAAGTCCAATGGGGATTTTTCACTCGCCACTCTGCGACTTTCGCTCGCACGAATGGAGTGTGTAGTGGTTCGACACGCCGTGAGGAATTTTAAACACCGACTGCACGATTCAAACGCCATCGATATGAGTTAGGCGCATATGAAGTCCATTCGTGTGTTTTTCACCCGCCACTGTGACTTTTGTTCGCACGAATGAGAGTGTGCGTGTGTTGGGACAAGTCGTGAGGAAGTTTTAGCACCACCGACAGATTCAAACGCCACCGATATGAGTTAGGCGCATATGAAGTTCATTCGCGGTGTTTGTCACCCGGGCCACTCGGACTTTTGTTCGCACGAAAGGAGTGCGCAGCGTGTTGGGACATGTCGTGAGGAAGTTTTAGCACCACTCGGACGGATTCAAACGCCACCGATATGAGTTAGGCGCATATGAAGTCCATTCGGTGTTTTCACCCGCCACTCTGTGACTTTTCTTCGCACGAAAGGAGTGTGAAGTGCAGTTGGGACACGCCGTGAGGAAGTTTTAGCACCACTGACGGATTCAAACGCTACCGATATGAGTTAGGCGCTTATGAAGTCCATTTAGGATTTTGTCACTCGCTTCACTGTGACTTTTGTTCGCACAAATGCACTAGCAAGGTGTTGGGACACGCCGTTAGGAATTTTAAACACGCACTTGACGATTCAAATGCTTACCGATATGAGTTAGGCCCATATGAAGTCCATTCGGGTGTTTCTCTCCGCCACTGTGACTTTTGTTCGCCGAATGAGAGAGTGCGGTGCGTGCTGGGACACGCCGTGAGTAAGTTTTAGCACCACTGACGGATTCAAACGCTAACCGATATGAGTTAGGGCGATATGAACTCCCTTCGGGAGTTTCTCACCCGGGCCACTGTGACTTTTGTTCGCACGAAAGGAGTGTCCAGCAGGTTGGGACACGCCGTGAGGAAGTTTTAGCACCACTTGACGGATTCAAACGCCACCGATATGAGTTAGGCGCATATGAAGTCCATTCGGTGTTTATCACTCGCTTCAACTGTGACTTTGTTCGCACGAATGGAGTGTGAAGTGCAAGTTGGGACACGCCGTGAGGAAGTTTTAGCACCACTGACGGATTCAAACGCCACCGATATGAGTTAGGCGCATAAGAAGTCCATTCGGGATTTTGTCACTCGGCCATCATGACTTTCGCTCGCACGAATGGAGTGTGTAGTGCTGGTTGGGACACGCCGAGAGGAATTTTAAACACCGACTGACGTATTCAAACGCCATCGATATGAGTTAGGGCGATATGAAGTCCATTCGTGTGTTTCACCCGCCACTGTGACTTTGTTCGCACGAATGAGAGTGTGCGGTGCAGTTGGGACAAGTCGGAGGAAGTTTTAGCACCACTGACAGATTCAAACGCTACCGATATGAGTTAGGCGCATATGAAGTTCATTCGGGTGTTTGTCACCGCCACTCGGACTTTGTTCGCACGAAAGGAGTGCGCAGCGTGTTGGGACATGTCGTGAGGAAGTTTTAGCACCACTCTGACGGATTCAAACGCCACCGATATGAGTTAGGCGATATGAAGTCCATTCGGTGTTTTCACCCGCCACTGTGACTTTTCTTCGCATCGAAAGGATTGTGAAGTGTGTTGGGACACGCCGTGAGGAAGTTTTAGCACCACTGACGGATTCAAACGCCACCGATATGAGTTAGGGCGCTATGAAGTCCATTTAGGATTTTGTCACTCGCCACTCGCGACTTTTGTCCGCACGAATGGAGTCTGCAGCAGGTGTTGGGACACGCCGTGAGGAATTTTAAACACGCACTTGGACGATTCAAACGCTTACCGATATGAGTTAGGGCCCATATGAAGTCCATTCGTGTGTTTTCTCCGCCACTGTGACTTTTGTTCGCCGAATGAGAGTGCGGTGCAGTTGGGACACGCCGTGAGGAAGTTTTAGCACCACTCTAACGGATTTGAAACGCCACCGATATGAGTTAGGCGCATATGAATTCCATTCGTGGAGTTTCACCCGCCACTGTGACATTTGTTAACACGAAAGGAGTGTCCAAAGCAGTGTTGGGACACGCCGTGAGGAAGTTTTAGCACCACTGACGGATTCAAACGCTCCGATATGAGTTAGGCGCATATGAAGTCCATTCGGTGTTTATCACTCGCCTAATCTGTGACTTTGTTCGCACGAATGGAGTGTGAAGTGTGTTGGGACACGCCGTGAGGAAGTTTTAGCACCACTGACGGATTCAAACGCCTACCGATATGAGTTAGGCGATATGAAGTTCATTCGCGTGTTTGTCACCCGCCACTCAGTGACTTTTGTTCGCACGAAAGGAGTGCGCAGGCAGTGTTGGGACATGTCGTGAGGAAGTTTTAGCACCACTCTGACGGATTCAAACGCCACCGATATGAGTTAGGCGATATGAAGTCCATTCGGTGTTTTCACCCGCCACTCGGACTTTTCTTCGCACGAAAGGAGTGTGAAGTGCAGTGTTGGGACACGTCGTGAGGAAGTTTTAGCACCACTGACGGATTCAAACGCCACCGATATGAGTTAGGCACTTATGAAGTCCATTTAGGATTTTGTCACTGGCCACTGTGACTTTTGTTCGCACAAATGCAGTCTACAAGGCAGGTGTTGGGACACGCCGTTAGGAATTTTAAACACGCACTTGACGATTCAAATGCTTACCGATATGAGTTAGGGCCCATATGAAGTCCATTCGGTGTTTTTCTCGCCACTGTGACTTTTGTTCGCCGAATGAGAGTGCGGTGCAGGTTGGGACACGCCGTGAGTAAGTTTTAGCACCACTGACGGATTCAAACGCTAACCGATATGAGTTAGGGCGATATGAACTCCCTTCGGGAGTTTTCACCCGCCACTCGGACTTTTGTTCGCACGAAAGGAGTGTCCAAAGGTGTTGGGACACGCCGTGAGGAAGTTTTAGCACCACTGGACGGATTCAAACGCCACCGATATGAGTTAGGCGCATATGAAGTCCATTCGGTGTTTATCACCGCCAATCTGTGACTTTGTTCGCACGAATGGAGTGTGAAGTGCAAGTTGGGACACGCCGTGAGGAAGTTTTAGCACCACCGACGGATTCAAACGCCACCGATATGAGTTAGGCGCATATGAAGTCCATCCGGGATTTTGTCACTCGGGCCATCATGACTTTCGCTCGCACGAATGGAGTGTAAAATGGTTGGGACACGCCGAGAGGAATTTTAAACACCGACTGCACGATTCAAACGCCATCGATATGAGTTAGGGCGATATGAAGTCCATTCGTGTGTTTCACCGCCACTCGTGACTTTTGTTCGCACGAATGAGAGTGTGCGTGCGTGTTGGGACAAGTCGTGAGGAAGTTTTAGCACCACTGACGATTCAAACGCTACCGATATGAGTTAGGCGCATATGAAGTTCATTCGCGGTGTTTGTCACCCGCCACTGGACTTTTGTTCGCACGAAAGGAGTGCGCAGCGTGTTGGGACATGTCGTGAGGAAGTTTTAGCACCACTGACGGATTCAAACGCCACCGATATGAGTTAGGCGCATATGAAGTCCATTCGGTGTTTTCACCCGCCACTGTGACTTTTCTTCGCACGAAAGGATTGTGAAGTGCGTGTTGGGACACGCCGTGAGGAAGTTTTAGCACCACTGACGGATTCAAACGCCACCGATATGAGTTAGGGCGCTTATGAAGTCCATTTAGGATTTTGTCACTCGCCACTCGCGACTTTTGTCCGCACGAATGGAGTCTGCAGCAGGTGCTGGGACACGCCGTGAGGAATTTTAAACACGCACTCTGACGATTCAAACGCCACCGATATGAGTTAGGCCCATATGAAGTCCATTCGTGTGTTTTTCTCGCCACTGTGACTTTTGTTCGCCGAATGAGAGTAAAGTGCGTGTTGGGACACGCCGTGAGGAAGTTTTAGCACCACTCTAACGGATTTGAAACGCCATCGATATGAGTTAGGCGCATATGAATTCCATTCGTGGAGTTTCTCACCCGCCTGTGGAAATCACAAAAAAAATTGGCTTAGTAATGAAATTGGCATTGCAAAGTGTTGTGCTCATGGCATGTGTGGTGCTTTGGCATGTGCTATTTCGTATGTTTTACTTGATATGCTTGTGATAGCATGGTAATGGTTTTGCTTTTATGCAATGCACTCGTGTGAGTGGTTGCATGGATTGATGTTGAGTCAAGTCGTGGACTTGTGCTCGAGTTGTTTCTTGTTTACTCATGTGCGTGTGTTGCTTGAGGGCTAACGTGGTCGATGACGGACCGAACTAGGTTCATGGAGGAACCGAGGTTCGGACTAGGTTCGTGGAGGAACCGAGGTCTTAGTGGTCAAGGATGTCGCGCGGACGCTCGCCAGAGAACGTGCACATAGAGGCTGGTTAGTCACGCGAGCGCGCAGTGGGCCATCCCGCGCAGCTTGTAATTGATTGGGGCAGTTTGCATGTATTGGGCTATGTTGGGCCGATGGATATGCATGCGAATCGTTGCTCATTATAAATAGGAGAGGGTCTCTCGCTTAGATGAGAGAGCTAGGTTTTAGGGTTTGTACTTTTGTTTGGAGTATCTGTAATCAGATTAGATAAAAAGAAATAAAATCAATTCCTCGCAGCTGCATCAATCCGCGAACCAAAATCATACTGCTACAGTACTGCGGATCTACAGTGTATTCTTGAGCTACTGTTCACGCATGGATTACTGTTCATGCGGTTTGTTTGTCCGCTGCCTTTATAGATTGATTCATTGTCTCTCTTGATTCAACAAGTTTAATCTTGATTTGATCCATCCAAAACTTTCTAGAGTATCAACTTAGAGTTCCTGAAAGTTTCGTTGGTTAATCTTTTGTAGATTGTGATTAATCACGAAATTAGGGTTTGGTCAATTCTCGTCATAATCTATCACAGCATGCTTGCAAGTTTAATAACTTTTGATCTGTATGTCCGATCGAGCTGATTCTTTTTTTGTTAGATTCGTATTGGAATCTAGTTTCTACAGTTCAAATTTCAGGTCAATCCGACGGTTGGATCTCCGGGTATTAGCGATTTACCGAATGCATCTACTCTGTTTTGTTGAATACGAAGCAATTATTTGAGTCCGAATTGGGGTGAATTTTTAGTAGATCAAAATTTTAGTTTTAGCTTCCGCGCAATCATTCACCCCCCCTCTGATTGCTAGTTTAGTGTATATCGATCCTACAAGTGGTATCAGAGCACGGTTTTTCTAATTTATCTTAATCGGTGATTAGATCAATGGATCGTTATTCGACAAAACCGTGTGTTCGATGGTGTTGATTTTCAGTTTTGGAAGGCCAAGATGGAGGCGCATATCCAAGCGCAGGGCTTCGCAATTTGGGAGAAGGTTTAAGCCGCACGGTTCCCGAGAACGACAACGCCAACGACGCCAATCGCGCACATGTTGAAGCAAACAAAGAAGGCGCGCAACTTGATCATCCAGGCTTGGGGCGAAGCGATTGATCGAGTAGTTCATCTTCGATCCGCATATGAGGTATGGAAATCTCTTTGTGACTATCATGAGGGATCAAACATCACAAAGAGGTTCGCCAAGATATTTACAAAAAGAATATATGCGCTTCGAGATGAAACCCGTGAGTCTCAGATGACTTCTTTGCACGCTTTAATAAAATTCTTAGCAATTTACGTGTCTGTTGGGGTTAGCTATGACGATGTCGCTAATGCTAGACAATTGCTTGGTGCATTAGACATGTCTATTTGGGAGATGAAAGTTACATCCATTAGAGAATCAATCGTCATGAGTACACTTACTTTAGATGTTCTTTTTTCTAAATTAAAAACTCATGAATTGGATGTTCTTGCTAGGAAGAATGATCACAAATCAATTGCTTTGACCTCCCAATCTAGCATGTCTCATAATAATGCTTCTTCAAGTTTTGCTTTGTCTTTCTTATCTTCACTAACCGATGAATGATTGAGGAATTTCCGAAGAAGACTTGGCATCACTCTCTTCTCGCTTTAATAAAGCTTTGCGTAATGTGAGAATGAGGAAGAGAGTTGATGGTGGCCTCCAAGATGCTATCAGTGTGGTGATCTCAACCACATTCGTCCAAATTGTCCTAAACTTTGTGTAAATCATCAAGGAGGAGAAAGAGACAAAGTACAAGCGCCCATTCAATGACAAGAAGAAAAGGAGCTTCCTAAATAGCAAAGTTGTGCATCGAGTTCTTTCAAAGACTTGAACAAGTCAACTTGAGTGATGTAGACTCAAAGCAAAGTGATGAAGATACAATATCCAAAGGTAAGACGAGACAAGACTTGACGAGCTTGTGTCTCATGGCAAGTATGGACAGCTCAACCAAGATGAACTTGACAAAGGAGGGAAACGAGGTAAATCCTTCTTACGATGAGCTTTGATGTCGTTGTTCGCCTTGGTACGCTTTTAGAGAAAAGAAACAAGAAAATTAAGAAACATGATGTTTTGATTGAATCTTTGAATGCTGAAATTGCTAGACTTAAATCCTTGATTCCCGATGATGATGCTTGCAAATCATGTGACTTAATTTATTCCGAGCTTACTTCACTAAGAAATGTTCATGCTTCAACTCTTGATAAGCTTAGAGATGAAATTGAGAAGAATGAGAAACTTGTTGCTTTGAATTGCAAACAAATTAAAGATGCTAGTTGCTCTACTTCTAATTTGGATGAATCAACTTTTGTTCTAAATGTTCAATTCTTGAATTGAAGTTGCATGATGCTAATGCTAGAGTTTCTCAAATGACAAATGATTTGCTCACACATGAGGTTCTTTCATGCTCAACTTGTCGCAAACAAAAAGGAAAAGTGGACGTTCTGTAATAATTGTTTAACTCTTTCTCTAAAGGTTGATTATTTGAAAATCTTTAGAACGTTTCACTAAAGGAAAGAAAAACTTAAACATGATTTTGGATCAATCAAGGGTTAGCATTCATAACAAAGGTTTAGGTTTTAATTTTATGCTCATCATAAATCACATGCTCCCATCTGTTGTTAAGGCACTTGAAAGTGAAAATTTGAAATTGTCAATGAGCCTAAGAAAATTGTTTTTAAGTCTCATCGAGTTTTATCTTCTACTATAATGAATGCAAATGTTGCTTCTACTTCTAAAGCTAAACATCGTGTTAAGTACACTTGCACTCATTGTAGTAGAGATGGACATTTAGTAGATTTTGCTTTAGACTAGCCAAACAACAAAAGAAAGAAAAGGCTAAGGCTAGGTCTAATTTCGCATGTGCACGCTTTACTCCTCATTATGTGCCTAGGGTGATGCAAACACCTTTGTTGCTAGAAACACGAGAAAGGGCAAATATGATTTTGTGCATAAGAATACTCGTGTTGTGCCTACTATCGTAGGTCGTGTGTCTCAAAGATCGATTCCTAAATGCTTTATTTCTAACCCCAGATCGAGGCCTCGACATCTTCTAGTGCTATGTAGGTTTTTCAGATGCGGTTGGAGAATGTAGTTTAGTGGATCTTGATCTTTGCAAGACGTGATCAAGACTTGGATGGTTCTCACCCTTGAGATGGCCTTCAAGAGGCATGTGCGATAATTCTTCACCTACTTTGTGAGCTATTTTATACACTCATATCTTTTACATTCACAGATATCTAATTGTGGTATGAGATGAGATGTTTGCTTATATGCTCATATGTATCCCCGGCATGTTCAATTATGTTATATCTTAAATCATGCCTTTTCATGTTCAAGATTTATTTATCATGATTCATACTTATGCTTAATCAACATACCGTGATAACTCAAACACATGTATATCATCACCTCTCTTTGATTTCATTGGTTATTTGTTTGAGGGGGAGTTAATGGACTTTTGGTGAAAATTTATTTCGCTTGCCTAGTGAGAGGACTGTTCTTTTAGACTTTGTTTATAAAATTAATCCCACTGGGTGACAATTTTGAAGAAAGTTTTAAGATGTTGTTTTGAGGGGAGTTTGTGAAAACTTTGTAAAATTTTGTTAACATACTTTTATTTTGTGTGTTTCAGAAATGAAAAACAAAAATGAAAAACAATGAAAAGTAATGAGCATTATATATCATACATATATGTCATTTGAAGCCATGTTTATGCTACAAGGTCGTTGCAACTTCATGTTTATGCATATATGGTGTAGTTTATGTCATGACTATTTAATTGGAATGACAACTTGAATTAAATCTTGTCATGGTTGAACCTTCTTGGCTATCTTGATTCTCGCTTCAAAAAGTGCTAAATATGAAATTTATCAAAATTAAGTGCTAAAGCTCAAAGAGTGATTGTTGGTAAATGCAAGATCAAGGTTATGTACTATCGCACTTCTTCTTTACGAGACTGCTTATCATTGCACTTTGATATGAACTTGGAAGAGGTTGTGTATGACCGAAACTATGAAACCTTAAGCTTATGAAATGAGGCTTGGTATAGTTGAAAAGTAAGGTCGATGGTGCATATAATTCCTTGTAATTGTTATTGTTGCAATCAATCAATGAATCAGCTTTTTCAAGTATCAATAAAGTGCACAAAATTCAATGTTTTCTGTGTTTTGAGATTGTTGAGAAAGGGAGATCATGCCATGCAATAAATTGTTAATAATACTTAATTTCTAGTTATGCTTATTCTACATTGTCTATGTGTAGATTTGAGGTGCAAGTATTTTTGATAGCATGATTTGGTGATGAATTTGCAACATTTGTGGATGACTTAGAATGCTCATTACATAAAAAATTGTCAATTTAAAAAAAACAAAAAGATTTTGTTTTCTCTTTGTGTTCTTGATGAATCCATTGTCAAAGGGGAGAACTTTGCCACTTTGGAGAACTTTTTACATGCACTTTACACATGCACATGTTCTTGTATAAGTGATATTCAATCATTCACTCACATTATTCTTCTTAGGGGAGATTTTTCTTATTTTCACCTAGGGAGTTTTTCACTTATGATTTGTCAAAGGGGAGATTTTGTGTTTGTCACTTTGGCTTTTGATTTTAGAACTTTTGATTTCAAAACTTTTCTTCCGAGATGAATGCCAATGTTCAATTTAGTGGTGTTGCCAATGTTTTCATCAAGGGGAGATTGTGAAATCACAAAAATAAAAATTGGCTTAGTAATGAAATTGGCATTGCAAAGTGTTGTGCTCATGGCATGTGTGGTGCTTTGGCATGTGCTATTTCAGATGTTTTACTTGATATGCTTGTGATAGCATGGTAATGGTTTTGCTTTATGCAATGCACTCGTGTGAGTGGTTGCATGGATTGATGTTGAGTCAAGTCGTGGACTTGTGCTCGGAGTTGTTTCTGTTTACTCATGTGCAGTGTGTTGCTTGAGGGCTTAACGTGGTCGATGACGGACCGAACTAGGTTCATGGAGGAACCGAGGTTCGGACTAGGTTCGTGGAGGAACCGAGGTCTTAGTGGTCAAGGATGTCACGCGGACGCTCGCCAGAGAACGGTGCACATAGAGGTCGGTTAGTCACGCGAAAGCGGCAGGGCCGTCCCGCTGCGCTTGTAATTGATTGGGGCAGTTTGCATGTATTGGGCTATGTTGGGCCGATGGATATGCATGCGAACCGTTGCTCATTATAAATAGGAGAGGGTCGCTCGCTTAGATGAGAGAGCTAGGTTTTAGGGTTTGTACTCTTTGTTTGGAGTATCAGAATCAGATTAGATAAAAAGAAATAAAATCAATTCCTCGCAGCTGCATCAATCCGCGAACCAAAATCATACTGCTACAGTACTGCGGGATCTACAGTGTATTCTTGAGCTACTGTTCACGCGCGGATTACTGTTCATGCGGTTTGTTTGTCCGTTGCCTTTATAGATTGATTCATTGTCTCTCTTGATTCAACAAGTTTAATCTTGATTTGATCCATCCAAAACTTTCTAGAGTATCAACTTAGAGTTCCTGAAAGTTTCGCTGGTTAATCTTTTGTAGATTGTGATTAATCACGAAATTAGGGTTTGGTCAATTCTCGTCATAATCTATCACAGCATGCTTGCGAGTTTAATAACTTTTGATCTGTATGTCCGATCGAGCTGATTCTTTTTGTTAGATTCGTATTGGAATCTAGTTTCTACAGTTCAAATTTCAGGTCAATCCGACGGTTGATCTCCGGTATTAGCGATTTACCGAATGCATCTACTCTGTTTTGTTGAATACGAAGCAATTATTTGAGTCCGAATTGGGGTGAATTTTTAGTAGATCAAAATTTTAGTTTTAGCTTCCGCGCAATCATTCACCCCCCCTCTGATTGCTAGTTTAGTGTATATCGATCCTACAGTTTCACTCTGTGACATTTGTTAACACGAAAGGAGTGTCCAGTGCAGGTTGGGACACGTCGTGAGGAAGTTTTAGCACCACTCGGACGGATTCAAACGCTTCCGATATGAGTTAGGCGCATATGAAGTCCATTCGGGTGTTTATCACTCGCCAATCGTGACTTTTGTTCGCACGAATGGAGTGTGAAGTGCAAGTTGGGACACGCCGTGAGGAAGTTTTAGCACCACTGACGGATTCAAACGCTTACCGATATGAGTTAGGCGCATATGAAGTTCATTCATGTGTTTGTCACCGCCACTCTGTGACTTTTGTTCGCACGAAAGGAGCGCAAAGCAGGTTGGGACATGTCGTGAGGAAGTTTTAGCACCACTCTGACGGATTCAAACGCCACCGATATGAGTTAGGCGCATATGAAGTCCATTCGGTGTTTTCACCGGGCCACTCGTGACTTTTCTTCGCACGAAAGGAGTGTGAAGTGCAGGTTGGGACACGCCGTGAGGAAGTTTTAGCACCACTGACGGATTCAAACGCCACCGATATGAGTTAGGCACTTATGAAGTCCATTTAGGATTTTGTCACTCGGCCACTCGTGACTTTTGTTCGCACAAATGCAGTTTATAAAGCAGTGTTGGGACACGCCGTTAGGAATTTTAAACACGCACTCTGACGATTCAAATGCTTACCGATATGAGTTAGCGCCATATGAAGTCCATTCGGTGTTTCTCTCTCGCCACTCGTGACTTTTGTTCGCCGAATGAGAGTGTGCGTGCAGTGTTGGGACACGCCGTGAGTAAGTTTTAGCACCACTGACGGATTCAAACGCTAACCGATATGAGTTAGGGCGATATGAACTCCATTCGGGAGTTTCTCACCGGGCCACTCGTGACTTTGTTCGCACGAAAGGAGTGTCCAAAGGTGTTGGGACACGCCGTGAGGAAGTTTTAGCACCACTCTGACGGATTCAAACGCCACCGATATGAGTTAGGCGCATATGAAGTCCATTCGGTGTTTATCACCGCTTCAATCTGTGACTTTTGTTCGCACGAATGGAGTGTGAAGTGCAAGTTGGGACACGCCGTGAGGAAGTTTTAGCACCACTCGACGGATTCAAACGCCACCGATATGAGTTAGGCGCATATGAAGTCCATTCGGGATTTTGTCACTCGGGCCACTCATGACTTTCGCTCGCACGAATGGAGTGTGTAGTGTGGTTGGGACACGCCGAGAGGAATTTTAAACACCGACTCTGACGATTCAAACGCCATCGATATGAGTTAGGCGCATATGAAGTCCATTCGTGTGTTTCACCCGCCACTCGTGACTTTGTTCGCACGAATGAGAGTGTGCGTGCAAGTTGGGACAAGTCGTGAGGAAGTTTTAGCACCACCGATGATTCAAACGCTTACCGATATGAGTTAGGCGCATATGAAGTTCATTCGGTGTTTGTCACCCGCCACTCTCGGACTTTTGTTCGCACGAAAGGAGTGCGCAGCAGCGTGTTGGGACATGTCGTGAGGAAGTTTTAGCACCACTGACGGATTCAAACGCCACCGATATGAGTTAGGCGCATATGAAGTCCATTCGGGTGTTTTCACCCGCCACTGTGACTTTTCTTCGCACGAAAGGATTGTGAAGTGCGTGTTGGGACACGCCGTGAGGAAGTTTTAGCACCACTGACGGATTCAAACGCCACCGATATGAGTTAGGCGCATATGAAGTCCATTTAGGATTTTGTCACTCGGGCCACTCGCGACTTTTGTCCGCACGAATGGAGTCTGCAGCAGGTGTTGGGACACGCCGTGAGGAATTTTAAACACGCACTCTGACGATTCAAACGCTTACCGATATGAGTTAGGGCCCATATGAAGTCCATTCGGTGTGTTTTTCTCCGCCACTGTGACTTTTGTTCGCCGAATGAGAGTGTGCGGTGCAAAGTTGGGACACGCCGTGAGGAAGTTTTAGCACCACTCTAACGGATTTGAAACGCCACCGATATGAGTTAGGCGCATATGAAGTCCATTCGTGGAGTTTCTCACCGCCACTGTGACATTTGTTAACACGAAAGGAGTGTCCAGCAGTGTTGGGACACGCCGTGAGGAAGTTTTAGCACCACTTGACGGATTCAAACGCTCCGATATGAGTTAGGCGCATATGAAGTCCATTCGGTGTTTATCACCCGTTTCAATCTGTGACTTTTGTTCGCACGAATGGAGTGTGAAGTGCAAGTTGGGACACGCCGTGAGGAAGTTTTAGCACCACTGACGGATTCAAACGCTACCGATATGAGTTAGGCGCATATGAAGTCCATTCGGGGATTTTGTCACTCAGTTTCACACTGCGACTTTTGTTCACACGAATGGAGTGTGCATTGCTTGTTGGGACATGTCGTGAGGAATTTTAAACAACGACTCTGATGTATTCGAAATGCTTACTGATATGAGTTAGGCGCATATGAAGTCCATTCGGGTGTTTGTCACCCGCCACTCGGACTTTTGTTCGCACGAAAGGAGTGTGCAAAGGTGTTGGGACACGCCGTGAGGAAGTTTTAGCACCACTCTGACGGGTTCAAACGCTTACCGATATGAGTTAGGCGCATATGAAGTCCATTCGGTGTTTTTCACCTCGCCACTGTGACTTTTGTTCGCACGAATGGAGTGTGAAGTGCAGTGTTGGGACACGCCGTGAGGAAGTTTTAACACCACTGACGGATTCAAACGCTACCGATATGAGTTAGGCGCATATGAAGTCCATTCGGATTTTGTCACTCGCCACTCTGTGACTTTTGTTCGCACGAAAGGAGTGTGTAGTGCAGGTTGGGACACGTCGTGAGGAATTTTATACACCGACTGCACGTATTCAAACGCCATCGATATGAGTTAGGGCATATGAAGTCCATTCGTGTGTTTCTCACCCGCCACTGTGACTTTTGTTCGCAAGAATGAGAGTGTGCGGTGCAGTTGGGACACGCCGTGAGGAAGTTTTAGCACCACTCGACAGATTCAAACGCCACCGATATGAGTTAGGCGCATATGAAGTTCATTCGTGTTTGTGACTCGTTTCACACTGTGACTTTGTACGCACGAAAGGAGTGCGCAGTGCGTGTTGGGACATGTCGTGAAGAAGTTTTAGCACCACTCTGACGGATTTGAAACGCCACCGATATGAGTTAGGGCGCATATGAAGTCCATTCGGTGTTTTCACTCGCCACTGTGACTTTTCTTCGCATCGAAAGGAGTGTGAAGTGCAGGTTGGGACACGCCGGAGGAAGTTTTAGCACCACTGACGGATTCAAACGCTTACCGATATGAGTTAGGCGCATATGAAGTCCATTCGGTGATTTTGTCACCCGCCACTCGTGACTTTTGTTCGCACGAATGGAGTCTGCAAAGGTGATTGGGACACGCCGTGAGGAATTTTAAACACGCACTCTGACGATTCAAACGCTTACCGATATGAGTTAGGGCCCATATGAAGTCCATTCGGTGTTTTCTCCCGCCACTGTGACTTTTGTTCGCCGAATGAGAGTGCAGGTGTGTGTTGGGACACGTCGTGAGGAAGTTTTAGCACCACTCTAACGGATTCAAACGCCACCGATATGAGTTAGGGCATATGAAGTCCATTCGTGGAGTTTCTCACCGGGCCACTGTGACTTTTGTTCGCACGAAAGGAGTGTCCAAAGGTGTTGGGACACGCCGTGAGGAAGTTTTAGCACCACTTGACGGATTCAAACGCTTACCGATATGAGTTAGGCGCATATGAAGTCCATTCGGGTGTTTATCACTCGTTTCAATCTGTGACTTTTGTTCGCACGAATGGAGTGTGAAGTGCAAGTTGGGACACGTCGTGAGGAAGTTTTAGCACCACTCTGATGGATTCGAAACGCTTACCGATATGAGTTAGGGCGCATATGAAGTCCAGTCGGGGATTTTGTCACTCAGTTTCACACTGCGACTTTTGTTCGCACGAATGGAGTGTGCAGTGCTTGTTGGGACATGTCGTGAGGAATTTTAAACAACGACTCGGATGTATTCGAAACGCTTACTGATATGAGTTAGGGCGCATATGAAGTCCATTCGGGGTGTTTGTCACTCAGTTTCACTCTGTGACTTTTGTTCGCACGAAAGGAGTGTGCAGCAGGTTGGGACACGTCGTGAGGAAGTTTTAGCACCACTCTGACGGATTCAAACGCTACCGATATGAGTTAGGGCGCATATGAAGTCCATTCGGGTGTTTTCACCCGGGCCACTCGTGACTTTTGTTCGCACGAATGGAGTGTGAAGTGCAGGTTGGGACACGCCGTGAGGAAGTTTTAGCACCACTGACGGATTCAAACGCCACCGATATGAGTTAGGCGCATATGAAGTCCATTCGGGATTTTGTCACTCGGGCCACTCATGACTTTGTTCGCACGAATGGAGTGTGCAAAGGCTTGTTGGGACATGTCGTGAGGAATTTTAAACAACGACTTGATGTATTCAAACGCCATCGATATGAGTTAGGCGCATATGAAGTCCATTCGGGTGTTTGTCACCGCCACTGTGACTTTTGTTCGCACGAAAGGAGTGTGCAGCAGGTGTTGGGACACGCCGTGGGGAAGTTTTAGCACCACTGACGGATTCAAACGCCACCGATATGAGTTAGGGCGCATATGAAGTCCATTCGGGTGTTTTCACCCGCCACTGTGACTTTTGTTCGCACGAATGGAGTGTGAAGTGCAGGTTGGGACACGCCGTGAGGAAGTTTTAGCACCACTTGATGGATTCAAACGCCACCGATATGAGTTAGGCGCATATGAAGTCCATTCGGGTGTTTATCACCCGCCAATCTGTGACTTTGTTCGCACGAATGGAGTGTGAAGTGCAAGTTGGGACACGCCGTGAGGAAGTTTTAGCACCACTGATGGATTCAAACGCCACCGATATGAGTTAGGCGCATATGAAGTCCATTGGGATTTTGTCACCAATTTCACATCGCGACTTTTGTTCGCACGAATGGAGTGTGCAAGGCTTGTTGGGACATGTCGTGAGGAATTTTAAACAACGACTTGATGTATTCAAACGCCATCGATATGAGTTAGGCGCATATGAAGTCCATTCGGTGTGTTTTCACTCGCCACTCGTGACTTTTGTTCGCACGAATGAGAGTGCGGTGCAAGTTGGGACACGCCGTGAGGAAGTTTTAGCACCACCGACAGATTCAAACGCTTACCGATATGAGTTAGGCGCATATGAAGTCCATTCGGGTGTTTGTCACCCGCCACTCGTGACTTTTGTTCGCACGAAAGGAGTGCGCAGGCGTGTTGGGACATGTCGTGAGGAAGTTTTAGCACCACTCTGACGGATTCAAACGCCACCGATATGAGTTAGGCGCATATGAAGTCCATTCGGGTGTTTTCACCCGCCACTCGGACTTTTCTTCGCACGAAAGGAGTGTGAAGTGCGTGTTGGGACACGCCGTGAGGAAGTTTTAGCACCACTCGACGGATTCAAACGCCACCGATATGAGTTAGGCGCATATGAAGTCCATTCAACATTTTGTCACCCGCCACTCGTGACTTTTGTTCGCACGAATGGAGTGTGCAGCAGTGTTGGGACACGCCGTGAGGAATTTTAAACACGCACTCGGACGATTCAAACGCTTACCGATATGAGTTAGGCCCATATGAAGTCCATTCGGTGTTTCTCTCTCGCCACTGTGACTTTTGTTCGCCGAATGAGAGTGTGCGTGCGTGTTGGGACACGTCGTGAGGAAGTTTTAGCACCACTCTAACGGATTCAAACGCTTACCGATATGAGTTAGGCGCATATGAAGTCCATTCGGGAGTTTCTCACCGCTTCACTGTGACTTTTGTTCGCACGAAGGAGTGTCCAAAGCAGTGTTGGGACACGTCGTGAGGAAGTTTTAGCACCACTCTGACGGATTCAAACGCCACCGATATGAGTTAGGCGCATATGAAGTCCATTCGGGTGTTTATCACTCGCTTCAATCTGTGACTTTTTCGCACGAATGGAGTGTGAAGTGCAAGTTGGGACACGCCGTGAGGAAGTTTTAGCACCACTGACGGATTCAAACGCCACCGATATGAGTTAGGCGCATATGAAGTCCATTCGGGATTTTGTCACCCGGCCACATCGTGACTTTTGTTCGCACCAATGGAGTGTGCAAAGGCTTGTTGGGACATGTCGTGAGGAATTTTAAACAACGACTCTGATGTATTCAAACGCCATCGATATGAGTTAGGCGCATATGAAGTCCATTCGGGTGTTTGTCACCCGCCACTCGTGACTTTTGTTCGCACGAAAGGAGTGTGCAGATGTAGGTTGGGACACGTCGTGGGGAAGTTTTAGCACCACTCTGACGGATTCAAACGCCACCGATATGAGTTAGGGCATATGAAGTCCATTCGGGATTTTGTCACCCGCCACTCGTGACTTTTGATCGCACGAATGGAGTGTGCAAAGGCAGGTTGGGACACGCCGTGAGGAAGTTTTAGCACCGCTTCGAAGGATTCAAACGCCACCGATATGAGTTAGGCGCATATGAAGTCCATTCGAGGTGTTTGTCCTTCAATTTCACTGTGACTTTTGGTCGCACGAATGAGAGTGTGCGTGCGTAGGGACATGTCGTGAGAAAGTTTTAGCACCACTGACGGATTCAAACGCCACCGATATGAGTTAGGCGCATATGAAGTCCATTCGGTGTTTGTCACCCGCTTCACTCGTGACTTTTGTTCATACGAAAGGAGTGTGCAGCAGGTTGGGACACGTCGTGAGGAAGTTTTAGCACCGCCTGAAGGATTCAAACGCCACCGATATAGTTAGGGCGCATATGAAGTCCATTCGGGTGTTTGTCCTTCAATTTCACTCGTGATTTTTGGTCGCACGAATGAGAGTAAAAGTGCAGGTTGGGACACGTCGTGAGGAAGTTTTAGCACCACTGACGGATTCAAACGCCACCGATATGAGTTAGGGCGCATATGAAGTCCATTCGGGTGTTTGTCACTTTGTTTATCTCTGTGACTTTGTTCGCACGAATGGAGTCTGCAGCAGTGTTGGGACACGCCGTGAGGAATTTTAAACACCGACTTGACGGATTCAAACGCTTACCGATATGAGTTAGGGCCCATATGAAGTCCATTCGGTGTTTTCTCTCGCCACTCTTTGACTTTTGTTCGCCGAATGAGAGTGTGCGGTGCAAAGTTGGGACACGCCGTGAGGAAGTTTTAGCACCACTGACGGATTCAAACGCTACCGATATGAGTTAGGGCGCATATGAAGTCCATTCGGGAGTTTTCACCCGCCACTCGTGACTTTTGTTCGCACGAAAGGAGTGTCCAAAGCAGTTGGGACACGCCGTGAGGAAGTTTTAGCACCACTTGACGGATTCAAACGCCACCGATATGAGTTAGGCGCATATGAAGTCCATTCGGGTGTTTATCACCCGCTTCAATCTGTGACTTTTGTTCGCACGAATGGAGTGTGAAGTGCAAGTTGGGACACGCCGTGAGGAAGTTTTAGCACCACTCGACGGATTCAAACGCTTACCGATATGAGTTAGGCGCATATGAAGTCCAGAGGGGATTTTGTCACCCGCCACTCTGTGACTTTTGTTTGCACGAATGGAGTGTGCAAAGGTTGGTTGGGACATGTCATGAGGAATTTTAAACAACGACTGGATGTATTCAAACGCCATCGATATGAGTTTGGGCGCATATGAAGTCCATTCGGTGTTTCTCACTCGGCCACTGTGACTTTTGTTCGCACGAATGAGAGTGCGCAGTGCAGGTTGGGACACGTCGTGAGGAAGTTTTAGCACCACTCGGAACGGATTCAAACGCCACCGATATGAGTTAGGCGCATATGAAGTCCATTCGGGTGTTTCTCACTCATTTCACTCTGTGACTTTTGTTCGCCGAAGGAGTGTGAAGTGCAGTGTTGGACACGCCATGAGGAAGTTTTATCACCACTCTAACGGATTCAAACGCTTACCGATATGAGTTAGGCGCATATGAAGTCCATTCGGGTGTTTGCCACCCGCCACTGTGACTTTTGTTCGCACGAAAGGAGTGTGAAGTAGGTTGGGACACGCCGTGAGGAAGTTTTAGCACCGACGGAAGGATTCAAACGCCACCGATATGAGTTAGGCGCATATGAAGTCCATTCGGGTGTTTGTCATTCAATTTCACTGTGACTTTTGGTCGCACGAATGGAGCCTACAAAGGGTAGGGACACGCCGTGAGGAAGTTTTACACCGACTTGACGGATTCAAACGCTTACCGATATGAGTTAGGCGCATATGAAGTCCATTCGGGTGTTTCTCAACCGCCACTGTGACTTTTGTTCGCATGAATGGAGTGTGTCAGTGCGTGTTGGGACATGTCGTGAGGAAGTTTTAGCACCACACTAACGGATTCAAACGCTTACCGATATGAGTTAGGCGCATATGAAGTCCATTCGGTGTTTGTCACTCGCCACTGTGACTTTTGTTCGCACGAACGAGTGTGCAAGGCGTGTTGGGACACGCCGTGAGGAATTTTAAACACCGACTCGGACGGATTCAAACGCCACCGATATGAGTTAGGCGCATATGAAGTCCATTCGGGTGTTTCACACCCGCCACTGTGACTTTTGTTCGCACGAATGGAGCCAAAGCAGGTGTAGCGACACTCGTGAGGAAGTTTTACGCAACACGGACGGATTCAAACGCCACCGATATGAGTTAGGAGCATATGAAGTCCATTCGGGTGTTTTCACTCGTTTCACTGTGACTTTTGTTCGCACGAATGGAGTGTGAAGTGCAGTTGGGACACGTCGTGAGGAAGTTTTAGCACCACTCGACGGATTCAAACGACACCGATATGAGTTAAGGCGCATATGAAGTCCATTCGGGATTTTGTCACTCGCCACTGCTGTGACTTTTCTTCGCCGAATGGAGTGTGCAGCAGGTTGAGACACGCCGTGGAAATTTTTAACACCGACTCGGACGATTCAAACGCTTACCGATATGAGTTAGGAGCATATGAAGTCCATTCGGTGTTTGTCATTCAGTTTCACTCTATGACTTTTGGTCGCACGAATGGAGCCCGGCGTGTAGGGACACGCCGTGAGGAAGTTTTTGCATCGACTCTGACGGATTCAAACGCTTACCGATATGAGTTAGGCGCATATGAAGTCCATTCGGGTGTTTCTCACCCGTTTCACTATGTCACTTTTGTTTGCACGAATGAGAGTGTGTAGTTCGTGTTGGGACACGTCGTGAGGAAGTTTTAGCACCACTCGATAGATTCAAAAGCTTACCGATATGAGTTAGGGCGCATATGAAGTCCATTCGGTGTGTTTGTCACTCGTGACTTTTGTTCACACGAAAGGAGTGCAAAGCGGTGTTGGGACACGCCGTGAGGAAGTTTTAGCACCACTGACGGATTCAAACGCTACCGATATGAGTTAGGCTAATATGAAGTCCATTCGGGTGTTTTCACCGCGCCACTCGTGACTTTTGTTCGCACGAATGGATTGTGCAAAGGTGTTGGGACACGCCGTGAGGAAGTTTTAGCACCACACTCAAGGATTCAAACGCCACCGATATGAGTTAGGCGCATATGAAGTCCATTCGGTGTTTGTCACTCCGCCACTGTGACTTTTGTTCGCACGAATGGAGTCTCAGCAGCAGGTTGGGACACGCCGTGAGGAATTTTAAACACCGACTTGACGATTCAAACGCTTACCGATATGAGTTAGGCGCATATGAAGTCCATTCGGGTGTTTTCACTCGTTTCACTCGGACTTTTGTTCGCATCGAATGAGATTGTGCGGTGCAGTGTTGGGACACGTCGTGAGGAAGTTTTACCACCACTCGGACGGATTCAAACGCTTATCGATATGAGTTAGGCGCATATGAAGTCCATTCGGTGTTTGTCACCCGCCACTGTGACTTTTGTTCGCACGAAAGGAGTGTGAAGTGCGTGTTGGGACACGTCGTGGGAAAGTTTTAGCACCACTTGACGGATTCAAACGCTTACCGATATGAGTTAGGGCGCATATGAAGTCCATTCGGGGTGTTTTCACCCGGGCCACTCGTGACTTTTGTTCGCACGAATGGAGTGTGAAGTGCAGGTTGGGACACGTCGTGAGGAAGTTTTAGCACCACTGACGGATTCAAACGCCACCGATATGAGTTAGGGCGCATATGAAGTCCATTCGGGATTTTGTCACTCGTTTCACTGGGACTTTTGTTCGCACGAATGGAGTGTGTAGTGCGGTTGGGACACGTCGTGAGGAATTTTAAACACCGACTCGGACGGATTCAAACGCCATCGATATGAGTTAGGCGCATATGAAGTCCATTCGGTGTTTCTCACCCGCCACTCTGTGACTTTTGTTCGCACGAATGAGAGTGTGCGGTGCGTGTTGGGACATGTCGTGAGGAAGTTTTAGCACAACTCGACGGATTCAAACGTTACCGATATGAGTTAGGGCGCATATGAAGTCCATTCGGTGTTTGTCACTCGGCCACTCTGTGACTTTTGTTCGCACGAAAGGAGTGCGGCGCAGTTGGGACACGTCATGAGGAAGTTTTAGCACCACTCTGACGGATTCAAACGCCACCGATATGAGTTAGGGCGCATATGAAGTCCATTCGTGTGTTTTCACCCGCCACTCTGTGACTTTTGTTCGCACGAATGAGAGTGTGCGTGCAGGTTGGGACACGTCGTGAGGAAGTTTTAGCACCACTAGGACGGATTCGAAACGCTTACCGATATGAGTTAGGGCGCATATGAAGTCCATTCGGTGTTTGTCACCTGGGCCACTCGTGACTTTTGTTCGCACGAAGGGAGTGCGCAGCGAGTGTTGGGACATGTCGTGAGGAAGTTTTAGCACCACTCTGACGGATTCAAACGCCACCGATATGAGTTAGGGCGCATATGAAGTCCATTCGGTGTTTTCACCCGCCACTGTGACTTTTCTTCGCACGAAAGGAGTGTGAAGTGCAGGTGGGACACGCCGTGAGGAAGTTTTAGCACCACTGACGGATTCAAACGCTTACCGATATGAGTTAGGCGCATATGAAGTCCATTCGGATTTTGTCACTCGGGCCACTGTGACTTTTGTTCGCACGAATGGAGTCTGCAGCAGTGTTGGGACACGCCGTGAGGAATTTTAAACACCACTCTGGACGATTCAAACGCTTACCGATATGAGTTAGGGCCCATATGAAGTCCATTCGGGTGTTTCTCTCGTTTCACTCTGTGACTTTTGTTCGCCGAATGAGAGTGTGCGGTGCAGTGTTGGGACACGTCGTGAGGAAGTTTTAGCACCACTCTGACGGATTCGAAACGCTTACCGATATGAGTTAGGGCGCATATGAAGTCCATTCGGGGTGTTTGTCACTTAGTTTCACTCTGTGACTTTTGTTCGCACGAAAGGAATGTCCAAAGGCAGGTTGGGACACGCCGTGAGGAAGTTTTAGCACCACTGAACGGATTCAAACGCCACCGATATGAGTTAGGCGCATATGAAGTCCATTCGGGTGTTTATCACCCGCTTCAATCTGTGACTTTTGTTCGCACGAATGGAGTGTGAAGTGCAAGTTGGGACACGTCGTGAGGAAGTTTTAGCACCACTGACGGATTCAAACGCTTACCGATATGAGTTAGGCGCATATGAAGTCCATTCGGGAGTTTCTCACTCGCTTCACTCGTGACTTTTGTTCGCACGAAAGGAGTGTCCAAAGGTGTTGGGACACGTCGTGAGGAAGTTTTAGCACCACTCTGACGGATTCAAACGCTTACCGATATGAGTTAGGCGCATATGAAGTCCATTCGGGTGTTTATCACCCGTTTCACTCTGTGACTTTGTTCGCACGAATGGAGTGTGAAGTGCAAGTTGGGACACGTCGTGAGGAAGTTTTAGCACCACTCGACGGATTCAAACGCCACCGATATGAGTTAGGCGCATATGAAGTCCATTCGGGTTTTGTCACTCGCCACTCTGTGACTTTTGTTCGCACGAATGGAGTGTGCAAAGGCATGTTGGGACACGTCGTGAGGAATTTTAAACAACGACTTGATGTATTCAAACGACATCGATATGAGTTAGCGCATATGAAGTCCATTCGGTGTTTGTCACTCACTTTCACTTTGTGACTTTTGTTCGCACGAAAGGAGTGTGCAAGTGCAGGTTGGGACACGCCGTGAGGAAGTTTTAGCACCACTGGACGGATTCAAACGCTTACCGATATGAGTTAGGGCGCATATGAAGTCCATTCGTGGTGTTTGCCACTCTGTTCCACTCTGTGACTTTGTTCACACGAAAGGAGTGTGAAGTGCAGGTTGGGACACGCCGTGAGGAAGTTTTAGCCCCACTTGGACGGATTCGAAACGCTTACCGATATGAGTTAGGGCGCATATGAAGTCCATTCGGGGTGTTTGTCACTCAGTTTCACTCTGTGACTTTTGTTCGCACGAATGGAGTCTGTAGTGCAGGTTGGGACACATCGTGAGGAATTTTAAACACCGACTCGGACGTATTCAAACGCCATCGATATGAGTTAGGCGCATATGAAGTCCATTCGGTGTTTCTCACCCGCCACTGTGACTTTTGTTCGCACGAATGAGAGTGTGCGGTGCAGGTTGGGACACGTCGTGAGGAAGTTTTAGCACCACTGACGGATTCAAACGCTTACCGATATGAGTTAGGCGCATATGAAGTCCATTCGGTGTTTGTCACCGGGTTTCACACTCGTGACTTTTGTTCGCACGAAAGGAGTGCGCAGCAGGCGAGTTGGGACACGTCGTGAGGAAGTTTTAGCACCACTCGGACGGATTCAAACGCCACCGATATGAGTTAGGCGCATATGAAGTCCATTCGGGTGTTTGTCACTCGGCCACTCTGTGACTTTTCTTCGCACGAATGGATTGTGAAGTGCGTGTTGGGACACGTCGTGAGGAAGTTTTAGCACCACTGACGGATTCAAACGCCACCGATATGAGTTAGGCGCATATGAAGTCCATTTAGGATTTTGTCACTCAATTTCACTCTGTGACTTTTGTCCGCACGAATGGAGTGTGCAGTGCGTGTTGGGACACGTCGTGAGGAATTTTAAACACGACTCGGACGGATTCAAACGCTTACCGATATGAGTTAGGGCGCATATGAAGTCCATTCGGTGTGTTTCTCTCGTTTCACACTGTGACTTTTGTTCGCCGAATGAGAGCAAGTGCAGTTGGGACACGTCGTGAGGAAGTTTTAGCACCACTCTAACGGATTTGAAACGTTTACCGATATGAGTTAGGCGCATATGAAGTCCATTCGTGGTGTTTCTCACCAGTTTCACTGTGACATTTGTTAACACGAAAGGAGTGTCCAGCAGAGTTGGGACACGCCGTGAGGAAGTTTTAGCACCACTAGGACGGATTCAAACGCTTTCCGATATGAGTTAGGGCGCATATGAAGTCCATTCGGGTGTTTATCACTCGTTTCACTCTGTGACTTTTGTTCGCACGAATGGAGTGTGAAGTGCAAGTTGGGACACGCCGTGAGGAAGTTTTAGCACCACTGACGGATTCAAACGCTTACCGATATGAGTTAGGCGCATATGAAGTCCATTCGGGTGTTTGTCACTCGCCACACTCGTGACTTTTGTTCGCACGAATGGAGTGTGCATTGCTTGTTGGGACACGTCGTGAGGAATTTTAAACAACCAACTGATGTATTCAAACGCTTACCGATATGAGTTAGGCGCATATGAAGTCCATTCGGTGTTTGTCACTCAGTTTCACTCTGTGACTTTTGTTCGCACGAAAGGAGTGTGCAATGCAGGTTGGGACACGTCGTGAGGAAGTTTTAGCACCACTCTGACGGATTCGAAACGCTTACCGATATGAGTTAGGGCGCATATGACGTCCATTCGGGGTGTTTGTCACTCAGTTTGACTCTGTGACTTTGGTTCGCACGAAAGGAGTGTGTAGTGCAGAGTTGGGACACGCCGAGGAAGTTTTAACACCACTCGACGGATTCAAACGCTTACCGATATGAGTTAGGGCGCATATGAAGTCCATCGGGGTTTTGTCACTCGGGCCACTCTGTGACTTTTGTTCGCACGAAAGGAGTGTGTAGTGCTGGTTGGGACACGCCGTGAGGAATTTTATACACCGACTGGACGTATTCAAACGCCACCGATATGAGTTAGGCGCATATGAAGTCCATTCGGTGTTTTCACCCGCCACTCTGTGACTTTTGTTCGCAAGAATGAGGTGTGTGCGCAAGGTGTTGGGACACGTCGTGAGGAAGTTTTAGCACCATTGACGGATTCAAACGCTTACCGATATGAGTTAGGGGCATATGAAGTCCATTCGGGTGTTTGTCACTCGGCCACTCTGTGACTTTTGTTCGCAGGAATGGAGTGTTAGTGCAGGTTGGGACACGTCGTGAGGAAGTTTTAGCACCTCTGTGACGGATTCGAAACGCTTACCGATATGAGTTATGGCACATATGAAGTCCATTCGGGTGTTTCTCACCCGGCCACTCTGTGACTTTTGTTCGCACGAAAGGAGTGTGAAGTGCGTGTTGGGACACGTCGTGAGGAAGTTTTAGCACCACTCGACGGATTCAAACGCTACCGATATGAGTTAGGGCGCATATGAAGTCCATTCGGGTTTTGTCACCCGCCACTGTGACTTTTGTTCGCACGAATGGAGTGTCAGTGCGTGTTGGGACACGTCGTGAGGAAGTTTTAGCACCCCTCGGACGGATTCAAACGCTTACCGATATGAGTTATAGCGCATATGAAGTCCATTCGGGTGTTTGTCTCTCGCCAATTTGACTTTGTTCGACGAATTTGAGTGCAGTGCAGTTGGGACACATCGTGAGGAAGTTTTAGCACCACTGGACGGATTCAAACGCTTACCGATATGAGTTAGGCGCATATGAAGTCCATTCGGGGTGTTTGTCACCGGTTTCACTCTGTGACTTTTGTTCGCACGAATGGAGTGCAGCAGCGTGTTGGGACACATCGTGAGGAAGTTTTAGCACCACTCGGACGGATTCAAACGCCACCGATATGAGTTAGGGCGCATATGAAGTCCATTCGGGTGTTTATCACTCTGTTTCACTTTGTGACTTTTGTTCGCACGAATGGAGTGTGAAGTGCAAGTTGGGACACGTCGTGAGGAAGTTTTAGCACCACTGACGGATTCAAACGCCACCGATATGAGTTAGGCGCATATGAAGTCCATTCGGGTTTTGTCACCCGCCACTCGTGACTTTTGTTCGCACGAATGGAGTGTGCAAGGCTTGTTGGGACACGTCGTGAGGAATTTTAACAACGACTCGGACGTATTCAAACGCTTACCGATATGAGTTAGGCGCATATGAAGTCCATTCGGGTGTTTGTCACCCGCCACTCTGTGACTTTTGTTCGCACGAAAGGAGTGTGCTGTGCAGGTTGGGACATGTCATGAGGAAGTTTTAGCACCACTCGGATGGATTCGAAATGCTTACCGATATGAGTTAGGGCGCATATGAAGTCCATTCGGTGTGTTTCTCACTCAGTTTCACTCTGTGACTTTTGTTCGCAGGAATAGAGTGTCAGTACAGGTTCAGACAAGTCGTGAGGAAGTTTTAGCACCTCTCTGACGGATTCGAAACGCTTACCGTTATGAGTTATAGCAGATATGAAGTTCATTCGCGGTGTTTGTCACTCAGTTTCACTCTGTGACTTTTGTTCGCACGAATGTTGTATGCAGTGCTGGTTGGGACACGTCGTGAGGAATTTTTAACACCGACTCAAACGTATTCGAAACGCTTACCGATATGAGTTAGGGTGCATATGAAGTCTATTCGGGGTGTTTGTCACTCAGTTTCACTCTGTGACTTTTTTTCGCACGAATGGAGTCTGTAGTGCAGGTTGGGACACGTCGTGAGGAAGTTTTAGCACCACTGACGGATTCAAACGCTACCGATATGAGTTAGGCGCATATGAAGTCCATTCGGGTGTTTGTCACCCGTTTCACTCTGTGACTTTTGTTCGCACGAATGGAGTGTGCAGCATGTTGGGACATGTCGTGAGGAAGTTTTTGCACCACTCTGACGGATTTGAAACGCTTACCGATATGAGTTAGGGTGCATATGAAGTCCATTCGGGGTGTTTGCCACTCAGTTTCACTCTGTGACTTTTGTTCGCACGAAAGGAGTGTGAAGTGCAGGTTGAGACACGTCGTGAGGAAGTTTTAGCACCACTCGAACGGATTCGAAATGCTTACCGATATGAGTTAGGGGGCATATGAAGTCCATTCGGTGTGTTTCTCACTTAGTTTCACTCGTGACTTTTGTTCGCAGGAATGGAGTGTGCAGTGCAGGTTGGGACAAATCGTGAGGAATTTTTAACCCGGACTCGGACGTATTCGAAACGCTTACCGATATGATTTAGGGCGCATATGAAGTCCATTCGGGGTGTTTCTCACTCAGTTTCACTCTTTGACTTTTGTTCGCAGGAATGGAGTGTCAATGCAGGTAGGGACACGTCGTGATGAAGTTTTAGCACCTCTCTGACGGATTCGAAACGCTTACCGATATGAGTTATAGCGCATATGAAGTCCATTCGGGGTGTTTGTCACTCAATTTCACTCTGTTACTTTTGTTCGCACAAATAGAGTGTGCAGTGCAGTTTGGGACACATCGTGAGGAAGTTTTAGCACCACTCGGACGGATTCGAAACGCTTACCGATATGAGTTAGGGCGCATATGAAGTCAATTCGGGGTGTTTGTCACTCAGTTTCACTCTGTGACTTTTGGTCGCACGAATGGAGCCTGCAGTGCAGGTAGGGACACGTCGTGAGGAAGTTTTTACACCAACTCGGACGGATTCGAAATGCTTACCGATATGAGTTAGGGCGCATATGAAGTTCATTCGGGGTGTTTCTCACTCTGTTTCACTGTGTGACTTTTGTTCGCACGAATGGAGTTTGAAGTGTAGGTTGGGACACGTCGTGAGGAAGTTTTAGCACCACTGTGACGGATTCGAAACGCTTACCGATATGAGTTCGGGCGCATTTGAAGTCCATTCGGGGTTTTTGTCTCTCAGTTTCACTCGGTGACTTTTGTTCTCACGAATGGAGTGTGCAGTGCAGGTTGGGACACGTTGTGCACCACTCGAACGGATTCGAAACGCTTACCGATATGAGTTAGGGCGCATGTGAAGTTCATTCGGGGTGTTTGTCACTCAGTTTCACTCAGTGACTTTTGTTCGCACGAATGGAGTATGTAGTGCTGGATGGGACACGTCGTGAGAAATTTTTAACACCGACTCGAACATATTCGAAACGCTTACCGATATGAGTTAGGGCGCATATGAAGTCTATTCGGGGTGTTTCTCACTCAGTTTCACTGTGTGACTTTTGTTCGCAGGAATTGAGTGTGAGTGCAAGTTGGGACACGTCGTGAGGAACTTTCTACAACGACTCGGACGGATTAGAAAAGCTTACCGATATGATTTAGGGCGCATATGAAGTCCATTCGGGTGTTTCTAACTCAGTTTGACTCTGTGACTTTTGTTCGCACGAATGGAGTGTGAAGTGCGAGTTGGGACACGTCGTGAGGAAGTTTTAGCACCACTCTGACGGATTCAAACGCTACCGATATGAGTTAGGCGCATATGAAGTCCATTCGTGGTGTTTGTCACCGGGCACACTGTGACTTTTGTTCGCACGAATGGAGCTGCGGTGCGGTTGGGACACGTCGTGAGGAAATTTTTACACTCACTCGGACGGATTCGAAACGCTTAACGATATGAGTTAGGGCGCATATGAAGTCCAATCGGTGTGTTTCTCACTCTGTTTCACTCTGTGACTTTTGTTCGCACAAATGGAGTGTGTTGTGTAGGTTGGGACACGTCGTGCCGAAGTTTTAGCACCACTCGGACGGATTCAAAACGCTTACCGATATGAGTTAGGGCGCATATGAAGTCCATTCGGGGTTCTTGTCACTCAATTTCACTCTGTGACTTTTGTTCGCACGAATGGAGTGTGCAGTGCAGGTTGGGACACGTCGTGATGAATTTTTACCACGGACTCAGACGTATTCAAAACGCTTACCGATATGAGCTAGGGCGCATATGAAGTCCATTCGGGGTGTTTGCCACTCAGTTTCACTTTGTGACTTTTGTTCGCACGAATGAGAGTGTGCGGTGCTGGTTGGGACACGTCGTGAGGAAGTTTTAGCACCATTCTGAGAGATTCAAAATGCTTACCGATATGGGTTAGGGTGCATATGAAGTCCATTCGGGGTGTTTGTCACTCTGTTTCACTCTGTGACTTCTGTTCGCAAGAAAGGAGTGTGCAGTGCAGGTTGGGACACGTCGTGAGGAAGTTTTACCACCACTCAGACGGATTCGAAACGCTTACCGATACGAGTAAGGGCGCATATGAAGTCCATTCGGTGTGTTTGTCACTCAATTTCAATCTGTGACTTTTGGTCGCACGAATGGAGCCTACAGTGCAGGGAGGGACACGTCATAAGGAAGTTTTAGCACCACTCGGACGGATTTGAAAAGCTTACCGATATGAGTTTGGGCGCATATGAAGTCCATTCGGGGTGTTTCTCACTCAGTTTCACTCTGTGAATTTTGTTTGCATGAATGGAGTGTGCAGTGCAGGTTGGGACACGTCGTGAGGAATTTTTAACACCTACTAGGACGTATTCGAAACGCTTACTGATATGAGTTAGGGCTAGGGCGCATATGAAGTCCATTCGGGGTGTTTCTCACTCAGTTTCACTCTGTGACTATTGTTCGCACGAATGGAGAGTGCAGTGCAGGTTGGGAGAGGTCATGAGGAAGTTTTAGCACCACTCTGACGAATTCGAAACGCTTACCGATATGAGTTAGGGCGCATATAAAGTCCATTCGGGGTGTTTGTCACTCAGTTTCACTCTTTGACTTTTGTTCGCACGAAAGGAGTGTGAAGTGCATGTTGCGACACGTCTTCAGGAAGTTTTACCACCACTCTGACCGATTCGAAACGCTTACCGATATGAGTTTGGGCGCATATGAAGTCAATTCGGGGTGTTTGTCACTCAGTTTCACTCTGTGACTTTTGGTCGCTCAAATGGAGCCTTTAGTGCAGGTAGGGACACTTTGTGAGGAAGTTTTTACACCAACTCGGACGGAATCGAAACGCTTACCGATATGAGTTACGGCGCATATGAAGTCCATTCGGGGTGTTTCTCACTAAGTTTCACTCGGTGACTTTTGTTCGGACGAATGGAGTGTGAAGCGCATGTTGGGACACGTCGTGAGGAAGTTTTAGCACCACTCGGACCGATTCGAAACGCTTACCGATATGAGTTAGGGTGCATATGAAGTCCATTCGGGGTGTTTGTCACTCAGTTTCACTCTGTGACTTTTGGTCGCACGAATTGAGCCTGTAGTGCAGGTAGGGACACGTCGTGAGGAAGTTTTTACACCAACTCGGACGGATTCGAAACGCTTACCGATATGAGTTAGGGCGCATATGAAGTCCATTCGGGGTGTTTGTCACTCAGTTTCACTCTTTGACTTTTGTTCGCACGAATGGAGTGTGTAGTGCAGGTTGGGACACGTCGTGAGGAAGTTTTGGCACCACTCTGACGGATTCGAAACGCTTACCGATATGAGTTAGGGCGCATATGAAGTCCATTCGGGGTTTTTGTCACTCAGTTTCACTCTGTAACTTTTGTTCGCATGAATGGAGTGTGCAGTGCAGGTTGGGACACGTCGAGAGGAATGTTTAACACCGACTCGGACGTATTCGAAACGCTTACCGATATGACTTAGGGCGCATATGAAGTCCATTCGGGGTGTTTGCCACTAAGTTTCACTCTGTGACTTTTGTTCGCACGAAAGGAGTGTGCAGTGCAGGTTGGTACACGTCGTTAGGAAGTTTTAGCACCACTCGGACGGATTCGAAACGCTTACCGATATGAGTTAGGGCGCATATGAAGTCCATTCGGGGTGTTTGTCATTCATTTTCACTCCGTGACTTTTGGTCGCACGAATGGAGCCTGCATTGCAGTTAGGGACACGTCGTGAGGAAAGTTTTTACACTGACTCGGACGGATTCGAAACGCTTACCGATATGAGTTAGGGCGCGTATGAAGTCCATTCGGGGTTTTTGTCACTCAGTTTCACTCTGTGACTTTTGTTCGCACGAATGGAATGTGCAGTGCAGGTTGGGACACGTCGTGAGGAAGTTTTAGCACCACTCGAACGGATTCGAAACGCTTACCGATATGAGTTAGGGTGCATATGAAGTCCATTCGGGGTGTCTGTCACTCAGTTTCACTCTGTGACTTTTGGTCGCACGAATTGAGCCTACAGTGCAGGTAGGGACACGTCGTGAGGAAGTTTTTACACCAACTCGGACGGATTCGAAACGCTTACCGATATGAGTTAGGGCGCATATGAAGTCCATTCGGGTGTTTGTCACTCAGTTTCACTCTTTGACTTTTGTTCGCACGAATGGAGTGTGAAGTGCAGGTTGGGACACGTCGTGAGGAAGTTTTAGCACCACTCGGACGGATTCGAAACGCTTACCGATATGAGTTAGGGCGCATATGAAGTCCATTCGGGGTTTTTGTCACTCAGTTTCACTCTGTAACTTTTGTTCGCATGAATGGAGTGTGCAGTGCAGGTTGGGACACGTCGAGAGGAATGTTTAACACCGACTCGGACGTATTCGAAACGCTTACCGATATGACTTAGGGCGCATATGAAGTCCATTCGGGGTGTTTGCCACTAAGTTTCACTCTGTGACTTTTGTTCGCACGAAAGGAGTGTGCAGTGCAGGTTGGTACACGTCGTTAGGAAGTTTTAGCACCACTCGGACGGATTCAAACGCCACCGATATGAGTTAGGCGCATATGAAGTCCATTCGGGGTGTTTGTCATTCATTTTCACTCCGTGACTTTTGGTCGCACGAATGGAGCCTGCATTGCAGTTAGGGACACGTCGTGAGGAAAGTTTTTACACTGACTCGGACGGATTCGAAACGCTTACCGATATGAGTTAGGGCGCATATGAAGTCCATTCGGTGTTTTGTCACTCGGGCCACTCTGTGACTTTTGTTCGCACGAATGGAATGTGCAGTGCAGGTTGGGACACGTCGTGAGGAAGTTTTAGCACCACTCGGACGGATTCGAAACGCTTACCGACACTACAAGAAACAGAGAAAAATTAGTGGGTTTTTCTTAAATTCATGGGCCAAAAAAAACCACGAATTTAGTTATTTAAATTCGTTGGTTTCTATAAAACCCACGTTTTTAATTAAATTCGTGAGCAAAAATAAAACCCACGAATTTATTTATTTAAATTCGTGGGCCACAATAACACCAACGAATTTGTTCATTTAAATTCGTGGGCCACAATACACCCACGAATTTACTCATTTAAATTCGTGGGCCAATAATAACCCACGAGTTTACTCATTTAAATTCGTGGGCCACCAAATCCCCACGAATTTAACCTGAATAAAAAAAGGCCATCGGCCCAGACGCTGCCGCAGTCTAGCTTCGCTTCTCTCTCACCCGCCTTGTGCGCGCCACGCCCGGCCCATGCGGCCCGCTGCGGCTCGCGGCCCGCCCATCCCAGCGCCGTCGCCCGCGCCCGCCGCCGCCTGCGCTGCGCGCCCGCCCGCCCACGCGCGCCCGCCGCCCGGCCGCCCTCCCACCGCGCCGCCGCCCGCTCGGCCGCCCGAGATGCCTCTCCTAGCGGCCGCCCGCCGCATCGCCCCTCGCCTGCCAGCCACCATGCCGTCGACCCGCCGCCCGAGCGCCGCCGCCCGGCCACCCTCCCACCCGCGCCGCCCGCTTCGGCTGCCGAGCGCGCCGCCGCAGTAGCCCACTGCTCGCCCCGCCCGCCGCCCCCCTGCGCCGCTCGCCCGCGCCGGACGGCACCCCCAACCCGCCCGCCGCTTGCCCGCGGCCGCGCCACGGCCGCACCATCACGGCACGCATCACCGTCGCTGGCGCTACCCCGCCTCCCGGACCCTCCGCGACGCCACCACCGGCGTTGGAGAAGGTATATTTCATCTCATTTTATATTCGCTACATATGATATATATATTTTTATTTTCTCGCTGCCGTTTTATATAACGTTAGAGTTTAGGGTTTGTGTCGAACAGTAGAGAGCCTAGGCGTCACCCATTCGAAGCGGCACATCTCACATTTGCTTGTGAGTGCGCGGTTCTAATTATCCGGCGTATTTTGGACCTTTGAGAATGTTGGTTGTTGCATAGGGCCTGTGACGTGCGAGCAATCCGAACGTGATTTCGGCAGCATAACCCTGTTGTTCTCCGACGAACCAGTATCAGGCGTGCGTTTGGAGAACAGCGGGGTTATGCCGCCGAAATTTCGTTCGGTTCGTAGCGCACATCACAGGTCGCATGCAATAGCCTCCATTCTTGGGTGGGTTTAGAACACATCTTTCCTAATAGGCTTGTCTTTGTCACCTAAGCCACGGTTGTACGTTGACATCGTTTCATTTGTTTAGCTTTGATAATGGGTGACAATCGAAGGGCGATGTATGACGGATGGAGGAGTGATGGGGGCACTCAAGGAATGAGGCGAGATCACGGATGCTTTCTTGAAGCAAGCATTCGCTGGAGGAGCTGAATATGTGTATTGCCCGTGTATCCTCTGCGAGAATAACAGCTACTACAGCAAGGATATAGTGCAGTATCGCATTTGCAAAAACGGGTTCATGCCTAACTATTTGGTGTGGCACCGTCATGGAGAGGCCGCAGGGCAGGCCATTGAGATGGAAGAGATGCTGGACCATGGGGAGGATCACGACCGGATGGAAGAGATGCTGGATGATCTTGGCAGGGGGACTAAATTTAACTCCGGGGAGGGGTCACAGCCAGAAGTGGTTAAGGAATTCTATAGGCTACTTGACGCCTCGGACGAGAAGCTGCATGACTTGACCAATGTGACCGTCCTGCAGGCGGTTACACGGCTTATGTCGATGAAGTCGAAGTTCAACTTTTCGAACAAATGCTTCAACACTTTGCTTGAACTTATGAATGATGTCCTTCCGCCTAACCACAAGATGCAAAAGGATTTGTACCAATCGAAAAAGTTGATGGCCGGCCTCGGGATGAATTACCAGAAGATTGATGTGTGCGAGAATAATTGCATGCTGTTCTGGAAGGATCATGACAAGGATACCCATTGTATGCATTGCGGTAAGTGTAGATTCGTTGAGGTGGTAGATGAGGAAGGGGTATCAGTGACTACAAAGGTCACGACTAAACAGCTTCAGTACATGCCGATCACGGATAGGCTTAAACGGCTCTACATGTCAAAAAGAAACAGCGAAACATATGCAGTGGCACAAAGAAGGTAAACGTGAGGACCAAGACCCGGATATGATGGTGCATCCGTCTGATGGCGAGGCATGGCAGGCATTGGACCGATTCGATCCTTCATTTGCAAGCGACCCTAGGAGTGTCCGTCTTGGTTTGTCCACGGACGGTTTCACACCTTTCAGCACAAGCGCTAGCCCCTACTCTTGTTGGCCGGTCTTCATCATGCCATACAATCTTCCACATGAGATTTGCTTGAAAGAGGGGTTCATATTCCTTGCTCTTGTCATTCCAGGTCCTAAGCATCTAGGGAAGGATCTCAATGTGTTCATGCGGCCCTTAATTGATGAGCTGAAGAAGTTGTGACGAGGGGAAAAGGCATACGACAGTGTTGGTGGTAGAGAATTTTCCTTACGAGCCGCATACCTGTGGTCGGTCCATGATTTGTTGGCATATGGCATTTGGGCCGGCTGGTGTGTTCATGGTCGCCTGTGTTGTCCAATTTGTATGGCTGACTCTGATGCATTCAGGCTCACGCACGGTAAAAAGACAGCGGCATGAGCAGCTCCAGAGGTGCTTCGATGAGCAGGCACAAGAACAGGAGCGGGAGCAGCCACAGGAGGACGAGGGGCAGGTAGGGGTTGCGGAGGAGGGGCAGTTGGGATGTGAGCATGAGGACATGGGCGAGGCGGACGACGAGGAGGTCGTTGGGGGTGGTGGTGGTGGGACAGCAGTCTGAATCAGACGCCGAGGCCGAGGCGTGGCAGATGCAGAGTTAGAGGCGACCTTAGAGCCGATTGAGCAGTATGGGTCTTCTTGGGTACCATCGGTATATGTGTAGTATTGGATTATCATTTAATCTCCATATTTACATTGTAATGTCTATGAACTAATTATTTGCATTTTAGGTTTCGTAAAACCGTCTCAGTTCGTCCGACATGCAACCCGACCGATAGGAGGTTGATAGAGGTACACGGGAGCAGGTAACAATTATATCTTTCGTGTCTTTTCTTTTAGCATTAGCTAAGTGACAACTTATTGTTTTGATGCATCTTTGTCTTGTATTTTGTTGTAGGCACTGGAAAGAGCCGGGTTGGTGGGACGGGCCACATTACAAAGCTTAACGCCGTCCGGGAGCCCTTGGCGGTACTACTACCACCGCATGGTTGAGTCGGCGAGGAAAGATTCGCACCCACAACCGGAAGCACCGGGCGTTGAAGGAGAACGTGAAGGAGGCGAAGACAACCAAACATGTCGAGCGCAGATGTGGGCTGGCTTCTCGGGTGAGTTTGCGTTATGTATTTACTCTATTTGAGATTGCTTTAAACGTAAATACAATTTGACAAAGTGTGTGATTATATGCGGGAGAGGTTCCGCTTGAGAACGAAGATGATTACAACGCTTTGAAGAAGGCCAAAGCGTCTTCAATGAGCGGCACAAAAGGTTGTCTGAGATTCGTTCAAGAATGCACTGATTCAAGTCGTCATCAATTTTACAAGAGGGTGAAGAAGGTGAACATGAGAAGAGGACCAGAGGCGAGGAGGATACACCGCAGAACAAGAGTATCTCCGAGCTCGGTCGATTGGATAATGAAGGACATGGAGGCTTGGATGTGGATGTGCCCAGATTGGGGTCGAGGATTTTCAAGAAAATCAAATAGAAATCGAGGGAATGTAAGAAGTAGACTGGTAAGCACAAGTACGGGCGTGACGGACACATTGGCCTAGAGCAACGCATGGTAAGTATCGGTATTATAATTGTTAGTGAATTTGTCACTATGTTTATAACTTTGCATCGTAGGAGGCTGAAAGTGGGAGTACTCCCACTTTTGTGGAGGTTTACATCCGGGGGCACCAAGGCGAGGATCCACAGAACCCGGATGTGTTGTGCGACGACGGGGCTAGTGAGAGGATACTAAGTATATATGACACAATATGTTTTGTGCAAATTTACATCCAAGACCACCAAAATGTTGTTTTGCAGGCGTCATATGCAGAACAAATGACACAACGTCATGGGTCGGAGGTTGATTGGAGGGCCGCGCCGGTCGATGTGGAAGCGTTGTACCACGTTGGAGGGGGCCTAAAGCATGGGAGGTTCGTTAATAAAACTGATTTTAATTGTTTTCGCTTTACTAAGGGAAAAAATGTTGCATGGTCACATTTCAGTATATATCGTTTGTAGGTGGGCCTTGGGGGATGGAGTTGTGGACTGCGATCATCTTCCACGAGGCTCCGTTTCCTCACAGGGGAGTGCTCGCTCGTCGAGGTCCGCACGGGAAGCACAAGCGCACGAGGAGGCTCGTGAAGCGCGAGAGGAGGCTCGTCAAGCGCGAGAAGAGTCTCGTCAAGCACGAGAGGAAGCTCGCAGGCGAGAAGACTCGAATACATGAAAATGTATCTGCAGTACAATCTCGACTTTGAACAAAACGCTCAATTGTACATTTGTGATTAAAATCTAACAAACAATCTATATGCAGCAACTGTCACAATCTCTTGGACCTAATGTGCGTTGTTTAGCCCTCTGTTCATGCAGTAAAGATACTTGAGTTCATTACTCTCTAATTCACTTAGCTCAGAAATCAAGAATTCACAAACTAGACTATTATGTCATAGGGCTCCCAGCCACCTCCCTTCTACATGTTTTCTCCGCACATGCAGCCACCACCACAAGGAGAAGCATCACAGGGTGCTCAGCCTCCCCCGGCGTCTTTCATAAACCCTACAGGGATGCAGGCACCACCCCTAGGAGATGCACCTCAGGTTATATGATATTCTCATGCATTCTTTATTTTTAAAAAACTCTATTATGTATACTTTATATCACAAACTATGATCCACAGAGCTCCCAACCTCCTCCTCCTTTCTACATGTTCACTCCACAGATGCAGCCACCTTCTGCAGGAGAGGCACCACAGGTAAAGACGGATCGGTTCAATTCGTTATTCAAAATTTGAATGAATGATTTATATGTGGCATAATGTACCTGTCTATGCCTTACAGGGCTCCCAGCCTCCAAACCCGTTCTACATGTACCCACCACCTATGCGTGCCAAGGAATGCCTATGTACTTCAACCCGTGGGCCTGCGGCCACCTCGAGCGACACCATGTGTATGGATGTCGAAAACATTCTAAGTTTGCGACACGAGCTAAGTTTGTCAATTCTTGAACTTACAGGTTTCTGGGTCACGCCCTCCAGCATGTACTAACGACGACATCATAGAAGACATCTTCAACAGCACCGACGGTAGTGGTGGTCATTGCGTACGTAGTTTACAAATTGCTGTTTTGGATGTGTGATTGATTATCTAAGGATTTGCTAGAATGTCTCCTTCTGGTTTGAGAGATTGATATATATATTATAACTACAAATGTTTTTTTGTCTGCTGAGTGGATGTCCTATTTACTAGAGAGGTCATGCCGAAATTTTGTACATTTCAATGACTTGGTTTTAAGCCGGTTTTAAAAAGTTAAAAGGTTGGTTTTGGTCTTTTAGTAGAGGTAATAGGTTTGGTGTCTCGTTTGTTAATTCTTCGTTCGCTTGAACTTTGTTGTGGAGTTTGATGACCTTGGTGAGCTACCTGCCCCCTCCCTTCCTTTCTGTTGCTCAAATTTAGGAACATTAGTTGCAATTTAGTCGATGTGCAGCGGATGGACAGATGCTTCTGTAGAAAATTTAGTTCATTCTTTTAGTATATATCAATATGAGTAATCTGTTGCAATAGTGATAATTTCAGTTGAAATGCATAACTTAGTCGATTTTAGGACATTTAGGCAACTCTTTCTTAAACCTTGCACAAATCATCTCAATGTTCATACTTGAAAAGGTATACTTGTGTGCTCATGAAAGTTCATTGCTGTGCTCCTGTAGATATGTGATGGTTTACCAAATTATTAACCCATTACGTGCTATTTGATTTTTTCTTTCTGTCGATAACTTTTTGATTTGGAACCTTATATTGTGCTAACTTGTTGGAATTGAAAAGTTATCTTAAGACAACTTGTTCAATTGTAAACTTATGTTTTAAATGATTTATATGGCGTCCTTGTAGAATGTGTTGTTTGCCCATGTACAATCTGATTGTTTATCCTTGTAGAATGCTTTATATTTGTACTTTGTATATTGAACTCTTAAAATGACTACCAAAACTCTTAATTGCTTCTTTGAACTATTTTCACTGTTTGTTATCTTTTGAATACTCAGTGATGCAATTAGGGTCTTTGGAAGTTGAATTAAATAATTTTAGTTGTAATCTTGGCCTTGAACTAGATGGTTAACTTCTGTTAATACTAGAGAGTATTACTTTCATGCTTCATTGAATATGAGATTGATGTTCATATGATTATTATAGCATATCTTGACTAGCTCGTAGGTGTAGTTCTTATATATAGTATCTATTCTTGTTTAGCTTGGCCTGTCATATTGATATTCTCATATTTTGTCTTGGTTGAATAGTACTATTCTGACCTTGTTTCATGTGAATTAGCATAATGTTACTTGTAACACAACCTAAGTTAATCTTCAACTTGCAGGTTTCTAGGTCACGCCCTCCAGCACGTACTGACGACGACATCATAGAAGACATCTTCAACAGTGCCAACGGTGGTGGTAGCGCCCACAACTCCAACAACCCCGAGGCATGAATTCCATTGTGAGCTCGATTGGTGTATTACTGTTGTACTTTATGACTTGTTGTGATGGATACATTGTGATTGACTTATTGTGATATACTTAATGTAATGGAATGTGGATTGTATCTATTGCGATTGCAATGTGTTGTACGTCATTGCGTAGTTTACAAATTGCCGTTGGATGTGTGATTGGATTATCTAAGGATCTGCTAGAATGTCTCCTTCTGGTTTGAGAGATTGATATATATATTATAACTGCAAATGTTTTTTTGTCTGCTGAGTGGATGTCCTATTTACTAGAGAGGTCATGCCGAAATTTTGTACATTTCGGTGACTTAGTTTTAAGCCAGTTTTGAAGAGTTAAAAGGTTGGTTTCAGTATTTTAGTAGAGGTAATAGGTTTGGTGTCTCGTTTGTTAATTCTTCGTTTGCTTGAACATCATTGTGCAATTAGTTCTTTTGTGTTAGTGTTTCTGATCAGATTTGAACAAAATAGATGATCCTTCTTATTCTTCGCTTAGCAATTTTTAGTTTCAATTTTCTTTTTGCCTCTTCTTTTCTTCTTTAGTTGTTATATGTATTGAGTGCGATGCATATGGATATATATATATATACATTTGTGTATAAATGACTGATAACTTCGTGAGCCATTAAAAACCCACGAATTTATCTGGCTGCTCCAGATAAATTAGCCGGTTCCTTGTGCCCACGAATTTAAAAATTAAATTCGTGGGTTTATTAAGCCCACGAATTTAACAAATTAAATTCGTGGGTTTTGTACCCCCACGAATTTAACAGATTAAATTCGTGGGCTATATAGCCCATGAATTTAACAGATTAAATTCGTGGGCCACATTGGCGCATGAATTTAATCTGTTAAATTCGTGGGTTTAATAAACCCACGAATTTAACTCAGATTCCCTGTTAAATTCGTGGGCTTGACATAAACCCACGAATTTAACAAAAATTCGTGGGTACCCATGAATCTAATTGATTAATTTCGTCGAGTTAAATTCTTGCACTAAATTCGACGGTTTGCTCACGAATTTAAATTAAATTCGTGGTTTTTGGCCTAAACTCATGGGTTTGTTGCCCACGAATTTTTCCCTGTTTCTTGCAGTGCGATATGAGTTAGGGCGCATATGAAGTCCATTCGGGGTGTTTGTCACTCAGTTTCACTCTGTGACTTTTGGTCACACGAATTGAGCCTGTGTGCAGGTAGGGACACGTCGTGAGGAAGTTTTTACACCAACTCGGACGTATTCGAAACGCTTACCGATATGAGTTAGGGCGCATATGAAGTCCCTTTGGGCTGTTTCTCACCCAGTTTCACTCTGTGACTTTTGTTCGCACGAATGGAGTGCGCAGTGCAGGTTGGGACACGTCGTAAGGAAGTTTTAGAAACACTCTGACGGATTCGAAACGCTTACCAATTTGAGTTAGGGCGCATATGAAGTCCATTCGTGGTTTTTGTCAATCAGTTTCACTCTGTGACTTTTGTTCGCACGAATGGAGTGTGCAGTGCAGGTTGGGACACGTCGTGAGGAATTTTTAACACCGACTCGGACGTATTCGAAACGCTTACCGATATGAGTTAGGGCTCATATGAAGTCCATTCGGGGTGTTTGCCACTCAGTTTCACTGTGACTTTTGTTCGCACGAAAGGAGTGTGCAGTGCAGGTTGGGACACGTCGTTAGTAAGTTTTAGCACCACTCGGACGGATTTGAAACGCTTACCAATATGAGTTAGGGCGCATATGATGTCCATTCGGGGTGTTTGTCACTCAGTTTCACTCTGTGTCTTTTGGTCGCACGAATGGAGCCTGCAGTGCAGGTAGGGACACATCGTGAGGAAATTTTTACACTAACTCAGACGGATTCGAAACGCTTACCGATATGAGTTAGGGCGCATATGAAGTCCATTCGGGGTGTTTCTCACTAAGTTTCACTGTGACTTTTGTTCGCACGAATAGAGTGTGCAGTGCAGGTTGGGACACGTCGTGAGGAAGTTTTAGCACCACTCGGACTGATTTGAAACGCTTAACGATATGAGTTAGGGGGCATATGAAGTCAATTCACGGTGTTTGTCACTCAGTTTCACTCTGCGACTTTTGGTCGCACGATTGGAGCTTGCTGTGCAGGTAGGGACACGTCGTGAGGAAGTTTTTACACCAACTCGGACGTATTCGAAACGCCTGCCGATATGAGTTAGGGCACATATGAAGTCTATTCGGGGTGTTTCTCACTCAGTTTCACTTTGTGACTTTTCTTCGCACGAATGGAGTGTGAAGTGCAGGATGGGACACGTCGTGAGGAAGTTTTAGCACCACTCGGACGGATTCGAAACGCTTACCGATATGAGTTGGGGCGCATAAGAAGTCCATTTGGGGTGTTTGTCACTCAGTTTCACTCTGTGACTTTTGGTCGCACAAATTGAGCCTGTAGTGCAGGTAGGGACACGTCGTGAGGAAGTTTTTACACCAACTCGGACGGATTCGAAATGCTTACTAATATGAGTTAGGGCGCATTTGAAGTCCATTCGGGCTGTTTCTCACTCAGTTTCACTGTGTGACATTTGTTCGCACGAATGGAGTGTGCATGCAGGTCGGGACACGTCGTGAGGAAGTTTTACCACCACTCTGACGGATTCAAAACGCTTACCGATATGGGTTAGGGCGCATATGAAGTCCATTCGGTGTTTTTGTAACTCATTTTCACTCTGTGACTTTTGTTCGCACGAATGGAGTGTGCAGTGCAGGTTGGGACACGTCGTGAGGAAGTATTCGCACCACTCTGACGGATTCGAAACGCTTACCGATATGAGTTAGAGCGCATATGATGTCCATTCGGGGTGTTTTTCACTCAGTTTCACTCTGTGGCATTTGTTCGCACGAATGGAGTATGTACTGCAGGATGGGACATGTCGTGAGGAATTTTTAACACCGACTCGGACGTATTCGAAACGCTTACTGATATGAGTTAGGTCGCATATGAAGTCAATTCGAGGTGTTTGTCACTCAGTTTTACTCTGTGACTTTTGTTCGCACGAATGGAGTGTGCAGTGCAGGTTGGGACACGTCGTGAGGAAGTTTTAGCACCACTCGGACATATTCGAAACGCTTACCGATATGAGTTAGGGCGCATAGGAAGTCCATTCGGGGTGTTTCTCACTCAGTTTTACTCTGTGACTTTTGTTCGCACGAATGGAGTCTGCAATGCAGGTTGGGACACGTCGTGAGGAAGTTTTAGCACCACTCTGACGGATTTGAAACGCTTACCGATATGAGTTAGGGCGCATATGAAGTCCATTCGGGGTGTTTGTCACTCAGTTTCACTCTGTGACATTTGTTCGCACGGATGGAGTATGTAGTGCAGGTTGGGACATGTCGTGAGGAATTTTTAACACCGACTCGGACGTATTCGAAATGCTTACCGATATGTGTTAGGGCGCATATGATCACTACTACATAATGGTACATCACTATCGCTTTATCTGTGTCGGTTCTTAAGTTTTTAGGAAAAAATGATTGTGATAGATGACTTAGGGGAGGCATTAATCATAATCACTATCGGTTCTCAGGTTAGAAGTGATAGTGATGTAGCACTGGGAACATCACAATCGGTTCTTATGCGAGAAGTGATAGTTATGTGCATTATTATCACTATCGGTTTTTATACAAAAAACGATAGTGATGAGCACGTACACATCACTATCGGTTCTTATTGAAGAAGCGATAGTGATGAGAATGCACATCACTATCGCTTCTCACAAAAGAACCGATAGTGATGAGAACGTGCTCATCACTATCGGTTCTTTTGTGAGAAGCGATAGTGATGTGCATTCTCATCACTATCGCTTCTTCAATAGGAACCGATAGTGATGTCAACGTGTTCATCACTATCGCTTCTTTTGTGGGAACCGATTGTGATGACTATGATAATCACTATCGCTTGTCTTATAAGAACCGACTGTGATGTGTATGATCACATCACTATCGCTTTTTATATGAGAACCGATAGTGATGTGCCTCGTTAGGTTATTTATACCACTCGAGCTGAACTCTTCTCTGTTATTGTTCCAGTGGAGGTTTCTCCGCCGCCACCAGAAAAAATAGCTCATATTCTGTGGTTGGAAGCAATACTTGGGTGAGAAATTTTGAAATCCTCAAGGGTGGGTGTTAAGAGGGTTAATTTGAAGCCCTAACTTGAGGAGATTTCCCCTCATTTTGCATAATTTGTGGTTTTCTTCAAAATGTGAGCATTCCTTCAAACCCCTTTAATTTTGCACTATGTAATTTTGATATGTCGCGAAGAAAGTTTAGATTGCACTGGTATTGTGTATGTCCTATCAGATTTCACACCTTTTATTTCACAAGCATGTACACATGTATTTAATTATCCTAATTTGTAGTGCTTTGATGTTAATATGGAATTATTATTGCTGTCACCTGATGAATGCTAGAGTTTAGGGTACGGAACCTACGTCTCCCGTTCGAGGATGCTTGTTTATAAATATACCGAACGAAATGGCATATTTATAAGCGAGCAGTCTCGAATTGTCCACGTTCTTTGGACAGTTCGAGGATATGTGCTTCGGGCAAGTTCTAAAGTGTGTTGTACAATCAGAGTAGAGATTTGGTAGCGTCTCCTGGTATTCTCGGATACACACCACTCTTGACTGTTGTCGAGGCGTGTATATGGAGAATAGCGGGAGATCTTCAAATTTTCTCCGAGTTGTACAACAGCTTAGGAACTTGTCGAAACCACATATCCTTGAATGGGATTAGGACCAAACCTATTTAGAGATTGGGAGTCATCGTTGGTACCCTTTTTTTGTTTCGTTGTAGTCAAAAGATCTCTAGGCTACTGCACTATATAATTAGATTGTTTGATATCATTGTTGATGTTAAAAATGTATGTCTCCTATCTAGGGAATTGGAAGCTCTAAACCAGGGAAGAATCTAGGTATCGATTAGGAGAACACATTTTATATATCTTGCAGGAACTTGCAGTCCTCTATTTTGCAAAGGTAATATTAAATGAAATGATGTCGCAATATTTCAAATAGCTAGCTAGCTTGCTGTCGCTCAAGTTCTTCCTTAATTTATTGTGTGAATTTTAATTGCAGATGGACCGTAAGGAATGGATGTATGACAAAAGTCGTGTAGTCTTTGAATTTGAGAGGGTGTTAAGGAGTTCAAAAAATTGCGAGCAGGACATGGTGAGGAGGGTGTAAACTTCATATCTGTCCTTGTATTGATTGCACCAATCGAGAAGATTTAACAACTCAACTCAAATCGAGGACCACCGATTCGACGTGGCCGTGAGGAATTACACGTGTTGGATCCATCACGGGAGACAGTAGTACCCTTCGGTATGCAACGAAGACACGGTGGAACCGGATGATGAGTTGCGACCGATATGTTTGAGGATGAGAATTTGGAGCAAAAGTTGCGGGATGTGGAGGTAATTACGGAAAGACAGTTTGAAAAGTTTAAAAGCTTGATGGAAGGCGATGCCAAACCGCTGTTCACAAAGTTGCAAAGCAGAATACACCAAGTTGGGTTCGGTCCTTGCATTGTTCGAATTGAAAGCAAAACACCGTTGGACAGATACAAGTTTCAATGCACTTCTAGTTCTTCTATCGGATCTGCTTCCAGAGGGAAACGAGTTGCCAACAAGCATTTATGAAGCGAAGAAGCTACTATGTCCCATGGGAATGGAAATAGAAAGGATACATGCATGTCCGAATGATTGCATCTTGTACCGTAACGCACATCAGGAGCTGCACGTGTGTCTAGTTTGCGGTGTGCCCCGGTACAAACATAAGGAGAAGCGTAACGACAAGAAGCGTAAGAGCCGGGGCAACAAGGGTGAAGAGGTCACTAAAGGTGCACCGGCCAAGTTATTGTGGTACTTGCCCATCATTCCCCGTCTGGAGAGGTTGTTTGCAAATCCTAGAGAAGCAAAATTGTTGCGTTGGCATTATGAGTCTCGAAAGGAAGATGGCAAGTCGAGACACCTGTGATTCGCTCAATGGAGAAACATCGATTGGAAACATGAGGAGTTTGGTGCCGAAATGAGGAACATAAGATTTGGATTGAGTACTGATGGAATGAATCCGTTTGGTAACATGAGCAATAGTCACAGCACATGGCCAATTCTGTTGTGTATCTACAACCTCCCTCCTTGGTTGTGCATGAAGCGAAAGTATATCATGATGTCGTTGCTAATCTCGGGACCCAAACAGCCGGGAAATGATATTGATGTGTACCTCGCTCCATTGATCGAGGATTTGGTAAAATTGTGGAATGACGGGGTCATTGTGTGGGATGCGTACAGAAGAGAGCATTTCACCCTACGGGCTATGGTATTTTGCACCATAAATGATTTCTCGGCTCTTGGTAATTTGGCGGGCTACAGTACGAAAGGAGCAAAAGCTTGTCCTATTTGTGAAGAGGAGACCGAGAGCCTATGGCTGCCGAATTCCAAGAAAACTGTGTATATGGGTCACCGTAGGTTTCTACCTCGAAGTCATCGATACCGTAAGATGGATGACAAATTTGATGGGAAGAGGAAGTCCGTTCGCACCGCGACCTATGAGTGGAAGGCAAGTATATTCACGTGTAGAGGATATCGATGTTCGAGACGGAAAGAGCCGTAAATCTGTTCGTTCTAGGACCATTTAGAAGAAGAGGTCAATATTTTGGGACTTACTGCATTTGGAAGGAGTTAGATGTTCGCATTGTATTGATGTCATGCACGTTGAGAAGAATGTCTGCGACAATTTGGTTGGTATCCTGCTGAACATACCTGGAAAGACAAAGGATGGTGTGAATGCTTGTCGCGACATGGCCTACATGAGAATCAGGCCCAGGCTTGCAGTGATAGAGGAGAATGGAAAAGGTCCGTATATCCCCGCTGCATGCTACACCCTGTCCAAGAAGGAGAAAGTGGACCTTTGCAAATGTCTCCATGGTATTAAAGTTCCATCTGGCTACTCCGCGAACATTAAGAAGCTTGTGTCCATGGATGATTTGAAGTTGTTGGGCATGAAGTCCCACGACTGCCATGTCTTGATGACCCAAATGCTCCCAGTTGCAATCTGAAATATTCTACCAGAGGATGTCAGGTTGGCAATCACGAAGCTGTTTTATTTCTTCAATGCGATCTCCTGCAAAGTTATTGACCCCGATATGCTAGACAACTTACAGAGTGAGGTGGTGCAGACTCTGTGTCAGCTTGAGATGCATTTCCCACCGTCGTTCTTCGATGTAATGGTCCACCTTGTGGTTCACCTAGTCAGAGAGATTAAGATATGTGGACCCGCTTTCCTACGTTACATGTATCCGTTCGAGAGGTACATGGGTATATTAAAGTCCTACGTGAGGAATCGGTCGAAGCCTGAGGGTAGTATTGTTGAAGGTTATGGGACTGAAGAGGTTATTGAGTTCTGTGTGGACTACCTAGGTAAAAGACAAGCAATCGGTGTTCCTATATCTAAATCACGAGGGCGACTTATTTGGTAAAGGAACCGTTGGGTCCAAACTAATGAGTCCGAGGTTTGATATGTATTGCAAAGCGCATTTGACAGTCTTGCAGAACAGCGCAGAAGTTCGTCCATACATCGAGCAGCATAAGTTGATATTACGGGAGGAGAATCCACAAATGGATGAGCTTTCCATCGTACAAGAACACAATGATCGATTCCTCACATGGTTCAAAGAAAAAGCGGAGGTCTCTTTTAGTGAGAATGTAAAATGGTTGGCTGACGGAACAAGATTTAATGTACAGACATGGCAGGGGTACGATATTAATGGTTACACCTTTTACACTGAGAGTCAAGATGCCAAAAGTACTGTCCAAAACAGTGGTGTAAGCATAGATGCTCTTTCTGATGTACATCACTCGAAAGGAGGATCCTCAACGGCAATGTACTCGTATTATGGGATGATCGAAGAAATTTGGGAGCTCGATTATGGAATATACCAAATTCCATTATTCCGATGTAAGTGGGTGGGACTAACACATGGAGTGAAGGTCGACAAGAGAGGTTTTACTCTTGTGGATCTAAGCAGACTCACCTATAAAGATGACCCGTTCGTACTTGCGAAGCAAGCAAATCAAGTCTTCTATGTGCGTGATCCGGCCAATCCGAGGTTGCACGTTGTCCTTCACAGCAAGCGGCGGATCGTTGGTGTCGAAAATGTAATAGATGAAGAAGAATACAATCAATTCGTTGAAATACCTCCATTTGCAGATGGGGCCTATCTTAGCGGGGATGATGACACACATCGAAGAAATTACGTGCGCGTAGATCATCAAGAAGGGTTATACTATAACTAAAGGAACTATTGTATTGTTTGTTCATTTTATCATGTTGTTCATTTGCTTTAAGCCATTATTGTTTAAGACATATGTTTTATCGTGCCTTTTGTTTGGGTATAGTTGTACGGTTATAATCTCTCATGGAACATTGTGACATATTTGAAATGTACTTAATTACTAGTTGGTCATTCGTAACAATTCTCTTATTCAAAAGATTTTGTGTCGGAAAATTTGTGACATATTTGAAATGTACTTAATTACTAGTAGGTAATATTCTAGCATTATGTGAGTTTCACCTCTGCATCGTAAAATTTGTTTACATATTTTTCTTTTAGGAAAGCTTCTAACTAGTCCAAAGTTTATTTACGTAAATTTTGGAAAAACACGGACTTTATTTGCATAAGTTTTGACTTTTGCAGTCTTTAAGCAAAAATCATGCTTACAAAGTGAATTCTTGCATATGTTTGTAGTGATAACTGTTTTTAGAAAATTCTTTTTCAAAAGACCGTAATATCCCAAAGTATGTTTCGCAAAATTTGAAATAATTCCAACTATATCCGTAAAAGCGTGGCCTTTTACTCCTTAATCAATGAATTTCAAAATTGAGACTTCATCATGCTTTGTCCGAAAACTAATAGTGATAGTCATATTTGTATCGGTTTATTCAAAAAATCGATAGTGATATTGCCATCCATTTGTATCGGTTTTCCTTGAGAACCGATAGTAATAGTCATAAATCACGATTGACTTAACATATTTCTAAACTATTTGTGTCGGTTTTCTTTACAAACCGATAGTAATAATGCCACATTTGTGTCGGTTGAAAACCGATAGTATTTTATTTCTTTTTGTGTCGGTTTTTGTTTAAGAACCGATAGTAGTTAGCACATATTTTTGTTGGTTTTTGTTTAAGAACCGATAGTAATAAGTTAGATTTGTGTCGATTTTTCCATAATAACCGACGGTATAGTAACACTACTTGTGTCGGTTTTTCTAGAAGACCGATAGTAAGAATTTCATGGTTGTGTCGATTTTTCCTTGAAACCTATTAATTATAGTGATATTCGTATCGGTTTTATCTAGAAAACCGATAGGAATGAGTTCATTGTGTCGGTTCACTCTTAAAAACCGACATAATTGATAATATTTGTGTCGGTTTTATTTTAAAAACCTATAGTAATGTCATTATATTTGTATCGGTTTTATAGAGGAACCGATAGTAATGTTAATTCATTATTTGTGTCGGGTTTTGCTAGAAAACCGATAGAAATGAATTAGTTGTGTCGGTTTTCTTTTAAAAACCGATAGTAATATTATCTGCTTCTGTTTGTGCAATAGCTTATACTGTTGTTTTTTTAAGTATCGGTTTTATAGTAGAACCGATAGTGGTACTGATTATTTTTGTATCGGTTTTATATTTGAACCGATACTAATGTTCATCGCCTAATCGCGCTACTTAACTACTCGATCCTAACCCTAGCTCCCGCCGCCACCACATTGCGCGCGCATGTCCTCACCAAATGCTTCACCCACGCCACAAGGTCCCCTCGAGCTCCCCACTGGCGCCTCCCCCTTGACCTCCCCCCTCGGCGCCCTCCCCACGGAGCGTCCCCCCGGTCCTCCCAGCGGCGCCCTCCCGAGACGGTGAGTCCTCTCTCGAGCTCCCCACCGGCGCCCTCCCCCACCAGCGCCCTCCCCCTCCGTCGGCCGCCTCCCTCGCCGTCGGTTGCCTCCCGCTCCATCGCCGCCCTCACCCTCCTCTTGCACCGCCCGCCCATCCTCGCCTCATCCCGCCCTCGCCTCCTCCCGTCCGCCACTACAGGTTTGGTGACTCTCATTCCTTGCCACAATTTCTTTTCGAAATGTTTTATCTGAATGAGTACATGCTGAATTCACGTCATTGTTTCTGTGGATAGCTTAGTTCAGTTTGTTATTTTGATTCCATACTTTGGTCCCATTCAAACCTGCATGGTCTTACAGCATTGTAGTGTTGGTATCCAAGGAAAAATAAGAGAATACGAATGATGCAATGCGGATTTGAGCTTGGGTGTTTAAATTTTTGTCCAAGGCTAATGTCACTTGAGTCATTCTGCTTTATGTGCTAACCCTATATGTTTGCATCTAAAACGTGACTAATGGTTTACCTCATTGAGCCAAAGGCATGAAAACAAATTAGACATTGGTGTATGGGCACGCACAATGAAATACCATTCAGGCACATCTGCACAAGGATGAAACACAACATGAATTCATTGTTCGATCGCAAAATAATATAACTCAATGGGGGTATTTATCAAACATTGATAGCACTGTGATTGTACTTGTTCAAGTGCTCTTTTTGATAGCACTGTGATTGTACTTGTTCAAGTGGTCTTTTTGGAGCACACCACACACACAGGTGTGATCATAGTGCATTGAAATGGCATATTCTGATTTTTTTTCTCCATAAGAAATACTCAATGATAGACAAAGCTTGCTATCCAATCAAATGGAGTACCTAACAGAGTAAAATATCTTAGTAGGTCCCAACATTGAACCAACATAAGAGTTTGACTGGATTCATTCAACAAATGTATGTTGCGATGCCTTTTTCATTATTTTCTCATGTGTGATTCTTTACTCGTCATATTATTATGCAAATTTTGAGTCTGTTAATTGAGATAGTTATTTTAGCTATAATTGCTTATTACTTTTGTTTTTTATCTCAGCATATGTTAGAGTTTAGGTTGCGTAACCTACGTCTCCCGTTCGAGAGTGCTTATTTATAAATATGACGGAATGACATATTTATAAGCAAGCAGTCCCGAATTGTCCACGTATTTTGGACAGTTCGAGGATATGTGGTTCTAGCATGTTCCTGAGCTGTTGTACAACTCACAGATTAGATTTCGGTAGTGTCTCCCTGGTGTTCTCCGGATACACACCCCTCTTGACATGTTGTCGAGACGTGTATCTGGAGAACAGTGGGGAGATGCTGCCGAAATTTTCTCTGGAGTTGCACAACGGCTTAGGAACTTGTTCGAACCACATATCCTCGAATCGGTTTAGGACCAAACCTATTTAGAGATTAGGAGTTATCGTCCGTACGTATTTAGTTGGTCAACATACAGACTTTTCTTGAAGATCATTCGTTCATCTGTTACTTTACTGCAATATGCTAGAACAATGACATGCTTTAGATGATTTATTATCAAGTTCACATAATAGCTACGAATTGCTTTCTCTCATGTCAAATATATGTCCATGTCAGATAAGAAAACTCAAAATGTCGCAATTAGAGAGCATCGGCTCATCGCCAGAAAGAGTAGAACGTGATCCTGAGGGGCGCAGCCAACTTCCAAGTGTCGAGCCGAGCCAGGTTCCAAATGTCGAGGGGTCGAGTAAGGTGAGGAAGGCCCGAGGACCGAGCAAAGTGGCCACAGGGAGAATGCCGCAAATTCTCCACTTCAATGCGACGGGCATTTGCACGGGTCCTCCCAAGTGTAAGGGGCAATACCGCTCATTCCTCGGGCAACTGGTGAGGGAGAGAGTTCCCATAATGGTTAAGGATTGGAGAAAGGAGGTCAGCGTCGAGCAGAAGAACCGGCTGTGGGACGAGGTTAAGGGAAAATGGATTATAGAAGAGGAGGATGAAAACAATGCCAGGCGGTACGCCTTGAAGAGGATGGGTGTGGCTCTGAGGCACTTTAGGGTCTACATGCACAGTGAATACATGCTGAAAGGCCGTACACCATACGAGAGGTATCCGTTCGTGACTCCCGATGTTTGGGTGGAGTTCACGAGGATCAAGAGTACGCCCGAGGCGGAGGAGCTGAGACAGAAGAACGTTGCTACCCAGAGGCTGAACACGCATGCGCACCACCTCAGTTCAGGCAGCTACGAAGGGAAGAAAGAAGAATGGGCACCACTAGCCGAGGAGTGCGCCAACTCCGGGATAGCGATGCCTTACTCGCACATATGTGAGGAGCGGGCACGTGACTGGGTATTAGCGAGGACAAAGAAAATCATGGACGGGCGGTGGTAGTACCAAACCCCACTATGCGCAAGTCATCTCCAAGATCGTAAGATATCAAACTTACTACATTGCAGTAGACCATTCCTGTTGTATTTCAGATCTAATTCGTACTCGCTTCTTGCAGGAGGAGGTAAGTCAGAGGAAAGAGTAGGGGACCTTTCTTAGCCAAGGGTCAAATGACATCCTATCATCTGCAATCTGGAAGCCTGACCATAAGGGCCGGGTGCTTGCTGCAGGGGCGGGGCATACGAAGAAGTCCTGCTTCCAAGATGCTGTTGCGAGTACTAGATCAAGAACATGGGAGGCACGTGCGGAGCGCCTGAAGGACACGCTTAGGGAGCAGCTGAGGGAGGAGATCTCGGAGGAGATGAGGGGGGAGATGAGGGTGCAGATGATGGCACGTGAGGAGGAGATGAGCGTGGAGATGATGGCACGTGAGGAGCGCCTAAGGGCCGAGATGATGGCGTTGATCTCCAGTCGAGCGGATGCCCCGCCTCTTGAGAGAAACTGTGCCCCTACCAAGTAGGCTGCGGTTCCAAAAATGATAAGTCCGGTCCCCAGCTGAAGGTAATAATTAATTTTGCCTAACTTAATGCTGCGAGGGTAACTCTTCATATGATTTCTCTCAAGTTGCGCACTTTTTGCAGGCGCCTACCAGGTGCCAGCTCACCTTGACGGAAGACGGATTTCCTGTTGAGGCTGCACGTGGGGTTGCATTTCCATGCAAGGAGACCGACACGGTGCATGGTCAGCTTTTGGGGAAGGGCTACATGAGGGTCCAGGTGGACTACGTCCACGAAGCCTTCTTATCGCATGTGCTCAAGTTCCCCCCCCCAACGAAGACATCACCACTCTCGGGCTAGCGCGGATGTCGTTCATCATGTGGCCCATGACAGGTGTCGTACTGGTCAAGGTAAACATCCCTCATGTCTTCTGTACCATTCCAGTAGTATTGCAACAAGTTCTTTAATTGTGCGTGTGCTTTGTAGGTTCCTACTGTACCTGCGCCTGCTCCCACGACCGTGATGAGCCCTGCACAAAGTACAGAGCTGGTGCATAAAAGGACTACCACGACAACCACAGAACCACTAGAGGCCTCTGCTAAAAAGTCTAGGCTCACAAAGGCCACGACGCCCCCTCAGGTACATGAAAAGCCCACTGCACCGGCCACAGAGAAGCCTTATGAATTTAAGGCCAACGTACATGGAAAGCCCTTTCTGCCTCCCAGCAAATTGAATGCTCTAGGCATATGAACTCGACAGCTCCATGGATGGTACGTTGACAAAGCGAAAGAGAGCGAGCGTATCGACTTCAATGTTAGATACAGAAAGGGACATTTCCACCGCGAGGAGGATGGGACATTCCCAGTTAGTATTGAGGATCTGTTAAATCTGCACCTCTACCGATAGCCATCGATATTTCTCAGACGATCTGGGACGCTGTGAGTATCGCACCACGTTGCACGACCTTACGACTTCCATAGGATTTTGCATTACGCTTTTTAACATTCAATGCGAGTTGCAGGGCGATGAGGCAGCGAGTCGTGACGAATCGACATATAGTTGGGTTAAATCGACCACGAGCTTGTGTCCGCGACGATGGCTAGGCTTCAACCGGAATGGGTTGCCTCCTACATCAAGAGGGCATTGCAAGCTGAGTCCAAGAAGGACTTCATTCTACTCCCGTACCACGAGGAGTAAGTGCTACTTCACCGTTCAATTACTTCTACGCACTGAAACCGTATGTGAACTTATTTTCTTCGCTACATACCATTTAATAAGCAACCACTGGGTTCTACTCGTGCTCCGTCCGAGTGACAACAAAGTGTACACTTTTAATTCGGTTGATAAGAGACCGATGGCCTACGCGATCAAGCCTCCTTTGGAGCAATAAGTGCACCACTCTTATCTAACATTTTATGTATTTAACTGCGTTCATTATTTTTTTACTCAACAGCGTCTCTCCAATGTATATAGGGGTTTCAAGGAATACGTCGAAGCAGGAGGGACACACGACGACAAAAAGGGCTCCAAGCTGGAGTATGTCCGCTTCATGGTACAAGTGGCTATCATATATAAGATTTAGATTTTCTGACATATTTTCTTCGTCTCTTAATTTATTTTTCTTTCTTCAAAGTGTCATCAACAGGGCAGCGATGACCGCTGTGGTTTGTATGTCATGCAACACATGGTGATCTTGATTGCGGCTCGCACCGCTTCCTAAGGTAGTACATGCATTATTATACAATTAGTCTTTCACATAGCAATTTGAAAACTTAAATTAGAGCACTCGTTTCTATTTTGCAAGATACCAATATCCCCGGAAGAGTATAGACAACACTTGCACTCAAGAAGATACGAGACCACTTATGCGGTGGTACTAGATAGAATGCTTGTCGGAGGGCGGATGGTTTAGAGATCCCAAAGCTCCTACTAGACCGGATGTGAACAATATTACATATCCGAATGCGATTGCATGTATGCGGTTAAGCATGTTTACGTTCTATTTTGTTAACGAATGTGATATGCGTTTGTTGTAACATAGTGTTCATGTTCTTTGAATGTGATATGTTGTCTGTAATTTCTGTGTGAATGTGATATGTGAATATTGTGTGAAATATGTGCTAATTGGAAGGTGAATTAGAAAATAGCACAACACATCCCTTCATCTCTGTCGGTTCTCACAAGAAAATGATAGAGATGTGATGCTCATCTGTATCGGTTCTTTGTAAGAAGCGATAGGGATGATAGACTCATCTCTATCGGTTCTATATAAGAAGCGATAGAGATGAGGGTATTCATCTCTATCGGTTCTTTGTCAGAAGCGATAGATATATGACGGTCATCTCTATTGGTTCTTTTTAAGAAGCGATAGAGATATTATGGTCATCTCTATCGGTTCTTTGTAAGAAGCGATAGAGAAGAAGAAGTCATCTCCATTCGGGGTATTTGTCACTCAGTTTTACTCTGTGACTTTTGTTCGCACGAATGGAGTGTGCAGTGCAGGTTGGGACACGTCGTGAGGAAGTTTTAGCACCACACGGACGGATTCGAAACGCTTACCGATATGAGATAGGGCGCATATGAAGTCCATTCGGGGTGTTTCTCACTCAGTTTCACTCTGTGACTTTTGTTCACACGAATGGAGTCTGCAGTGCAGGTTGGGACACGTCGTGAGGAATTTTAAACACCGACTCGAACGTATTCTAAACGCTTACCGATATGAGTTAGGGCGCATATGAAGTCCATTCGGGGTGTTTGCCACTCAGTTTCCCTCTGTGACTTTTTTTCGCACGAATGAGAGTGTGCAGTGCACGTTGGGACACGTCGTGAGGAAGTTTTAGCACAACTCTGATGGATTCGAAACGATAACCGATATGAGTTAGGGCACATATGAAGTCCATTCGGGATGTTTGTCACTCAGTTTCACTCTTTCACTTTTGGTCGCACGAATGGAGCCTGCAGTGCAGGTAGGGACACGTCGTGAGGAAGTTTTAGCACCGACTCAGACGGATTTGAAACGCTTACCGATATGAGTTAGGGCGCATATGAAGTCCATTCGGGGTGTTTCTCACTCAGTTTCACTCTGTGACTTTTGTTTGCAAGAATGGAGTCTGCAGTGCAGGTTAGGACACGTCGTGCGGAATTTTTAACACCGACTCGGACAGATTCGAAACGCTTACCGATATGAGTTAGTGCACATATGAAGTCCATTCGGGGTTTTTGTCACTCAGTTTCACTGTGTGACTTTTGTTCGCACGAATGGAGCCTGCAGTGCAGGTTGGGACACGTCGGGAGGAATTTTTAACACCGACTCGGACGTATTTGAAACGCTTACTGATATGAGTTAGGGCGCATATGAATTCCATTCGGGGTGTTTGCCACTCAGTTTCACTCTGTGACTTCTGTTCGCACGAAAGGAGTGTGCAGTGTAGATTGGGACACGTCGTGAGGAATTTTAAACACCAACTCGGATGTATTCGAAATGCTTACCGATATAAGTTAGGGCACATATGAAGTCCGTTCGGGGTGTTTCTCACTCAGTTTCACTCTGTGACTTTTGTTCGCACGAATGGAATGTGCAGTGCAAGTTGGTACACGTCGTGACGAAGTTTTAGCACCACTATGATTGATTCGAAACGCTTTTCGATATGAGTTAGGGCGCATATGAAGTCCATTCGGGGTTTTTGTCACTCAGTTTCACTCTATGACTTTTGTTCGCACGAATGGAGTGTGTAGTGCAGATTGGGACACGTCGTGAGGTATTTTTAACACCGACTCGGATGTATTCGAAATGCTTACCGATATGAGTTTGGGCGCATATGAAGTCCATTCGGTTTTTGTGACGGTTGGCATATGAAGTGCAGGTTGGCACACGTCGTGGGGAATTTGTAACACCACTCGGACGGATTCGAAACGCTTACCGATTTGAGTTAGGGCGCATATGAAGTCTATTCGGGGTGTTTGTCACTCAGTTTCACTCTGTGACTTTTGGTCGCACGAATGGAGCCTGAAGTGCAGGTAGGGGCACGTCGTGAGGATGTTTATACACCAACTCGGACGGATTCGAAAGCTTACCGATATGAGTTAGGGCGCATACGAAGTCCATTCGGGGTGTTTCTCACTCAGTTTCACTCTGTGACTTTTGTTCGCACGAATGGAGTGTGCAGTGTAGGATGGGACACGTCTTGAGGAAGTTTTAGCACCACTCTGACGGATTCGAAATGCTTACCGATATGAGTTAGGGCGCATATGACGTCCAATCGGGGTTTTTGTCACTCAGTTTCACTCTGTGACTTTTGTTCGCACGAATGGAGTGTGCAGTGCAGGTTGGGAAACGTCGTGAGGAATTTTTAACACCGACTCGGACGTATTCGAAACGCTTACCTACATGAGTTAGGGCGCATATGAAGTCCATTCGGGGTGTTTTCCACTCAGTTTCACTCTGTGATTTTTGTTCGCACGAAAGGAGTGTGCAGTGCAGGTTGGGACACGTCGTGAGGAAGTTTTTCCGCCGACTCGGACGGATTCGAAATGCTTACCGATATGAGTTAGGGCGCATATGAAGTCCATTAGGGGAGTTTCTCACTCAGTTTCAATCTGTGACTTTTGTTCGCAGGAATGGAGTGTCAGTGCAGGTTGGGACACGTCGTGAGGAAGTTTTAGCACCTCTCTGACGGATTCGAAACGCCTACCGATATAAGTTATGGCGCATATGAAGTCCATTCGGGGTGTCTGTCATCAGTATCACTCTGTCACTTTTGTTCGCACGAAAGATGTGTGCAGTGCAAGTTGGGACATGTCGTGAGGAAGTTTTAGCACCACTCGGAAGGATTCAAAACGCTTACCGATATGAGTTAGGGCGCATATGGAGTCCATTCGGGGTGTTTGTCACTCAGTTTCACTCTGTGACTTTTGGTCGCACGAATGGAGCCTGCAGAGGTAGGGACACGTCGTGAGGAAGTTTTAGCACCGACTTAGACGGATTTGAAACGCTTACCGATATGAGTTAGGGCGCATACGAAGTCCATTCGGGGTGTTTCTCTCTTAGTTTCACTCTGTGACTTTTGTTCGCACGAATGGATTCTGCAATGCAGGTTAGGACACATCGTGAGCAATTTTTAACAACGACTCGGACGGATTTGAAACGCTTACCGATATGAGTTAGGACACATATGAAGCCCATTCGGGGTGTTTGTCTTTCAGTTTCACTCTGTGACTTTTGCTCGCACGAATGGAGCCTGTAGTGCAGGTTGGGACACGTCGTGAGGAAGTTTTTAACACCGACTCAGACGTATTCGAAACGCTTACCGATATGAGTTAGGGCGCATATGAAGTCCATTCGTGGTGTTTGCCACACAGTTTCACTCTGTGACTTTTGTTCGCACGAAAGGAGTGTGCAGTGTAGGTTGGGACACGTCGTGTAGAATTTTAAACACCGATTCAGACGGATTCGAAACGCTTACCGATATAAGTTAGGGCACATATGAAGTCAATTCGGAGTGTTTCTCACTCAGTTTCAATCTGTGACTTTTGTTCGTAGGAATGGAGTGTCAGTATAGGTTAGGATACGTCGTGAGGAAGTTTTAGCACCTCTCTGACGGATTCGAAATGCTTACCAATATGAGTTATGGCGCATATGAAGTCAATTCGGGGTGTGTGTCACTCAGTTTCACTCTGTGACTTTTGTTCTCACGAAAGGAGTGTCCAGTGCAAGTTGGGACACGTCGTGAGGAAGTTTTAGCACCACTCGGAAGGAATCGAAAAGCTTACCGACATGAGTTAGGGCGCATATGAAGTCCATTCGGGGTGTTTGTTACTCTGTTTCACTCTGTGAATTTTGGTCGCACGAATGGAGCCTGCAGGGGTAGGGACACGTCGTGAGGAAGTTTTAGCACCGACTCGGACGGATTTGAAACGCTTACCGATATGAGTTCGGACGCATATGAAGTCCATTCGGGGTGTTTGTCTTTCAGTTTCACTTTGTGACTTTTGTTCGCACGAATGGAGCCTGTAGTGCAGGTTGGGACACGTCGTGAGGAAGTTTTTAACACCGACTCGGACGTATTCGAAATGCTTACCGATATGAGTGAGGGCGCATATGAAGTCCATTCGGGGTGTTTGCCAATCAGTTTCACTCTGTGACATTTGTTCGCACGAAAGGAGTGTGCAGTGCAAGTTGGGACACGTCGTGAGGAATTTTAAACACCGACTCGGACGTATTCGAAACGCTTACCGATATAAGTTAGGGCACATATGAAGTCCATTCGTGGTGTTTCTCACTCAGTTTCACTCTGTGACTTTTATTCGCTGGAATGAGAGTGTGCGGTGCAGGTTGGGACACGTCGTGAGGTTGTTTTAGCACCACTCTGACGGATTCGAAACGCTTACCGATATGAGTTAGGGCGCATATGAAGTCCATTCGGGGTGTTTGTCACTCAGTTTCAGTCTGTGACTTTTGTTCGCACGAAAGGAGTGTGAAGTGCAGGTTGGGACACGTCGTGAGGAATTTTAAACACCGAATCGGGCGGATTCGAAACGCTTACCGATATGAGTAAGGGCGCATATGAAGTCCATTCGTGGTGTTTCCCACACAGTTCCACTCTGTGACTTTTGTTCGCAAGAATGAGAGTGTGCGGTGGAGGTTGGGACACGTCGTGAGGTTGTTTTAGCACCACACTAACGGATTCGAAATTCTTACCGATATGAGTTAGGGCGCATATGAAGTCCATTCGTGGTATTTCTCACTCAGTTTCACTCTGTGACTTTTGTTCGCACAAATGGAGTGTGCAGTGCAAGTTGGGACACGTTGAGAGGAAGTTTTAGTACCACTCTGACAGATTCGAAACACTTACCGATATGAGTTAGGGCGCATATGAAGTCCATTCGGGGTTTTTGTCACTCAGTTTCACTCTGTGACTTTTGTTCACACGAATGGAGTGTGCAATGCAGGTTGGGACACGTCGTGAGGAATTTTTAACACCGTCTCGGACGTCTTTGAAACACTTACCGATATGAGTTTGGGCGCATATCAAGTCAATTCGGGGTGTTTGTCACTCAGTTTCACTCTATGACTTTATTTCGCACGAAAGGAGCCTGCAGTGCTGGTAGGGACACGTCGTGAGGAAGTTTTTATACCAACTCGGACGTATTCGAAACGCTTACCGATATGAGTTAGGGCGCATATGAAGTCCATTCGGGGTGTTTCTCACTCAATTTCACTCTATGACTTTTGTTCGCACGAATGGAGTCTGCAGTGCAGGTTGGGACACGTCGTGAGCAAATTTTAAACACCGACTTGGACGTATTCGAAATGCTTACTGATATGAGTTAGGGCGCATATGAAGTCCATTCGGGGTGTTTCTCATTCAGTTTAACTCTGTGACTTTTGGTCGCACGAATGGAGCCTGTAGTGCAAGTAGGGACACGTCGTGAGGAAGTTTTTACAACAACTCGGACGGATTCGAATGCTTACCGATATGAGTTAGGGCGCAAATGAAGTCCATTCGGGGTGTTTTTTACTCAGTTTCGCTCTATGACTTTTGTTCGCACGAATGGAGTGTGCAGTGCAGGTTGGGACACGTCGTGAGGAAATTTTAGCACCACTCTGACGGATTCGAAACGCTTACCGATATGAGTTAGCACACATATGAAGTCCAATCGGGGTTTTTGTCACTCAGTTTCACTCTGTGACTTTTGTTCGCACGAATGGAGTGTGCAGTGCAGGTTGGGACACGTCGTGAGGAATTTTTAACACCGACTCAGACGTATTCGAAACGCTTACCTATATGAGTTAGGGCGCATATGAAGTCCATTTGGGGTGTTTGCCACTCAGTTTCACTCAGTGACTTTTGTTCGCACGAAAGGAGTATGCAGTGCAGGTTGGGACACGTCGTGAGGAAGTTTTTACACCGACTCGGACGGATTCGAAATGCTTACCGATATGAGTTAGGGCGCATATGAAGTCCATTCGGGGTGTTTCTCACTCAGTTTCACTCTGTGACTTTTGTTCGCAGGAATTGAGTGTCAGTGCAAGTTGGGACACGTCGTGAGGAAGTTTTAGCACCTCTCTGACGGATTCGAAACCCTTACCGATATGAGTTGTGGCGCATATGAAGGCATCTACCCCTGCCCCTCGCCCTACCAATCAGAACTTTCGGACTCCAGCACAGGGCAACAATGCGCCAGGAGGGAGTCAGCAGTCTACAGTGAAAAGATGCTATACATGCAATAAGCCAGGGCACTTTTCTAATAGGTGTCCACAGAAGGGAGGCATCACGCCAGTTCGTTGCAACTTGGGAACAACACCTGCCAAGGCACCAGCCTCAGGAGGAAATCGTGCGCCAGGTCAAGCTGGAGCAACACCGCAATCAACAGTGCGCGGGAGGGTCAACCACATCACCGCAGATGGAGCTCAGGAAGCTACGGACGTTGTACTGGTCCAAGCCCCAGGATCTGAGCTTAGATCCAGCCTTGGGTGTTTGGGAGCTAAGTTGCTTATGGATGGGATAGAGTTTCTAGCAAATCTTATCTTGATAGATGCGCAATCCCTAGACGTCATCCTTGGAATGGATTGGCTGTCTAAGCATAAGGCTGTTTTGGATTGTGGCCGAAGGATTGTAACACTTGAAAACCCTAATGGCAAGAAGGTAGAATTTCAAGCGACCGCAGTTCGTGATGGGCTACTAGTGGTCAACAGCGTGAAAGCCATCAGCATGGAAGATGTGCTAGTAGTCGGAGAATACCCGGACGTGTTTCCAGAAGATTTACCAGGACTGCCGCCAGATCGCGATATCGAGTTCGTTATCGAGTTAGCACCAGGGACAGCACCGATATCAAAGAGACCATATCGGATGCCTACGGACGAGTTAGTGGAAATGAAAAAGCAGATTGAGGAACTGCAAGAGAAAGGTTTCATTAGACCTAGTTCATCACCATGGGGAGCACCGGTTTTGTTTGTTCGTAAGAAGGATGGAAGCCTTAGGATGTGCATTTATTATTGTGCACTTAATGAAGTAACGATCAAGAATAAGTGTCCGTTGCCTAGGATCGACGACTTATTTGATCAGTTAAGAGGAGCTGGAGTTTTCTCCAAGATAGATTTTCGTTCAGGATACCATCAGTTGAAGATCCGAGCGGAGGATTTGCTTAAGACTGCGTTTTCTACGCGACATGGACATTATGAGTTCACAGTCATGTCATTTGGATTGACAAATGCCCCAGCATATTTCATGAACATGATGAATAAGGTTTTCATGGAATATTTGGATAAGTTTGTTGTAGTCTTCATAGGCGATATCTTGGTTTACTCGAAATGTAAGAAGAGCACGCAGAACATCTAAGGATGGTTTTGGAGATCTTTGCGAGCATCATTTGTATGCTAAGTTTAGCAATTGTGAATTTTGGAAGGAAAAGTCGAATTTCTTGGTCATGTAATGACTACTAAAGGAGTGGCGATCGACCCAAGCAAGGTGGACTTGATGTTGTATTGGGAGCAACCAAAGTCCATTACCCGGATCCGTAGTTTTCGGGAATGGCGGGATATTACCATCGGTTCATAGAGGGATTCTCGACAATTGCTAAACCCCTTACGCAGTTGTTGAAGAAAGAAAAGAAGTTTGCATGGACGCCAGAGTGCGAGAAAAGTTTTATGGAATTAAAGAATCGTTTAATGACAGCCCCCGTATTAGTGTTGCCAGATGTGCAGAATGGATTTGATATCTATTGCGATGCTTCAAGCAAGGCCTGGGTGTGTTAATGCAAGAAGGCAAAGTCGTTGCTTATGCGTCGAGGTAGTTAAGATCGCATGAAGTGAATTACCCAACGCATGATTTGGAGTTAGCTGCCGTAGTGCATTCTTTGAAGATATGGCGTCATTATCTCATATGAAATAGATGTGAGATATATACAGACCATAAGAGCCTGAAATACATATTCACTCAAGCAGATCTGAATATGAGACAGCGTAATTAAGGATTATAATGTGGGAATTCATTATCACCCCGGAAAAGCCAATGTAGTAGCAGATGCTTTGAGCCGAAAGAGCCATAGCGCAAATACGCTGTTAATGGAGGATCAACCAGAGCTATGTAAGGAATTTCAGAAGTTAAAGCTGGAAGTTGTTCCGCAAGGAAGTGTAGCTGCACTAGAAGTAAAGCCAACATTGGAGGATCAGATTAGAAATGGCCAGAAAGATGACGATAAAATTTCTAAGATCAAGGCTAAAAAGGAGGAAGGCCTAGCCGTGGATTTCACTTTAGACGAGCAAGGAACCATGTTCTTCAAAGGCCGAATTTGTGTGCTGGATAAAAAGGAGCTGAAACAGTTGATTCTTGAGGAAGCTCACGATTCCAAGTACTAATTATAAAAAGGAGCTGAAACCGATATGATTTAGGGCGTATATGAAGTCCATTCGGGGTGTTTCTCACTCAGTTTCACTCTGTGACTTTTGTTCGCACGAATGGAATGTGCAGTGCAGGATGGGACACGTCTTGAGGAAGTTTTAGCACCACTCTGACGGATTTGAAACGCTTACCGATATGAGTTAGGGCGCATATGAAGTCCAATCAGGGTTTTTGTCACTCAGTTTCACTCTGTGACTTTTGTTCGCACGAATGGAGTGTGCAGTGCAGGTTGGGAAACGTCGTGAGGAATTTTTAACACCGACTCGGACGTATTCGAAACGCTTACCTATATGAGTTAGGGCGCATATGAAGTCCATTCGGGGTGTTTTCCACTCAGTTTCAATCTATGACTTTTGTTCGCACGAAAGGAGTGTGCAGTGCAGGTTGGGACACGTCGTGAGGAAGTTTTTCCACCGACTCGAACGGATTCGAAATGCTTACCGATATGAGTTAGGGTGCATATGAAGTCCATTCGGGGTGTTCCTCACTCATTTTCAATCTGTGACTTTCGTTCGCAGGAATGGAGTGTCAGTGCAGGTTGGGACACGTCGTGAGGAAGTTTTAGCACCTCTCTGAAGGATTCGAAACGCCTACCGATATGAGTTATGGCGCATATGAAGTCGATTCGGGGTGTCTGTCACACAGTATCACTCCGTGACTTTTGTTCGCACGAAAGAAGTGTGAAGTGCAGGTTGGGACACGTCGTGAGGAAGTATTAGCACCACTCGGAAGGATTCGAAACGCTTACCGATATGAGTTAGGGCGCATATGGAATCCATTCGGGGTGTTTGTCACTCAGTTTCACTCTGTGACTTCTGGTCGCACGAATGGAGCCTGCAGAGGTAGGGACACGTCGTGAGGAAGTTTTAGCACCGACTTTGACGGATTCGAAACGCTTACCGATATGAGTTAGGGCGCATCTGAAGTCCATTTGGGGTGTTTCTCTCTCAGTTTCACTCTGTGACTTTTGTTCGCACGAATGGATTCTGCAGTGCAGGTTAGGACACGTCGTGAGCAAATTTTAACAACGACTCGGATGGATTCGAAACGCTTACCGATATTAGTTAGGACTCATATGAAGTCCATTCGGGGTGTTTGTCTTTCAGTTTCACTCTGTGACTTTTGCTCGCACGAATGGAGCCTGTAGTGCAGGTTGGGACACGTCGTGAGGAAGTTTTTAACACCGACTCGGACGTATTCGAAACGCTTACCGATATGAGTTAGGGCGCATATGAAGTCCATTCGTGGTGTTTGCCACTCAGTTTCACTCTGTGACTTTTGTTCGCACGAAATGAGTGTGTAGTGCAGGTTGGGACACGTCGTGAGGAATTTTAAACACCGATTCGGACGGATTCGAAACGCTTAACGATATAAGTCAGGCACATATGAAGTCCATTCGGGGTGTTTCTCACTCAGTTTCACTCTGTGACTTTTGTTCGCACGAAAGGAGTGTGCTGTGCAGGTTGGGACACGTCGTGAGGTAGTTTTAGCACCACTCGGACGGATTCGAAACTCTTACCGATATGAGTTAGGGCGCTTATGAATTCCATTCGGGGTGTTTGTCACTCAGTTTCACTCTATGACTTTTGGTCGCACGAATGGAGCCTGCAGTGCAGGAAGGGACACGTCGTGAGGAAGTTTTTACACCAACTCGAACGGATTCGAAACGCTTACCGATATGAGTTACGGCGCATATGAAGTCCATTCGGAGTGTTTCTCACTCAGTTTCACTCTGTGACTTTTGTTCGCACGAATGGAGTGTGAAGTGCAAGTTGGGACACGTCGAGAGGAAGTTTTAGCACCACTCTGATGGATTCGAAACGCTTACCGATATGAGTTAGGGCGCATATGAAGTCCATTCGGGGTTTTTGTCACTCAGTTTCACTTTGTGACTTTTGTTCGCACGAATGAAGTGTGCAGTGCAGGTTGTTGGCACACGTCGTCGGGAATTTGTAACACCGACTCGGATGTATTCGAAAAGCTTACCGATATAAGTTAGGGCGCATATGAAGTCCATTCGGGGTGTTTGCCACTCAGTTTCAATCTCTGACTTTTGTTCGCACGAAAGGAGTGTGCAGTGCTGGTTGGGACACGTCGTGAGGAAGTTTTAGCACCACTCGGACGGATTCGAAATGCTTACCGATATGAGTTAGGGCGCATATGAAGTCCATTCGGGGTGTTTGTCTTTCAGTTTCACTCTGTGACTTTTGGTCGCACGAATGGAGCCTGCAGTGCAGGTAGGGACACGTCGTGAGGAAGTTTTTACACCGACTAGGACGGTATCGAAACGCTTACCGATATGAGTTAGGGCGCATATGATGTCCATTCGAGGTGTTTCTCACTCAGTTTCACTCTGTGACTTTTGTTCACACGAATGACAGTGTGCGGTTGTAGGTTGGGACACGTCGTGAGGAAGTTTTAGCACCACTCTGACAGATTTGAAACGCTTACCGATATGAGTTAGGGCGCATATGAAATCCATTCGGGATGTTTGTCACTCAGTTTCACTCTGTGACTTTTGTTTGCACGAAAGGAGTGTGCAGTGCAGGTTGGGACTCGTCGTGAGGAAGTTTTACCACCACTCGGACGGATTCGAAACGCTTACCGATATGAGTTTGGGCGCATATGAAGTCCATTCGGGGTGTTTCTCACTCAGTTTCACTCTGTGACTTTTGGTCGCACGAATGGAGCCTGTAGTGCAGGTAGGGACACGTCGTGAGGAAGTTTTTACACCAACTCGGACGGATTCGAATGCTTACCGATATGAGTTAGGGCGCATATGAAGTCCATTCGCGGTGTTTGTCACTCAGTTTCACTTTGTAAATTTTGTTCGGACGAAAGGAGTGTGTAGTGCAGGTTGGGACACGTCGTGAGGAAGTTTTAGAACCACTCGAAAGAATTCGAAACGCTTACCGATATGAGTTAGGGCGCATATGAAGTCTATTCGGGGTGTTTGTCACTAAGTTTCACTCTGTGACTTTTGGTCGCACGAATGGATCCTGCAGAGGTAGTGACACGTCGTGAGGAAGTTTCAGCACCGACTCAGATGGATTCGAAACGCTTATCGATATGAGTTAGGGCACATATGAAGTCCATTCGGGGTGTTTCTCTCTCAGTTTCACTCTGTGACTTTTGTTCGCACGAATGGAGTCTGCAGTGCAGGTTAGGACACGTCATGAGGAATTTTTAAAACCGACTCGGACGGATTCGAAACGCTTACCGATATGAGTTCGGGCGCATATGAAGTCCATTCGGGGTGTTTCTCACTCAAATTCACTCTGTGACTTTTGTTCGCACGAATGACACTGTGTGGAGCAGGTTGGGACACGTCGTGAGGAAGTTTTAGCACCACTCTGACGGATTTGAAACGCTTACCGATATGAGTTAGGGCGCATATGATGTCCATTCGGGGTGTTTGTCACTCAGTTTCACTCCGTGACTTTTGTTCGCACGAAAGGAGTGTCCAGTGCAGGTTGGGACACGTTGTGAGGAAGTTTTTACACCGACTCGGATGGATTCGAAATGCATACCGATATGAGTTAAGGCGCACATGAAGTCCATTCGGGGTGTTTCTCACTCAGTTTCAATCTGTGACTTTTGTTCGCGGGAATGGAGTGTCAGTATAGGTTAGGATACGTCGTGAGGAAGTTTTAGCACCTCTCTGACGGATTCGAAATGCTTACCGATATGAGTTATGGCGCATATGAAGTCCATTCGGGGTGTGTGTCACTCAGTTTCACTCTGCGACTTTTGTTCGCACGAAAGGAGTGTTCAGTGCAAGTTGGGACACGTCGTGAGGAAGTTTTAGCACCACTCGGAAGGAATCGAAACGCTTAACGACATGAGTTAGGGCGCATATGAAGTCCATTCGGGGTGTTTGTCACTCTGTTTCACTCTGTGACTTTTGGTCGCACGAATGGAGCCTGCAGGGGTAGGGACACGTCGTGAGGAAGTTTTAGCACCGACTCGGACGGATTTGAAACGCTTACCGATATGAGTTAGGACGCATATGATGTCCATTCGGGGTGTTTGTCTTTCAGTTTCACTTTGTGACTTTTGTTCGCACGAATGGAGCCTGTAGTGCAGGTTGGGACACTTCGTGAGGAAGTTTTTAACACCGACTCGGACGTATTCGAAATGCTTACCGATATGAGTGAGGGCGCATATGAAGTCCATTCGGGGTGTTTGCCAATCAGTTTCACTCTGTGACATTTGTTCGCACGAAAGGAGTGTGCAGTGCAAGTTGGGACACGTCGTGAGGAATTTTAAACACCGACTCGGACGTATTCGAAACGCTTACCGATATAAGTTAGGGCACATATGAATTCCATTCGGGGTGTTTCTCACTCAGTTTCACTCTGTGACTTTTGTTCGCTGGAATGAGAGTGTTTGGTGCAGGTTGGGACACGTCGTGAGGTAGTTTTAGCACCACTCTGACGGATTCGAAACGCTTACCGATATGAGTTAGGGCGCATATGAAGTCCATTCGGGGTGTTTGTCACTCAGTTTCAGTCTGTGACTTTTGTTCGCACGAAAGGAGTGTGAAGTGCAGGTTGGGACACGTCGTGAGGAATTTTAAACACCGAATCGGGCGGATTCGAAACGCTTACCGATGTGAGTAAGGGCGCATATGAAGTCCATTCGGGGTGTTTCTCACTCAGTTCCACTCTGTGACTTTTGTTCGCAAGAATGAGAGTGTGCGGTGTAGGTTGGGGCATGTCGTGAGGTAGTTTTAGCACCACACTGACGGATTCGAAATTTTTACCGATATGAGTTAGGGCGCATATGAAATCCATTCGTGGTATTTCTCACTCAGTTTCACTCTGTGACTTTTGTTCGCACGAATGGAGTGTGCAGTGCAAGTTGGGACACGTTGAGAGGAAGTTTTAGCACCACTCTGACGGATTCGAAACGCTTACCGATATGAGTTAGGGCGCATATGAAGTCCATTCGGGGTTTTTGTCACTCAGTTTCACTCTGTGACTTTTATTCACACGAATGGAGTGTGCAATGCAGGTTGGGACACGTCGTGTGGAATTTTTAACACCGTCTCGGACGTATTCGAAACGCTTACCGATATGAGTTTGGCGCATATCAAGTCAATTCGGGGTGTTTGTCACTCAGTTTCACTCTATGACTTTATTTCGCACGAAAGGAGCCTGCAGTGCAGGTAGGGACACGTCGTGAGGAAGTTTTTATACCAACTCAGACGGATTTGAAACGCTTACCGATATGAGTTAGGGCGCATATGAAGTCCATTCGGGGTGTTTCTCACTCAGTTTCACTCTATGACTTTTGTTCGCACGAATGGAGTCTGCAGTGCAGGTTGGGACACGTCGTGAGGAATTTTAAACACCGACATGGATGTATTCGAAATGCTTACTGATATGAGTTAGGGCGCATATGAAGTCTATTCGGGGTGTTTCTCACTCAGTTTCACTCTGTGACTTTTGGTCGCACGAATGGAGCCTGTAGTGCAGGTACGGACACGTCGTGAGGAAGTTTTTACACCCACTCGGACGGATTCGAATGCTTACCGATATGAGTTAGGGCGCATATGAAGTCCATTCGGGGTGTTTTTTACTCAGTTTCGCTCTGTGACTTTTGTTCGCACGAATGGAGTGTGCAGTGCAGGTTGGGACACGTCGTGAGGAAATTTTAGCACCACTCTGACGGATTCGAAACACTTACCGATATGAGTTAGCACACATATGAAGTCCAATCGGGGTTTTTGTCACTCAGTTTCACTCTGTGACTTTTGTTCGCACGAATGGAGTGTGCAGTGCAGGTTGGGACACGTCGTGAGGAATTTTTAACACCGACTCAGACGAATTCAAAACGCTTACCTATATGAGTTAGGGCGCATATGAAGTCCATTTGTGGTATTTGCCACTCAGTTTCACTCAGTGACTTTTGTTCGCACGAAAGGAGTATGCAGTGCAGGTTGGGACACGTCGTGAGAAAGTTTTTACACCGACTCGGACGGATTCGAAATGCTTACCGATATGAGTTAGGGCGCATATGAAGTCCATTCGGGGTGTTTCTCACTCAGTTTCACTCTGTGACTTTTGTTCGCAGGAATGTAGTGTCAGTGCAGGTTGGGACACGTCGTGAGGAAGTTTTAGCACCTCTCTGACGGATTCAAAACCCTTACCGATATGAGTTGTGGCGCATATGAAGGCATCTACCCCTTCACCTCGCCCTGCCAATCAGAATTTTTGGACTCCAGCACAGGGCAACAATGCGCCAGGAGGGAGTCCGCAGTCTGCAGTGAAAAGATGCTATACATGCAATGAGCCAGGGCACTTTTCTAATAGGTATCCACAGAAGGGAGGCATCACACCAGTTCGTTGCAACTTGGGAACAACACCTGCCAAGGCACCAGCCTCAGGAGGAAATCGTGCGCCAGGTCAAGCTGGAGCAACACCGCAATCAACAGTACGCGGGAGGGTCAACCACATCACCGCAGATGGAGCTCAGGAAGCTACGGACGTTGTACTGGTCCAAGCCCCAGGATCTGAGCTTAGATCTAGCCTTGGGTGTTTGGGAGCTAAGTTGCTTATGGATGGGATAGAGTTTCTAGCAAATCTTATCTTGATAGATGCGCAATCCCTAGACGTCATCCTTGGAATAGATTGGCTGTCTAAGCATAAGCCTGTTTTGGATTGTGGCCGAAGGATTTGTAACACTGGAAGACCCTAATGGCAAGAAGGTAGAATTTCAAGCGACCGCAGTTCGTGATGGGCAGTTAGTGGTCAACAGCGTGAAAGCCATCAGCATGGAAGATGTGCCAGTAGTCGGAGAATACCCGGACGTGTTTCCAGAAGATTTACCAGGACTGCCGCCAGATCGCGATATCGAGTTCGTTATCGGGTTAGCACCATGGACCGCACCGATATCAAAGAGACCATATCGGATGCCTGCGGACGAGTTAGTGGAAATGAAAAAGCAGATTGAGGAACTGCAAGAGAAAGGTTTCATTAGACCTAGTTCATCAACATGGGGAGCACCGGTTTTGTTTGTTCGTAAGAAGGATGGAAGCCTTAGGATGTGCATTTATTATCGTGCACTTAATGAAGTAACGATCAAGAATAAGTGTCCGTTGCCTAGGATCGACGACTTATTTGATCAGTTAAGAGGAGCTGGAGTTTTCTCCAAGATAGATCTTCGTTCAGGATACCATCAGTTGAAGATTCGAGGGGAGGATTTGCCTAAGACTGCGTTTTCTACGCGATATGGACATTATGAGTTCACAGTCATGTCATTTGGATTGACAAATGCCCCAGCATATTTCATGAACAAGATGAATAAGGTTTTCATGGAATATTTGGATAAGTTTGTTGTAGTCTTCATAGACGATATCTTGGTTTACTCGAAAACAGAAGAAGAGCACGCAGAACATCTAAGGATGGTTTTGGAGAGGCTACGAGAGCATCAGCTGTATGCTAAGTTTAGCAATTGTGAATTTTGGAAGGAAAAAGTCGAATTTCTTGGTCATGTAATGACTACTAAAGGAGTGGCAGTCGACCCAAGCAAGGTGGACTTGATGTTGCATTGGGGCAACCAATATACATTACACGATCCGTAGTTTTCTGGGAATGGCGGGATATTACCATCGGTTCATAGAGGTATTCTCGACAATTGCTAAACCCCTTACGCAGTTGTTGAAGAAAGAAAAGAAGTTTGCATGGACGCCAGAGTGCGAGAAAAGTTTTATGGAATTAAAGAATCGTTTATTGACAGCCCCCGTATTAGTGTTGCCAGATGTGCAGAATGGATTTGATATCTATTGCGATGCTTCAAAGCAAGGCCTGGGTGTGTTAATGCAAGAAGGCAAAGTCGTTGCTTATGCGTCGAGGTAGTTAAGACTGCATGAAGTGAATTACCCAACGCATGATTTGGAGTTAGCTGCCGTAGTGCATTCTTTGAAGATATGGCGTCATTATCTCATATGAAATAGATGTGAGATATATACAGACCATAAGAGCCTGAAATACATATTCACTCAAGCAGATCTAAATATGAGACAGCGAAGATGGCTGGAGCTAATTAAGGATTATAATGTGGGAATTCATTATCACCCCGGAAAAGCCAATGTAGTAGCAGATGCTTTGAGCCGAAAGAGCCATAGCGCAAATACGCTGTTAATGGAGGATCAACCAGAGCTATGTAAGGAATTTCAGAAGTTAAAGCTGGAAGTTGTTCCGCAAGGAAGTGTAGCTGCACTGGAAGTAAAGCCAACACTGGAGGATCAGATTAGAAAAGGCCAGAAAGATGACGATAAAATTTCTGAGATCAAGGCTAAAAAGGAGGAAGGCCTAGCCGTGGATTTCACTTTAGACGAGCAAGGAACCATGTTCTTCAAAGGCCGAATTTGTGTGCCGGATAAAAAGGAGCTGAAACAGTTGATTCTTGAGGAAGCTCATGATTCCAAGTACTAAATTCATCCAGGAAGTGCTAAGATGTACCAGGACTTGAAAGAGAGATTTTGGTGGCCCAATATGAAGCGTGAAGTAGCTGAGCATGTTGCTCTATGTGACGTATGTCCGAGAGTAAAAGCCATGCATCAAAGACCAGCCGGTTTGTTGCAGCCGTTGAAAATTCCGGAATGGAAGTGGGAGGAAATCGGAATGGATTTTATAACCGGTTTACCTAAGACTCAGGGAGGTTATGATTCGATTTGGGTTATTGTGGATCATTTGACCAAGGTCGCTCATTTTATCCCGGTGAAGACCACATACTCAGGAGATCGTTTAGCAGAGTTGTACGTGTCAAGGATTGTATGCTTGCATGGAGTGCCCAAAAAGATTGTATCAGACAGAGGAACCCAATTCACCTCGAGATTTTGGAATAAGTTGCATGAAGCAATGGGGACTCGTCTGAATTTCAGTACAGCATATCACCCGCAGATAGATGGTCAGACTGAAAGAGTAAATCGATTTTAGAGGATATGTTGAGAGCTTGTACTTTAGCTTATGCTACGTCATGGGATAAATGTTTGCCATATGCAGAGTTCAGTTATAATAATAGCTATCAAGCTAGCTTGCAGATGTCACCATTTGAGGCGTTGTATGGACGTGCTTGTCGTACTCCGTTAAATTGGAATGAAACAGGAGAGCGTTTGGTATTTGGGCCAAATATTCTCGAGGAAGCCGAAAATCAAGTCGCAATGATTAGAGAAAGGTTGAAGATAGCACAGTCAAGGCAAAAGAGCTACGCAGATAACCGTCTTCGAGATTTGAGCTTTGAGCCAGAAGATTATGTGTATCTCAGAGTTACCCCTCTTAAAGGCGTTAAAAGATTTCACGTTAAAGGGAAGCTTGCATCGAGATATATTGGTCCGTTCAAGATTCTGAGCCGTCGAGGAGAGGTAGCTTATCAGTTAGAGTTGCCTCAGTCTTTGGCAGGAGTGCATGATGTATTCCATGTGTCGCAGCTCAAGAAATGTCTCAGAGTGCCAACGGAGCAAACCACGTTGGATGCAATAGAGCTGCAAGAAGATTTGACTTACAAAGAGCAACCAGTCAGAATTTTGGATGTTATGGAGCGCAAGACCAGAAACAAGTCTATTCGCTTTTGCAGAGTTCAGTGGAGCAATCATTCTGAAAGTGAAGCAACTTGGGAGCGAGAAGAAGATTTGAAGTCAGAATTCCCGAACCTATTCTCTAGTTAGCCCTGAATCTCGGGGTCGAGATTCTATTAAGGGGGGAGGTTTGTAACATCCCAAAAATTTGCTCAAATATTATTTTATTGCTTAAATGTGCATTTATGATTTTCTGGAATTTATTTGGATTTTTCTGGATTTATTTGAATTAATTTTAAATTATGAATATTGACCTTTTGTTCAAATCTATTTAAATTTATGCAAAGTTAAAATAAAGTTTTGCCAAAAATATTTTATTTGAGTCCAAAATCTCTTTTTAGTTATTTTGAGAATTTTCTTGGATTTTCCCTGATTATTTTATTGCCTTAAACTATTTAACTGAATTTTTGAAATTGTTTTATTAAAAAAAATCGGGAAAAATCTTAGGAACAGTATTGGGCCAAAGCCCAACACTGTGCCTTGGCCTAGCGCTGCGTGGCCCAGTTTCTCTGAGTCGTTCGATTTCGATCCGAAGACCACGATCAAAGCCGAAACCCTGATCAATCTCGTGCGCCTGTTTTCGTTGACGGCTCGGATCAGATCGCAGCCGAGTGCATCGCGCCGTTCATCTCGCCACGTGGATGACTATCCGGTGTCGTCTTCGCGGAATCCATCGCCGCCACGCTATCGGAATCCTCTGCCGAGACGTTTCGGTTTCTCGTGCTAAGCGCGGACTCCTAGGCCTTTATAAGCCCAGCCGGTACCCGCTTCGAGACCGTCGTATTCCTGCGCTCAGGTTGGCTGGTGTGGTTTCGAAGAGATCGCTGCCATCAAGATCTTGAAGCTCGCCAGAGTTGGAAGTGCAGAACGCTTCGGTTTTCGCTGGTTTGGCCTTCGCCGCCGTCGCCTAGGGTTGAACCAACTCGGATCCGAGACCTCCAAGCTGCGCCGCGACGAAGTGGGGTAGATCCGTTGCGTTTTGGTCACCGGAGCACCGCGCCGCCGCCTTTGTCCTCAGTGCTGGTAAGAGACCACCGCCGCAGCACCGCCGTGAAGCTTCGACTGCCATCAACCGTTGGATCTACGTTGGACGCTTCGGATTGAGACGTCGGTAAGCAACTCAGAAGGTGTGAGCCGTCGGATTGAATCGAGCGATCGAGGCGTAGCCGCATTTCTCCTAGACCCGCCGTTCGATCGGATCGGGCGATCGAGTGCGCCGTCGCGCGCCCAATTGGATCGTGCGGCGTGGTGGTACGGGTAGCGAGGCGTCGTGGACCGGTGCGGTAGACAGAGGAGGTCCCGTGGACCAGGTCTATGCACCGGGGCCACGTGTCATGCTCTGGTTAGTTCGGGTCAGAGATGACGTCAGCGTGACGCAATAAATCTATTTTCGATTTAAAAATAAATCTGTTAATTCTGATTTTCTAATTTCAGTATTTATTTCAAACTTCAAAAGGCTATATTTTTTGCATCGTAACTCGGATTTGAGTGATTCAAATTTCTAAAAATTTGTAAAATTGAGATATATTTAATGGTGAATTTTATTTGATTTTTGGAGTTCATTTGCTATCTGTTTTGGTATTTATTTGCTTTTCTCCTACGGTACGCGTAGACGTTGAATTGTGCGACGCTTCGGAGGAAGATCCAGCAACTCAAGAGCAAGTTCCAGAACCAGATCAGGACCTATTCCAAGGCAAGTTGTGCTTTGATCATGTTGAACCCATGTTTATAAAATTGCTATATTTGTTTTACCCTATTGCATATATTTCAAGTATACAATTGGTTCAAATTAGATTGGGTTTAGCTAATATACCTGTGGGATATAGATTACAGGGGATCCTCAAGATAGGCCCATGATGAAGACCCAGAGGATATGCTCCACGTCAAGCTTCTCAACCGTATGGAAAGGGATATGTCATAACGGAAGTCGAACTTATGTTTAGATATGATAGATACGGTTGTAATCTGAGTCGTTAATAGGGTAGATAAAGATGTAAACTCTATCCTATCAACTGACTAGAATCTTGTAACCGATCGGAATCTCCAAACCGATCAGGACTCTGTAAGCCGCTCCACCCCTGCCATATAAGGGAGAGGGCGGGCAACAACATAGGGATCCGATCATCCAAGCATAGGCATCAAGCCACAGAGCATAGAACACATCATATCGCCCAGAGCATATTGCGCTTTGAGCAACTCCTGATCCAAAAGATCCATATAATCCCATCACACAGGATTAGGGTATTACCTCCATCGCTGAGGGCCTGAACCTGTCTAAACCCCTTGTCTTGTGTGACCTTCGAGTTTGAGATCGAGCGCCTACCCCATAAATTCATTGCCGACTACAAAAGTCGACAGTTGGCGCGCCAGGTAGGGGGTGCGTTTCAATCTGTTCCTATAGACTCGATGGCATCAACCGGCGGATTCGTCGCCACCTTCGTCTCCGGCCAGGTCTTTCGCTTTGGAAGCCTGGACTTCGTCGCTGATATGCACGGAGAACTTGTGCGTCTGGATCAGAACCAGATCCAATCTGGCGGAATCCAGGGCAAACCATCTCAGGTACCTTACTCTGACTTACCTGGAAAACCAGTCGGCTCCATTAGGAACGACTGCGTTTTTCGCGGCGTCTTCTCAATTGAAGGACAGAGGACCGATCTCAATCAAGAAGATCGTGAAGTCGCGGAAGATGATCGCCGACGTAAGGGTAAGGAGATCCAAACGCGGTCTCTCCGATCTTTGGGTCGCAATGTCCGGGAGGACATCCTGCAATCCAAGTTGGGGGATCAGTCCGTCTTCCGCACGCCGATGCAAAACGTCGTCGCTTCGAAGACGCTCCTCGACGCACTGGACCCGATGAGCATCGGACGGTCCGGCAGCCCCGATCGTGGCTCACATCAAGGCCATGGTGATGGCGGCAGCTATCCAGCAAAATTAGGAGAAGCCTGTTGGAGAAGCGCACTCGCGCTCCCACGCGGCCACTCGTGTCGCCAGCAGTCGGACTGCAACCAGTCGGAGTGTTGACAGTCGGCGCCATGCACCGCCTAATGGAGACGCTCGACAGATCCTTGACCGCGACCTTCGCCAGGACATCACGGCCAGGCGACGAGAACGGAACGACGAAGAAAGACACGGACGCCGCGACGACTACGAGCATTTCGGCATCAGCTACGATTGGCGGAACGACCGAAGGTATGACGACCACAACGACCGTAGAGTTCATCATCGCCGGGGAGGGAGTGACGATGAACGCCTAGTCAACGACTCGCCGCGCCGAACCTCACCCCGACATATTAACGGTCATCACTGAGCTAGAAGATCGCGCCGCGAGTCCCCAAAGATGATGAAAGATCTATCGATGGGATCCGGGCGTTCACTCCCCGTCTTCGCCGAGTGGTTTGGCCCGAGGTTTCAACCCCAAAGGCATTGTAAAGTTCGACGGAGAGCGAGACCCGAGGCTTGGTTGCAAGTCTACGCTTTGGCGATTAAACGCAGGGGAAATCGACCGTCATGGCGAACTACTTGCGGTAAATCTCGTCCTCGACACAAGCATGGCTCAAGGGCCTCCCGCCAACTCGGTAGACTCGGAGTGACACATGCGAGCAATTCATCGCCAACTTCGTGGAACCTATGAGAGGCCGGACACCGTGGGACTGTATCAACTACCCAGAAGAAGGATGAAAGCGCGAGAGATTTCATCGGCGCTTCATGCGAGAAGAAGAACACCGTCGAGAGATGTGTCGAGGCGGTGGTGGTGGCGGCCTTCCGAAGGGGTAGCGATCCCGATCTTATTAAAAAATGTCCAGAAGCCCCAACCTCTGTAAAAGAAATGTTTGCGCTTAGCCGACCGCTCACGCCACACGGATGCTGCGTCGGCGGCAGAAGATCTTCCCCACAAAAGAGCAAGGGCGATAAACCCAGTCTTCTAAACACAAGGAAAGGAAGCGCAAGGGCGAGGAGCTGGTCGCGGTAGCCGAGCATAACTGGCCCCGAGTCGCTCGGAGAGAGGCACCCGACTACAGCACCGTCATGGAAGCGATCTGTCGCTTCCGCCCCAAGGGAAAGCACGCCGCCAAGGACTGCTTCACTCTGAAGCGTTTTGCGCGCGAAAGTCAACGGCAACCAGCCCCAACCAAAGGCGAAGTTGCTCCAGCAAAAAAGAAAGAACTCCCGAATGAAGAAAATTTCTGGAGCACGAGCAGAACCGAACTACATCTCTGAGGGCTCAATGGATATCTGAGTCAAGCGGAAGCAAAACTTACCGCCGGAGATCAACGATGGAACCAGCGACTCCTCAATATCTAAGATGGTCGGAGGTCCCGATCACCTTTGACCGAAGGGATCACCCCAGTCGGGTCCCACATCCGGGTAAGTTTCCCCTTGTACTTGACCCAGTCGTACGCAGCGTGAAGCTCAAGAGAGTCCTGATCGACGGCGGAAGTGGGCTCAATGTCCTATTCGCTAGGACTTTCTACGACATGAACATCCTCCGCTCGGAGCTGAGGCCAAGCACTCAGCCCTTTCATGGAGTGATCCCCAGGGCGTCCACATTTCCCCTCGGACAGATTTCTCTGCCCGTTACGTTCGGTACCAAAGATAACTTTCGGATTGAATACATCAATTACGAGGTAGCTAATTTCGAGACGGCGTATCATGCCATCTTGGGAAGGCCTGGATTAGCCAGATTCATGGCCTTACCTCATTACACCTACTCAGTATTGAAGATGCCGGGACCCAAAGGAGTCATCTCGCTCGAGGCGACATCAAGCAATCCTCGCATAATGCGACCGGAGAATCATGAACTTGTCAACTACAGAAGCAAGTATTGAGCAAAATATATCAAAACAAAGCGCCACGCCCAAGAAGAAGGAGAAGTCCCATCAAAGAAGCAGGCCACCTCAGGAATCAAGCCTAGTGAGGGAACCAAAAGGATCATTCTTGACCCGTCTGACACGTCTAAAACGACCGTGATCGGGACAGGGCTCGAGGACAAATAGGAAAGCGCGCTCGTCACTTTCCTCCGAGCCAACAAGGATATTTTCGCCTGGAAACCATCGGATATGCAGTGTACCAAGGAGGTGATCGAGCACTCTCTCCATGTTGATGAGAAGTCAAAACCCGTCAAACAAAGGCTTGGCGGTTCGCTCGGATCGTCAAACGCCATAAACAGAAATCACGAAACTCCTAGCGCGGGTTTCATCAAAGAAGTGTATCATCTTGATTGGTTAGCAAATCTCGTATTAGTTCAAAAGAAGAATAAAACTTGGCGCATGTCGTTGATTATACCGATCTCAACAAGGCGTGTCGAAGGATCCCTTTGGGCTGCCCCGAATCGATCAGGTGGTAGATTCAACGGTGGTTGTGAAATTTTGAGTTTTCTTGACGCATACTCGGGCTATCACCGATTCGCTCAAGGAGGAAGATCACATCAAGACCTCGCTCATCACGCCTTTGAGCTTCTTTGTTACACCACGATGGCATTCGGGCTAAAAACGTTGGCGCGACTTATCGCGCGCGACATCTGGTGTTTTCACGCCCGGCTCGGGCGCAACGTGAGGCGTATGTGGATGACGTTGTCGTAAAAACTCGAAAAAGGAAAGATCTTATCATCAACCTAGCTGAGACTTTCGAAAGTTTAAGGGCTTTCAACATGAAGCTGAATCCTGAAAAGTGTGTTTTCGGAGTATCTTCGGGAAAACTACTCGGATTTATCGTGTCACAACGAGGCATTGAAGCCAACCCGGAGAAAGTCAAGGCGATATCAAATATGGAACCGCCGACTAACCAAAAATATGTCCAGAAGCTTACTGGGTGTATGGTCGCTTTAAGCAGGTTCATCTCCCGACTGGGTATGTGAGGTATGCCTTTCTTCAAACTACTTAAAAAACAAGATAAGTTCCAGTGGACGTCGGAAGCGCAACAAGCATTTGAAGATCTGAAGACCTTCCTGATGACACCTCCTGTGTTAGTCTAGCCGATGCCAGAAGAACCCTTATTACTCTACATCGCGGCAACGGCACATGTAGTCAGCGCTGCGAACGTTGTAGAAAGGGAGGAAACGGCTCAGGTGCACAGAGTCCAACACCCGGTATGCCGTCGGTGAAGTCTTAAGTGAGTCCAAGGTACGGTATCCACAAATGCAGAAGCTACTATACGCTGTACTCCTTACATCTCGCAAGCTTAAGCACTACTTCCAAGAGCATGTCATTTTGGTAGTTACCTCCTTCCCGATCGGAGACATACTTCACAATCGGGAGGCCACTGGGAGAATTGCCAAATGGGCAGTTGAACTCGGGGCCTTTGACATTCAATTCAAACCCCGCACGGCCATCAAATCCCAAGCACTCGCTGACTTCACGGCCGAGTGGACAGAATTACAGCACCCGGCGATTACTAAAGATCTCGAATATTGGACGATGTACTTTGATGGTTCCCTCATGCTCAGCGGCGCGGGGGCTGGTATAGTACTCATATCACCAAGCGGAGAAAGATTAAGGTACGTCCTCCAAATATTTTTTCCTGCATCCAACAACGCCGCCGAGTATGAGGCACTCATTCACAGACTCCGTATCGCCATATCCCTCGGCATTCGACGACTGGCGGTTCGCGGAGATTCAATGCTCGTGGTCAATCAAGTGCAGAAGGAATGGTCTTGCATCGAGGACAACATGGCAGCATATTGCCAAGAAGTGCGCAAGCTAGAAGGCAACTTTGACGGGCTCGAGCTCGTTCACGTACTTCGACGGGACAACGAAGCAGCCGACGAATTGGCGAAGATGGGATCCTGCCGGTCCAAGGTACCCATAGGAATATTCGTAGAAGAAATTCATAAACCCACGATCAGCCCTCGGCCAAAAGCAGACAGTCCAGTGGAAAAAGGGGAAGAGGCAGAGGTCTTGATTATTACCCCAGATTGGACAGCTCCATTCTTGGACTACCTGACAGAAGACAAGCTACCCGAGGACCGCGTCCAAGCCGAGCGGGTCATGCGCCGAAGCAAGAGTTATGTAGTCATTAGAAAGGAGCTTTATCGTAAAAGTTCCACTGGCATACTGCGACGATGCATATCGGAACAAAAAGGGAGAGACCTGCTCAAAGAAATCCACTCGGGAATTTGTGGAAACCATGCGGCGTCATCAACCCTGGTCGGAAAAGCCTATCGTCAAGGGTTCTTCTGGCCAACTGCTGTCACATATGCGGAGGACATCGTCCGGACATGCGAAGGATGTCAGTTTTTTGCATGTCAAATGAACAAGCTAGCGCAGGAATTACACACTATCCCGATTACATGGCTATTTGCGGTCTTAGGGCTCGACATGGTGGGACCTTTGAAGAAGGCACAAGGAGGCTATACTCATCTCTTCGTTGCTATTGATAAATTCACCAAATGGATTGAGGCCAAACCAGTCGCCACCATTACGGCGGCAAAGGCCAGAGAATTCTTTCACGAGATTGTAGTTAGATTTGGCGTACCCAACCGAATCATAACGGATAATGGCACTCAGTTCAGAGGCGAAGTATTTCAAGATTGGTGTGAGGAGCTGGGCATAAAATTTGCTTCGCGTCAATCGCGCACCCCCGAAGTAACGGACAGGTTGAGCGAGCTAATGGCATGGTGCTCCAAGGCATAAAAGCGAGAATTTTCGACCGACTCCAACCATATGCTACTCGGTGGGTCAAAGAATTGCCTTCAGTACTCTGGGGGCTATGAACCACCCCTAGCAGAGCAACCGGCGATCACCTTTCTTTCTGGTATATGGCACAGAAGCGGTCTTACCAACCGAGCTAGAATTCGGATCCCCGCGGGTTCGGAGTTATGAAGAGATCGCCTCAGAAAACAGCCGGCTTGAAGACCTCGACAGACTGGAAGAAGCCAGGGATATCACAACAATTCGGTCGACGAAATACCTCCAAAGCTTACGACGTTATCATGGGTGCAAGGTAAAGAGCCGCGCGTTCTCCAAAGGAGATCTAGTCTTAAGGAGGAATCAAAAAAGCGAACATAAACTTTCCCCAAGTTGGGAGGGCCCTTACATCATTGATGAAATAGTTCATCCCGGAGCTTACAGACTCAAGCGCGAAGACGGCACGGCAATCAGCAATACATGGAACATAGAACAGCTACGTCGTTTCTTCACTTAGATTCTGTATCTCATTTTTGTTCTTCTATGAATGAAAGTTTGAATTGATAATTGCTCATATATAAAATTCCCTTGCGAATATAGACGCGAGTGCTTCGTTCCTATGATAAGGCTCAGGGACATGCGTCCCAGACCATGTCCCAGAACCTAGGGGCTGAGTCAGTTGGATAAGGTTTCCAGTTAAAACCAAAAATAAAATTATAAGTTGCCAATTTATATACATCTTATGTTCAAATAACACAGGGACAGGGAACACTTTTTACACGTTCAGTTTACAGATCCAGAGTCTCTACAATGGATAGTGTGGTGTCCCTGACTTCATCCCAGAGTTCGGCGGCCCGGTCTTCATCTACATTGCGGGCGTAGCCTTCTTTAATGGCCTCAAGATCCACTCGAGGAAAGAGGGATTTAGTAATCACCAAAGCTTGGCCAGCGCCGTTGGCCGCCGACTCCTTCAGAAGATTCTTGAGCGCCACAGGAGCTTCGTCCAGCCGGGAGATGACTTGATCCCTGTTGAGTGGCCTCTCACCCATGGGTTGAAGCGAACTCAGCAGTGGAACAGAAACCTCCTGGAACTTGGTGCAAGACGCCTCAAGGGCTTCCAACTTCTCGCTGAACACGGCGTATTGCACCCGAGTCTTGAGCTTATACCCTGCAAAGCAAAGCATCAGGAAAAGCAACAAAAGCGTGATGAGGCCAAGTCACCGGTTGTACCTTCAAATTCCTCCTCCAGTTTCTCCAACATCGCCCTAGATTCCTCCGCGGTTTTGAGTTGCCCCTTAAGCTTTGCGAATGCGGAATCCCGGGCTGTTAAAGAAGACAAGAGGATTATGAAGAGGGTCGCCAAAAACAAAAACACGGCATAAGCCCAACAAGTAGTTACCTCGGAGGGAACCGACTACGTCCAGCTTCTCCTGGCGCAAGGCGCCCTGCTCCACCCGCGACGCCTGGACCTCAGACCGAAGGGATCGCAGTTCGGCCGCATACTCAGCCTTGATACGTCCAAGTCGACCAAGTACTCCTGGCGCGTTCGGATTTCGGGGAGCATTTTCTGGATGTACTCGGATTTTTGCTCAAAGCGCTCCCCTATTTTCTGCAATCGTCACGAGAAAAGATAATCACGCCACAAGCTATGGAGCTAGGTATATAGAGACTGAAAAAGAATGCTTACCCGGGTTGCACGTGCACAAGCCGCGGCGTGAGTATAGAACTCGTTCCTTTCCTTCTCCTCCTCCTCCGGGTCATCCAGGAGTTTCAAGCCTTCATCCTCATCAATCCATGCAGTCTCCGTTATAAGCCGTGGACGAGTAGGGGCTGGAGGGACTCGGCTGATCTCTTCGACCTCGGGGAACGGGTTGGAAGCCGATCCCGGAGCGGCAGGGTCCGACACTTGAGGAGGAGTCAGAGATGGTGATGGAGGGCCGGGGGGAACCTCGACATCCTCGACGGCGGCCCCCGCTACAGGTTCGTGAGCTTCCGAAAGCTCAACCCCCGCAGGGGCTATGGACGGAGTCTCGACAGGAACTTCGATCTAAGGATCCCTGCGAGCGGAAATTGTCACCAAGCCGGCAACAAGACACAAATAAAGAGTTGACAAGGGAACAAACCTGCCAGACTTCTTCATCCTCATCGGCGGCCTCCTTCGGGCAGTCGGACCGCTACCAGAGGGACCACTCGGGGTGCCACCAGTCGGCGACCGGGGCACCTTTCGGGAACCCGAGTCCTTTTCCTTAGGACGCGGCCCCGCTGTTGGATCGCCAAGGGGGGAAGCCGAAGGCGCTGGAGCCCGTGCCGGAGGGTCCCGAATTTTAAAGGCGCCCGTCGGGCGACGGGGTGACACTGAAACCCCGGATAGTATCTTTTTCCCCTTCTTAGCGGCAGGGTCACCCGCAGGGGATCTCGCTCGTCGCTTCGGGGAACAACCCACGCGAGAAGGCATCTCCGGAAGAGGAGCAACGCTGAAGAACGCGATAGGGTCCTGGAAATAAGTTCAGGAGTAAGAAGATATTCAGAGGATAAAGTAGAACCGAATTACTCGGATAAACACACTTACCTCAGGAGGACGCCGCAGAGTGGTGAAGGATCTCGGACACCTAACAGAGGAAACCTCGATGCTCGGGATGAAGAGTTCTGCAACCCGAGCATAGATTTCCTCCTTCGTCAATTCATCTGGCCGTTCACGCGTCGGGTCGTCTTTGCCTTCATAGGCGAACCCCAGATGAACCTTTTCCTTCAACGGTTGGGTCCGTCGAGCAACGAAATGAAGAGCCAGGCCTACCCCGGTGAGACCGTTCCCCTTCAACTCCCCGATCAGCCCCAGGAGATCGTTCACCTGGTCCATGTCGGCAGAGTTGGGAGTGGATATCCAAGAAAGAGAAGCTTTGGGCCGGAGCCCGGCGAGGGAAGGTAGGGCCGCGTCAAGGTTGGTACAGTAGAACCACTCGTGATGCCAGCCCTTATTGGAGGTTTTGAAGGGGATGGAGAAGTAACTCTTCTTGACCCCTCCGCAATCAAACCCAGGCACCACCGATGACCTTGGGGTCGCTTTTGGAGGATAAGGCTTGGAAGGTAAAATGGCGAAAAAGGTCGAAATGGGGCTAATGCCGGGAAGGCTTCATAAAGATGGACAAAAAGAGAAATTTGCAAAATAGAGTTGGGATTCAAGTTCACCAACTCGATTTCGTAAAAGAAAAGAAGGCCGCGAAGAAAGGTGCTAATAGGAAGGCCCAGACCGCGCTGGAAGAAGGATTCGAATACCATAATTTCTTCTGAACGAGGAGTGGGGACGGATTCGCCGGCGGTGGGACAGGCGAAGATTAATGTTAGGTCTAGAAGGATTCCTTCCTCCACCATGAACCGAAGTTTCTCTTCCGTCGTCGTCGAGGTCGTCCAATCTTGCGGCGAAGGCGGCGAGGACGAGGAAGACATCTTGGAAAGAAGAGTCGAAAGTACAAGGGAGAAGAAAGGGCGAATGCGCTATGAGAAAGAGAACCGTCAGATGAGGTGTGGCCTAAACCCTCAAAGAAGGGAAAATTGGGGCTTTATCAAAACGACGGAGAGAAACCGCGAAGCGGCGTGTTCTTTCAGGTTCCTCATAAATGATGTGTAGGCCTGGTGCCTCGACTCACGGAGTTTGACGAGATTTAACCAGATCGTGTTGAGGCCACGTCGCCCCCCCCACAATAGGACTTGTTTCCCACTTACCGTACTAAACGGGACGTGGATGATTTCCAGCTTAGATAAAAGTCATACCTTCTTGTGGTACGCCCCACGTTAGGGCCATTGGGTGGTTACCGCATGGCGGAATCATGTACCGCAGGTTGAGCCTGAATAGGCGCGGATCTAAGGGCGTACCCCATGAGGGCCAGAAAAGCTGTGCGTCGTTTCAAACGAGTACGGACGCCCTTCGGATCTAAATGTGATATGCTCCAAGAGAGCCCAAGCCGGGTCCGACATCAGTCGGGAAAGGGTATCACTCGGCCAAGAGTCGTCTAAATGTGATACGCTCCAAGAGAGCTCAAGCCGAGTCCGACATCAGTCGGGAAAGGGTATCACTCGGCCAAGAGCCGCATGAAACCGTGATACAATCCAAGGGAGCCGAGTCGTGCTCTCAGGACATGGATATCATTCGGCCATGAGCCGGGAAGAACTTCGACATGACGCAAGTTGAGCTAAAGATTATGCCACGTCTAGCGAACGACAAAGGTTGGATATTAACCGGCCTTAAGATTTGGGATCGCTCGAAGTACGATAAGCTTTGTGTCGACCCTAAACTATGGCAAACAGACACGTCATCAAGTTCAGGCAACGCATGAGACCCAGAATGCCCTAGAACAGGTCCGATCCGTGACCAAAAGGCAGATAAGAATTTCACCGGTGAAAAGGTACTTTTTATATATATAAAAATTTCCCAGGCATTATGCCAAGGAAAATGTTATTTGCATTGGCGGGAACCCTAGACCTCCCCACGCCGCACGCGGCCGAGAGCCTCAACGAGCGCATCTCTCGCCCTATAAAGAGCAGGGAAGCCCTCGAGGAGGACGTCAATAGAGGTACGGTCACGGGTGACCGCATCTAGCTCAATCAACTCCGCCATGCCGCGGGCGAACTCCGCCCATAGCTCGGCAAGCCGGGGGTCTTGAGACGCCGCTCGACGATGACGCCGCCGCCTCGCCATGAAGAAAGCGAAGACAAGAAACAGGAAGATGGAAAACTAAGGGAGCAAGGATAGAATCTGCGAATACACGTTTCCCCTTTTTATAGCCAATTCAGACGAAATCGAAGCAAGCGCCGGAACATTAAGCGCCGGAATGTGAAGAGATGTGGTGTTAATGCAACTTCAGAAGACGAAGAGGTTTTTGTCGGCTGAACAAGTTGACGCAGGAAAACAAGGCAACCTCGAAGACTGCACGATGACTGCCAAGCGATGAAAATTAAAGACTTCGGGCGGGAAAAGTACCAATTCTACGTTAGTGACATAATAAAAAGTCTGTGAGGCTTCTCGCAATAAATCAGCTCGATAAAAGATTTGCACTTGAGAAAAGCAAAGAACGGAATTTATGATCGAGGTCTTCATAATTCGCCTGTTGCGAAAGGAAGGTTTTTTTCGATTGGATAACGAAACCAGTCGGGATTTTCAGGCAGGGAGCCCAGAGTAAAGCAGTCGGATCATGAAGCACTCGGGGGCTGCTGTGGGATATAGATTCCAGGGGATCCTCAAGAAAGGCCCATGATGAAGACCCAGAGGATACGCTCCACGTCAAGCTTCTCAACCGTACGAAAAGGGATATGTCATAACGAAAGTCAAACTTATGTTTAGATATGATAGATACGGTTGTAATCCGAGTCGTTAATAGGGTAGATAAAGATGTAAACTCTATCCTATCAACTGACTAGAATCTTGTAACCGATCGGAATCTCCAAACTGATCAGGACTCTGTAAGCCGCCCCACCCCCGCTATATAAGGGAGAGGGCAGGCAACAACATAGGGATCCGATCATCCAAGCATCGGCATCAAGCCATAGAGCATAGAACACATCATATCGCCTAGAGCATATTACGCTTTGAGCAACTCCAGATCCAAAAGATCCATATAATCCCAGCACACAGGATTAGGGTATTACCTCCATCGCTGAGGGCCTGAACCTGTCTAAACCCCTTGTCTTGTGAGACCTTCGAGTTTGAGATCGAGCGCCTACCCCATAAATTCATTGCCGACTACAAAAGTCGACAATACCAGATTGATTTATACCCTACCTTGTCGTTGTATGCCATGATCCATTGTCACCCTAGATTGGTTCAATATAGTTGGTTAGTAAATATAATCAACAAGGTATTGTTAGATCGTATTAGTTGCTTAGCCATGCCACGTCATCACAAGTGTCAGAATCATTGATAATTAATCTTGATTAATGGAATATGGAACAATGTTATGAACTTGTGTGTCATGTGGATCACACGATGAGATTGAGTTGTTGTGGCGAGTCATGTCACGCAACGATGTTGAATTGTTGATAGCACGTGGTGCTTGGTAATCAACTGGGTGATAATCATTTAGATTGGGGCAAGTGACAAGGGGCGAGGAGGCCAAGGTGGGCCCGATGGGCAGAGGGTATGTGGATGTCTTGCCTTGATCACTCTAAGAACTTAACCTTGCAAGCCTTTGACCTGAGTTAATCATGCAACCACATGTCTGGTACGGGCCAGCCTAGCTGAGTAATTTGTAATATCTTAATTTTGGTACTGTCGTGGTCGGTGTGAGTTCCCGAGTTATGGAATAATTCACATGGCGCAAGTGGGGGCCCTGGATGTGGTAAACAGTCCCACCAGTGTTGAAACCTTAGCGGGTAGTATCGGGTTAAGCCAGCGTATTGTAAAGGCTTTGTTATAATCACTCGCCTTGGTGTTGTTTGGTTGTATCGCGTGGGTAAACTGCATAACCTCTGCAGAGTGTAAAACTATTCGGATAGCCGTGCTCGCGGTATTGAGCAATGCTCGGGAATTACAGTTAAGGGTTAGCTTAATTAAATGGACAATTTGGTTGGAATGGCGGAATGCCATGTGGAAGATGGAATTTGACTTAGGATTGGAAACTTGGTTTACTTGAGAAATACTGAATCTATTTATTATTGCTATTTGTTTTACAAGTCTTTACAATCTAAATATTATATTTGTTCATAAATGCTGCTTTTTGCAAAATAGCCATGATAGCCTATCCATTGGAATAAGCCCTGCATATAGATATATAGAATTGCATTCTGTGCACAACTTGTTGAGTGCTTTAAGTACTCACCCTTGCCAAACAACAATAATCAACAGTTGAAGAATCTACACCTGTGTTGGAAGAGGAAGTCGAGGAAGACACGAGTCATTAGGGTCGGAGCCTTGTCGGTTGCCTGTGGTGAACTGATGAGCTATCTACGTTTTCTACTTTCCGCTGCTTAATTATTAGCTTATATTTCCAGTCTTGCCCTGCGTGGCTTAATAATGTATGTTGGTCATAAGATCATACATTTAGCCATATAAATAAATGTACTATTATTCTATTATCGTTGAGTGTGATGTGATATGTACCGATGTTGAGCTGTGTGCACTAGCGTTGATCCTGGGACTAGTGCGGTAAACACAGTGGGTTTGAATCAGTGGATTCGGGTCCTTACAAAAGACTTCTGGAGGTCTACGAGTACAAGAACAAAATCTCTGGTCGTCCTCTTTCCAACCGATCTGAGATCACCTCCAAATTCCTTCCGAGTCAACGAGAATACGGAACACAATCCAGAACACTTTTCCAGTCCGAGTCTAATTGGGCTCTAGTCTTTATTTCGAGTTGTAATCAGTAGGCCCATGTTAAGCCCCAGTGCTACACGCCCTTGGTCTATAATTAGCCAGCCGCCACCATAGTTAGGGTTTTGGGTTTTGTTTGATTTAGTTAGCCATTGCTACTGCTTGTACTCGCGCGTGCCGACTAGGCCGCCCGTCTACTTGTTCATCGGAACCCCAACTTCGAGTGTGTTTTCGTTTCAGAACCGATCTGAATTCATATTCGCAATTGAGTTGCTTGTAATCCCTTGTTCTTGCTGGTTCTTCGATTTCTCGCAGGAACAAATACCTTCGTGGTCCGGTTGGTCGCGCTTCCCGCGGGATCAATAACCTTCAGGAGGGTGGTGTACCGGTCGCTAAGGCGCAACGTCGGGTTCGTTGTAGTCGGGCCGCCAACTTCGCCCTCCACCAGATCGACGCTACCTCCTCTCATCGAAAGATCGGGACGCCTAGTTCTATCATGACTTTTTCTCGAACGAATGGAGTCTGCAGTGCAAGTTGGGACACGTTGTGAGGAAAATTTAACATCGACTCAGACGGATTTGAAACGCATACCGATATGAGTTAGGGCGCATATGAAGTCCATTCAGGGTATTTCTCACTCAGTTTCACTCTGTGAATTTTTTTGCACGAATGGAGTCTGCAATGCATGTTGAGACACGTTGTGACGAATTTTTAACACATACTCAGATGGATTCGAAACGTATAACGACATGAGTTAGGGTGCATACGTAGTCCATTCGGGGTGTTTGTCACTAAGTTTCACTCTATGACTTTTTAAGGAATTTTTAACACCGAGTCAGACGGAGTCGAAACACATACCGATATGTGTTAGGGCACATATGAAGTCCATTCGGGGTGTTTGTCCCTCTGTTTCACTCTGTGACATTTTCTCGCACGAATAGAGTCTAAAGTGCATGTTGGGACAGGTTGTGAGGAATCTTTAACACTGACTCAGACGGATTCGAAAGGCATACCGATATAAGTTAGGGCTCATATGATGTCCATTCGGGGTGTTTGTTACTCAGTTTCACTATGTGTGATTTTTTTGCACGAATGGAGTCTGTAGTGCAAGTTGGGACACATTATGAAGAATTTTTAACACTGACTCAGACAGATTCGAAACGCATACCGATATGAGTTCGGGCGCATATGAAATTCATTCGGGGTGGTTGTCACTCAATTTCGCTGTGTGACTTTTTCTCGCACGAATGGAGTCTGCAGTGCAGGTTGGAACACGTTGTGAGGAATTTTTAACACCGACTCAGACGGATTCGAAACGCATACCGATATGAGTTAGGTGCATATGATGTCCATTCAGGGTGTTTCTCACTTAGTTTCACTCTATGACTTTTCTCGCATGAATGGAGTCTGCAGTGCATGTTGGGACACGTTGTGAGGAATTTTTAACACTGACTCAAACGGATTCGAAACGCATACCAATATGAGTTAGGGCGCATATGAAGTCCATTCGGGATGGTTGTCACTCAGTTTCACTCTGTGACTTTTTCTCGCACGAATGGAGTCTGAAGTGCAGGTTGAGCTTGTTGTGAGGAATTTTTAACACCGACTCAGACGGATTCAAAATGCATACCGACATGAGTTAGGGCACATATGAAGTCCATTCGGGGAGTTTGTTACTCAGTTTCACTCTGTGACTTTTTCTCACATGAATAGAGTCTGCAGTACAAGTTGGGACACGTTGTGAGGAATTTTTAACACTGACTCCGACGGATTCGAAATGCATACCGATATTAGTTAGAGCGCATATGAAGTCTATTCGGGGAGTTTCTCACTCAGTTTCAATTTGTGATTTTTTCGCACGACCATACTCTGCAGTGCAAGTTGGGACACATTGTGATGAATTTTTAACACCGACTCAGATGGATTCGAAACGCATACCGATATGAGTTAGGGTGCATACGAAGTCCATTCGGGGTGTTTGTTACTCAGTTTCACTCTGTGACTTTTTCTCGCACGAATGGAGTCTGTAGTGCAAGTTCGGAGACATCGTGAGGAAGTTTTAACACCGACTCACACGGATTCGAAACGCATTCCGATATGAGTTAGGGCGCATACGAAGTCCATTCGGGGTGTTTGTTACTCAGTTTCACTCTGTGACTTTTTCTCGCACGAATGGAGTCTGATGTGCAAGTTGGAACATGTTGTGAGGAATTTTTAACACAGACTCAGATGGATTCCAAACGCATACCGATATGAGTTAGGGCGCATATGAAGTCCATTCATGGTGGTTGTCACTCAGTTTCACTCAGTGACTTTTTCTCGCGATGTTTTCTTGATGAAACATATAGTTGTCTTTCAGAATTTATTGAATGTGTTTGTCGAGTTGAAAACATGCTTGCTGAATCTTTGAAAAAGCCTTTAGCTTCATTTGAGGTGCCCATTGTTGCACCTTCTGTTGTAGCTAACATTTTGCAGAAAAGTGAGCACCATCGGGAGAAGGATGAAGAATAAAATGTGCCGAAAGAGGAGATCTTTGCTGCTCCATACGTATGTGAAGTGCTAGAAATTGAAGTTGCACCTACAACTACTGAGGTGCCCATTGTTGCACCTACAACACATATACAAGATCCAATGATCAGTAGTTCCTGTAAGAAAACGAGAACCCGTAAGAACAAAGTATGAAGCAAACCAAAAAGGTAGTATTGAAATCAAACAAAGAGAACAAGTTGAGGTTCTGTTTCTCGGCTCGGGCGGTCTAGTCGACACGCGCAAACACGAGGAGGGACGCACACGGGGTCTACCAAAACACAACAAAACCTAAAAATGATGAACAGGGGTGTGAACCCAATATAAAGGGGTACCCACACAAGGGAGGGTGCCCAAGAGGGGTGCGGCAGCCAGGAGAGGGGCGCTGGCCAAAGGAGGGGTGGAACCCTAAGAGTACATGGGCCTTGGGCCCAAAAGAAAGGTGGCGCAGCACCTGGAATTTCTATCCCGTGAGATTGTTCTGTGATTTCCCTTCGCTCCATAGGAGTTTGGCCTCGGGATTAGATCCATTGGAAAGGTTATCTCGATACATTTCAAACGAGTTGTCGAACGTCGTAAACGGAGTTCGGATGTGGCTGTGACGTATTTTTGAAGTACTGCTGCTCCTGGATGGCCGAACCGGACTCGGCGACGAATTGGGCTTTATCTTGCGCTTTCCGTGGCGCGTGGGCTTTCCGTGGCGCGTGGGCTATCCCCGGTGGATGTTCTTGGCGTGCTGGTCCAGCAAAGGTGGATGGAAAGGACTTGCTTCCGGATTAAGCCCTCCAGACGTCGTAGACGAAGTAGCGGCCGAAACATCGATGGTCGGGGACGAAGTAGCGGTCGTAGAAGAAGAAGGGGCAGCGGTTGTATTCTTGGTTGGGATGTCCTCATCTCCTTGGGCCCAAAAGAAAGGTGGTGCAGCACCTGGAATTTCTATCCCGTTAGATTGTTCTCAGATTTCCCTTCGCTCCATGAGGAATTTGGCCTCAGGATCAGATCCATTGGAAAGGTTATCTCGATACCTTTCAAACGAGTTGTCGAACGTCAAAAACGGAGTTTGGATGTGGCCGTGGCGTTCGTTTGAAGTACTGCTGCTCCTGGATGGCCGAACCGGACTCGGCGACGAATTGGGCTTTATCTTGGGCCTTCCTTGGCGCGTGGACTGTCCTCGGCGGATGTTCTTGACGTGCTGGTCCAGCAAAAGTGGATGGAAAGGACTTGCTTCCGGATTAAGCCCTCCAGACGTCGTAGACGAAGTAGCAGCCGAAATAGCGATGGTCGGGGACGAAGTAGTGGTCGTAAAAGTAGAAGGGGCAGCGGTTGTATACTTGGTTGGGAAGTCCTCATCATAATGTGAAAGGTATGGACTGTATACATAGTGAGAATCATTTTGAAGAGACAAAACTGTCCATGAATCATGCTATCGTAGAGCAACTATTAATGGATCCCATTGCTGATTTGCTTGCTATTCCTCGTGATAAAGAAGAGTTGTGTGATAATGCTTCACTTATATCGACACCACAACAAGTGAATGACCATAAAACATTTATATTTGTACTAAACACTTGCACTGAACACAAACACGTTATTCATATTGCCAACGAAGAAGATGAGCTTAAATTGATGTCTTCTTTAAATACTTTAGGTTACATTGAATTTGATGTTCTGTGTGATGTAGATAGTTTCAAGGTGAAGATTTTTGTGAATTCTGATTTGCCATGGTTATCGCGAAATATTTTTCATGTTGTTGGCAAACATAATGATAAAGGAGAGTACAAAATGCACAGATTATACATTTGTTCAGATCTGAAATCTCTACGTCCTATGCAACATTGTGATCAATTTGATAATTATAATATCATATCAAGTACCCCTACTGTCGGTTATAATCTATATGATAATTTTCAAGAAAGGGAGTGTTTGGGTGATTGTGATTCACAAGCCATTGATTTGATCACAAAAGATATGCATGTTCCTTTGCTCTTTGTTGCTACTAACATTTTGCAGGAGAAAGCAAGTTGAGGATCTGTTTCTCGGCTCGGGCGGTCTAGTCGACGCACGCAAACATGAGGAGGGATGCACACAGGGTGTACCAAAACACAACAAAACCTAAAAAAATGAAGAACAGGGGTGAGAACCCAATATAAATGGGTACCCACACAAGGGGGGCGCCCAAGAGGGGTGCGGCAGCCAGGAGAGGAGCGCTGGCCAAAGGAGGGGTGAACCCTAAAAGTACAAGGGCCTTGGGCCCAAAAGAAAGGTGGCGCAGCACCTGGAATTTTTGTCCCATGAGATTGTATGTGATTTCCCTTCGCTCTAGGAGGAATTTGGCCTCGGGATCAGATCCATTGGAAATGTTATCTCTATACCTTTCAAACGAGTTGTCAAACGTCGAAAACTGAGTTCGGATGTGGCCGTGGCGTCCATTTGAAGTACTGCTGCTCCTGGATGGCCGAACCGGACTTGGCGACGAATTAGGCTTTATCTTGGGCCTTCCTTGGCGCGTGAGCTATCCTCGGTGGATGTTCTTGACGTGCTGGTCCCGCAAATGTGGATGGAAAGCACTTGCTTACGGATTAAGCCCTCCAGACGTCGTAGACGAAGTAGCGGTCGTAGAGGAAGAAGGTGCAGCGGTTGTATCCTTGGTTGGGATGTCCTCATCAGGTTCCACCAAATCGATAGTTATCGCTCTCATCGAAAGATCAGGACATAACTTCATATCAGACACGTTGTGAGGAATTTTTAACACCGACTCCGACGGATTCGAAACGCATACCGATATGAGTTAGGGCGCATATGAAGCCCATTCGGGGTGTTTCTCACTTAGTTTCAATCTATGATTTTTTCGCACGAATGGACTCTGCTATGCAAGTTGGGACACGTTGTGAGGAATTTTTAACACCGACTCAGACAGATTCGAAACGCATACCGATATGAGTTAGGGCGCATACGAAATCCATTCGGGGTGTTTGTCACTCAGTTTCACTCTGTGACTTTTTCTCGCACGAATGGAGTCTGTAGTGCAAGGTTGGACACGTTGTGAGGAATTTTTTACACCGACTCAGACGGATTCGAAACGCATACCGATATGAGTTAGGCCGCATATGAAGTCCATTCGGGGTGGTTGTCACTTAGTTTCACTCAGTTTCACTCTGTGACTTTTTCTCGTACGAATGGAGTCTGCAGTGCATGTTGGAACACGTTGTGACTAATTTCTAACACTGACTCAGACGGATTCGAAACGCATACTGATATGAGTTTGGGTGCATATGAAGTCCATTCGGGGTGAATGTCACTCAGATTCACTCTGTGACTTTTTCTCGCACGAATTGAGTCTATAGTGCATGTTGCACGTTGTGAGTAATTTTTAACACAGACTCAGACGGATTCGAAATGCATACCGACATGATTTAGGGCGCATATGAAGTCAATTCGGGGTGGTTGTCTCTCAGTTTCACTCTGTGACTTTTTCTTGCACAAATGGAGTATGCAGTGCAAGTTGGGACACGTTCTGAGGAATTTTTAACACCGACTCAGATGGATTCGAAACACATACCGATATGTGTTAGGGCACATATGAAGTCCATTCAGGGCGTTTGACCCTCTGTTTCACTCTGTGATTTTTTCTCGCACGAATGGAGTCTGTAGTGAATGTTGGGACACGTTGTGGGGAATTTTTATCAATGAATCAGACGGATTCAAAACACATACCGATATGATTTAGGGCGCATATAAAGTCCATTTGGGGTGTTTGTCACTCAGTTTCACTCTGTGACTTTTTCTCGCACGAATGGAGTCTGTAGTGCAAGTTGGGACACGTTGTGTTAGGAATTTTTAACACCGACTCAGACGGATTCGAAACACATACCGATATGTTTTAGGGCGGATATGAAGTCCATTCGGGGTGTTTGTCCCGCTGTTTCACTCTGTGATTTTTTCTCGCACAAATGGAGTATGTAGTGCATGTTGGGACACGTTGTGAGGAATTTTTAACAATGAATCAGACGGATTCGAAACGCATACCGATATTAGTTAGGGCACATATGAAGTCCATTCGGGGTGTTTGTCACTCAGTTTCACTCTGTGACTTTTTCTCGCACGAATGGAGTCTGAAGTGCAAGTTGGTACACGTTGTGAGGAATTTTTAACACTAACTTAGATGGATTCGAAACGCATACCGATATGAGTAAAGGCGCATATGAAGTCCATTCGGTGTGGTTGTCACTCAGTTTCACTCTGTGACTTTTTCTCGCACGAATGGAGTCTAAAGTGCCGGTTGGGACACGTTGTGAGGAATTTTTAACACCAACTCTGACGGATTAGAAACGCATACCGACATGAATTTGGGCGCATATGAAGTCCATTCGGGGTGTTTGTCACTCAGTTTCACTTTGTGAATTTTTCTCGCACGAATAGAGCAGTGCAAGTTGGGACACGTTGTGATGAATTTTTAACACCGACTCAGACGGATTCGGAACGCATACCTATATGAGTTAGGGCGAATATGAAGTTCATTCGGGGTGTTTGTCACTCAGTTTCACTCAGTGACTTTTCAAGCACGAATGGAGTCTGCAGTGCAAGTTGTCACACGTTGTGTGAGGAATTTTTAACACCGACTCAGACGGATGCAAAACACATTCCGATATGTGTAAGGGTGCATATGAAGTCCATTCGGGGTGTTTGTCCCTCTGTTTCACTCTGTGATTTTTTCTCGCACGAAACGAGTCTGCAGTGCATATTGTGACACGTTGTGAGGAATTTTTAACACTGAATGAGATTGATTCGAAACGCATACCCATATGAGTTATGGCGCATATGAAGTCCATTCGGGGTGGTTGTCACTCAGTTTCACTGTTGGAACATGTTGTGAGGAATTTTTAACACTGACTTAGACGGATTCGTAACGTATACCGATATGAGTTAGGGCGCATATGAAGTCCATTCGGGGTGTTTGTTACTCAGTTTCACTCTGTAACTTTTTCTCGCACGAATGGAGTCTGAAGTGCAGGTTGTGATGAGGACATCCCATCCAAGGATACAACCGCTGCCCCTTCTTCTTCTCCGACCGCTACTTCGTCTACGACGTCTGGAGGGCTTAATCCGGAAGCAAGTCCTTTCCATCCACCTTTGCTGGACCAGCACGCCAAGAACATCCACCGAGGACAGCCCACGCGTCAAGGAAGGCCCAAGATAAAGCCCAATTCGTCGCCGAGTCCGGTTCGGCCATCCAGGAGCAGCAGTATTTCAAACGGACGCCACGGCCACATCTGAACTCCGTTTTCGATGTTCGACAACTCGTTTGAAAGGTATCGAGATAACCTTTCTAATGGATCTAATCCCGAAGCCAAATTTCTCATAGAGTTAAGGGAAATCATAGAACAATCTCACGGGATAGAAATTCCAGGTGCTGCCACCTTTCTTTTGGTCCCAAGGCCCATGTACTTTTAGGGTTCCACCACTCCTTTGGCCGGCACCCCTTTCCTGGCTGCCGCACCCCTCTTGGGCGCCCCCCTTGTGTGGGTACCCCTTTATATTGGGTTCTCACCCCTGTTCTTCAATTTTTAGGTTTTGTTGTGTTTTGGTAGACCCCGTGTGCATCCCTCCTCGTGGTTGCGCGTGTCGACTAGACCGCCCGAGCCAAGAAACAGAACCTCAACTTGTTCTCTTTGTTTGATTTCAATACTACCTTTTCGGTTTGCTTCATACTTTGTTCTTGCGGGTTCTCGTTTTCTTGCAGAACTACTGATCATTGGCTCTTGTATCTGTGTGGATTTGGCATTGTGATTGCGAAGCTCCCAACCTGTTTGGTAGGAAGCCCTAAATTCGGTGCCATCAACACCTCCAAATCGACGTATCATCATCTCACCGAATGATCGGGATCGCCGTCCCCATCAGGTTGGGACATGTTGTGAGGAATTTTTAACACCGACTCAGACGGATTCGAAACGCATACCGATATGAGTTAGGGCGCATACGAACTCCATTCGGGGTGTTTGTCAACCACATCTCAATACTGCAATTTGCATTTCTTGATAGTACTCTTCTACAGTTTTACCTCCTTGGTTCAAACGTTGCAATTTATTGAGCAAATCACCAGCATAGTAGGATGGAACAAAACTGGCCCTCATCATTCTTTTCAAAGCATTCCATGTTCTAGGTATGTTGTTATGATTTCTACATGTATCATTCCACCAAATGGAAGCAAAATCAGTAAATTCACTAGTAGCAGCCCTAACTCTTCTATTTTCAAGAAATTCATAGCAAGAAAATTTTTGTTCTAATGCTAATTCGCAATCAAGATAAGCATCTGGGGCAAACTTTCCAGCAAAAGGAGGCATTGTAAATTTAATCTTTCCTAATGGATCATCACGTACCTCCCGTTGTGAAGAATTTTTAACACTAACTCAGATGGATTCGAAACGCATACCGATATGAGTAAGGGCGCATATGAAGTCTATTCGGGGTGGTTGTCACTCAGTTTCACTCTGTGACTTTTTCTCGCATGAATGGAGTTTGCAGTGCAGGTTGGGACACGTTGTGAGGAATTTTCAACACCGACTCAGACGGATTCGAAACGCATACCGATATGAGGTAGGGCGCATATGAAGTCCATTCGGGGTGGTTGTCCATCTGTTTCACTCTACGATTTTTCTCGAACGAATGGAGTCTGCGGTGCATGTTAGGACTCGTTGTGAAGAATTTTTATCACAGACTCAAATGGATTCGAAACGCTTACCGATATGAGTTAGGGCGCATATGAAGTGCATTCGGGGTGTTTGGCAGTTAGTTTCACTCTGTGAATTTTTCTCGCACGAATGGAGTCTACAGTGCTAGTTGGGACATGTTGTGAGGAATTTTTAACACAGACCCAGACGGATTCGAAACGCATACCGATATGAGTTTGGGCACATACGAAGTCCATTCGGGGTGGTTGTCTCTTAGTTTCACTCTGTGATATTTTTCGCACGAATGCAGTCAGCAGTGCAAGTTGGGAATCGTTCATAGGAATTTTTAACACCGATTCAGACGGATTCGAAAAGCATATCGATATGTGTTAGGGTCGCATATGAAGTCCATTCGGGGTGTTTGTCACTCAGTTGAACTCTGTGACTTTTTCTCTCACGAATGGAGTTTGAGTTCAAGTTAGGACACGTTGTGAGGAATTTTTAATACAGACTCAGTAGGATTCGAAACGCATACCGATATGAGTTAGGGCGCATATGAAGTCCATTCGGTGTGTTTGTCACTCAGTTTCACTCTAAGACTTTTTCTCGCACGAATGAAGTGTGCAGTTCAAGTTGAGACACGTTGTGAGGAACTTTTAACACAGACTAAGAAGGATTCGAAACGCATAGCGATATGAGTAAGGGCGCATATGAAGTCCATTCGGGTTATTTGTCACTCTGTTTCACTCTGTGACTTTTTCTCGCACGAATGGATTCTGCAGTGCAAGTTGGGACATGTGAGGAATTTTTTACAACGACTCAGATGGATTCGAAACGCATACCGATATGAGTTAGGGAGCATATTAAGTCCATTCGTGGTGTTTGTCACTCAGTTTCACTCTGTGACTTTTTCTCGCATGAATGGAGTCTGTAGTGCAAGTTGGGACAAGTTGTGATAAATTTTTAACACCTACTCAGACGGATTCGAAACGCAAACAGATATGAGTTAGCTCGCATATGATGTTCATTCAGTGTGTTTGTCCCTCTGTTTCACTCTGTTACTTTTTCTCGCTCGAAAGGAGTCTGCAGTGCATGTTGGAACACGTTGTGAGGAATTTTTAACACTGACTCAGACGAATTCGGAACGCATACCGATATGAGTTAGGGAGCATATGAAGTCCATTTGGGGTGGTTGTCACTCAGTTTCACTCTGTGACTTTTCCTCGCATGAAAGGAGTCTGCAGTGCAAGTTGGGACACGTTGTGAGAAATTTTTAACACCGACTCAGACGGGTTCGAAACGCGTATCGATTTGAATTAGGGCGCATATGAAGTCCATTCGGGGTGTTTGTCACTCTGTTTCACTCTATGGCTTTTCCTCGCACAAACAGAGTCTACACTACAAGTTGGGACACGTTGATATGATTTTTTAACACCGACTCAGACGGATTCGAAATGCAAACCGATTTGAGTTAGGTCCCATATGAAGTCCATTCGGGGTGTTTGTCACTCAGTTTCAATCTGTGATTTTTTTCGCACAAATGGAGTCTACACTACAAGTCGGGACACGTTGATAGGAATTTTTAACACCGACTCAGACGGATTCGAAACGCACACCGATATGAGGAAGGGCGCATATGAAGTCCATTCGTGGTGGTTGTCCCTCTGTTTCATCCTATAACTTTTTCTCGCACGAATGGAGTCTGCAGTGCATGTTGGGACTCGTTGTGACGGATTTGAAACGCTTACCGATATGAGTTAGGGCGCATACGAAGTGCATTCGGGGTGTTTGGCACTTAGTTTCACTCTGTGACTTTTTCTCGCACGAATGGAGTCTACAGTGCAAGTTGGGACATGTTGTGAGGAATTTTTAACACTGACTCTGACGGATTCGAAACGCATACCAATCAGAGCTGGACTTGTCTATTTTCAGATGTAGCTTTTTCGTTCCGGTCGTTTTGAGTACTCGAACAGCCCAATCGGAGGCCGTATGCAAAAGTTATTGCAGTTTTCGTGCAGGGTGTCCGGAGGGGATCCGAATCTACTTCAAAAGGAAAGTTGAATGCAGAACCAGAGAGGGACGGCCTATACCTTCCTTTCAAAGCCAGACCTAGGCACAAAAAAAGCTACACTTTCCTTCCCTCTGATTTTTTTTCTTTCTGAACTTTGGTTTTACAATTGAATCTGTGCAGCTTTTGTTGGATACACTTGCCTTTTCTTCTCTGATTTGGTGCGGCTTTTTTTTCTATCTGCACTTGCCTTTTTTTATATATATTTGAAAACTGATATCTTCTTTGGTAGACACAGAGAATCACGTGGATTAGGGAACGGATCAAGATAACTGGAGACCAACCTAATCTGATCTCCAGAAACCACCGAGAGTCCTGATCTGATCAACTAGCAGACACTAACTCTAATTCGAATGCAATTGTGACCAAAACGTGACTCGAACTCGAAACTCTAAAGGGACTAGACTCTAAAACCAGCAAAGACACGATTATGCAACCGACGATTCAACAAACCAAGAACAAGTAGTAAAAGTCAGGGCACAAATTAGCTTGGACAAAGGGACAAATCTTTTTTTTTGTTGGGCAAATTTTCTGGACTCTAGGTAGAAAACGAAATATCATGGAAAATCTCACCGAGCAACCTTGATCTCTGATACCAACTTGATGGGGGCAGCGATCCCGATCTTTCGGTGGGATGAGGATACGTCGATTTGGAGGTGTTGATGACACCGAATTTAGGGCTTCCTACCAAACAGGTTGGGAGCTTCACAATCGCAATGCCAAATCCACACAGATACAAGATCCAATGATCAGTAGTTCCTGCAAGAAATCGAGAACCCGCAAAAACAAAGTATGAAGCAAACCGAAAAGGTAGTATTGAAATCAAACAAAGAAAACAAGTTGAGGTTTTGTTTCTCGTCTCGGGCGGTCTAGTCGACACGCGCAAACACGAGGAGGGACGCACACAGGGTGAGAACCCAATATAAATGGTTACCCACACAAGGGGGGGTGCCCAAGAGGGGTGCAGCAGCCAGGAGAGGGGTGCTGGCCAAAGGAGGGGTGGAACCCTAAAAGTACAAGGGACTTGGGCATAAAAGAAAGGACAGCAGCACCTGGAATTTCTGTCCCGTGAGATTATTCTTTGTTTCCCTTCAATCTATGAGGAATTTGACCACAGGATTAGATCCATTCGAAAGGTTATCTCGATACCTTTCAAACGAGTTGTCGAACGTCGAAAACGGAGTTCAGATGTGGCCGTGGCGTCCGTTTGAAGTACTGCTGCTCCTGGATGGCCGAACCGGACTCGGCGACGAATTAGGCTTTATCTTGGGCCTTCCTTGGCGCGTGGGCTGTCCTCGGTGGATGTTCTTGACGTGCTGTTCCAGCAAAGGTGGATGGAAAAGACTTGCTTACGGATTAAGCCCTCCAAACGTCGTAGATGAAGTAGCGGTCGTAGAGGAACAAGGGGCAGCGGTTGTATCCTTGGTTGGGATGTCCTCATCAGGTTCCACCAAATCGATAGTTATCGCTCTCATCGAAAGATCAGGACACAACTTCATATCAGACACGTTGTGAGGAATTTTTAGCACCGACTTCGACAGATTCGAAACGCATACCGATATGAGTTAGGGCGCATATGAAGTCCATTTGGGGTGTTTCTCACTCAGTTTCAATCTGTGATTTTTTCACACGAATGGACTCTGATGTGCAAGTTGGGACACGTTGTGAGCAATTTTTAACACCGACTCAGACAAATTCGAAACGCATACCGATATGAGTTAGGGCGCATACAATGTCCATTCGGGGTGTTTGTCACTCAGTTTCACTCTGTGACTTTTTCTCGCACGAATGGAGTCTGTAGTGCATGTTCAGACACGTTGTGAGGAATTTTTTACACCGACTCAAACGGATTCAAAACGCATACAGATATGAGTTAGGGCGCATATGAAGTCCATTCGGGGTGGTTGTCTCTCAGTTTCACTCTGTGACTTTTTCTCGCACGAATGGAGTCTGCAGTGCATGTTGGAACACGTTGTGAGTAATTTTTAACACCGACTCAGACTGATTCGAAACGCATACCGATATGAGTTTGGGTGCATATGAAGTCCAGTCGGGGTGGTTATCACTCAGTTTCACTCTGTGACTTTTTCTCGCACGAATGGAGTCTGAAGTGAATGTTGGGACACGTTGTGAGGAATTTTTAACACAGACTCAGACGGATTCGAAACGCATACCGACATGAGTTAGGGCGCATATTAAGTCAATTCGGGGTGGTTGTCTCTCAGTTTCACTCTGTGACTTTTTCTCGCACAAATGGAGTCTGCAGTGCAAGTTGGGAAACTTTCTGAGGAATTTTTAACACCGACTCAGATGGATTCGAAACACATACCGATATGTGTTTGGGCACATATGAAGTCCATTCGGGGTGTTTGTCCCTCTGTTTCACTCTGTGATTTTTTCTCGCACGAATAGAGTCTGCAGTGAATGTTGGGACACCTTGTTACTGCGGCACCGATACACTTCATTCCACGGTTGCAGACTTGTTGGTTGCCGTCCCCTCCTGTTGAGCAAGGTAAGAATTGGAAAGAGCTTGTGTGACAGGTTGAGAGTGAGCGCCTTGCAGTAGCTACATCCTAATAGCTGTAGGATTTTTATTCTTTCACTTGTTTTTCTTGTTGCCTCTGTTCGACTAACCATGGCAGGATCAGTTGATGATGATGCTTCTCAGAATATGCCACGTTCTCCTCGTACCAAGGGCATCATACAACACTTTGAAAAGCTGGTGAAGACGCACACGGAAGGTCTTGATAATGACTTGCAGGTGACGAATGAAAAGATGGGGCAATTGGAGGCCACACAGATCGACACCAACATCAAGCTTACAGGGGTGGAGGTGTCGGTTGCTCGTATTGACAAGAGTCTTGCTGCACTCTTGAGGCGATTTGACGAGATACATGCTAATACCACTGGTGGGCGTGATGAGGGTGTCGAAGATAATTGGGATGAGTATGTTGCTGATACTGAACAAGATGACCAAGAAGCTCCTAATCGCCGGCGGCTACGTACTAACCGTAGAGATATGGGTGGTTTTCGCCGGCGTGAGGTACATGGTAATGATGATGCCTTTAGTAAGATTAAATTTAAGATACCTCCTCTTGACGGTAAATATGATCCTGATGCTTACTTTACTTGGGAGATTGCTGTTGATCAAAAGTTTGCATGTCATGAATTTCCTGAGAATACACGTGTTAGGGCTGCTACTAGTGAGTTTACTGAATTCGCTTCTGTTTGGTGGATAGAACATGGCAAGAAGAATCCTAATAACATGCCACAAACTTGGGATGCTTTGAAACGGGTCATGTAGGCTAGATTTGTTCCTTCTTATTATGCACGTGATCTGTTAAACAAGTTGCAACAATTGAGACATGGTGCTAAAAGTTTAGAAGAATATTATCAGGAATTACAAATGGGTATGCTGCGTTGTAACTTAGAGGAGGGAGAGGAACCTGCTATGGCTAGATTTTTGGGCGGGTTAAATAGAGAAATTCAGGACATCCTTGTTTATAAAGATTATGCTAACGTAACCCGTTTGTTTCGTCTTGCTTGTAAAGCTGAAAGGGAAGTGCAGGGACGACATGCTAGTGCAAGGTCTAACGTTTCTGCAGGAAAATCTACACCATGGCAGCAGCGCACGACTACTTCCATGACCGGGCGTGGACCTCCACCAACTCCCTCGCCGAGTCGACCAGCACCACCGCCTTTCTCCAGCGACAAACCACGTGCTTCACCAACAAATTCAGCAACCAAATCTGCCCGTAAACCAGCGGTAGTGCCTCTTGGTTGCCTCCACGGGTAGAACAAGAGATGTTCAGTGTCATCGATGCAAGGGCTATGGACACGTGCTGCGTGACTGTCCTAGCAAGCATGTTTTGGTGGGTACTCCTCTGCTAGTGATTTGGATGAAGCTACACTTGCTTTGCTTGCGGCTGACGACGCAGGTAGTGAGGAACAACCAGAAGAACAGATTGGTGCAGATGATGCAGAGCATTATGAGAGCCTCATTGTGCAGCGTGTGCTTAGTGCACAAATGTAGAAGGCGGAGCAGAATCAGCGGCATACGTTGTTTCAAACAAAGTGTGTCATTAAGGAGCGTTCGTGCCGTTTGATCATTGATGGAGGTAGCTGCAACAACTTGGCTAGCAGCGATATGGTGGAGAAGCTTGCACTTACAACAAAACCGCACCCACATCCATATCACATTCGATGGCTTAACAACAGTGGTAAGGTCAAGGTAAACCAAGCTGGTACAAATTAATTTTGCAATTGGTTCATATCGTGATGTTGTTGAATGTGACGTTGTGCCTATGGAAGCTTGTAATATTCTGCTAGGTAGACCATGGCAATTTGATACGGATTGTATGCATCATGGTAGATCAAATCAGTATTCTCTCATACACCATGATAAGAAAATTGTTTTGCTTCCCATGTCCCCTGAGGCTATTGTGCGTGATGATGTTGCTAGAGCTACAAAAGCTAAAACTGAGAACAACAAAAATATTAAATCTGTTGGTAATAAGAAAGATGGGATAAAATTGAAAGGACATTGCTTGCTTGCGACTAAATCTGATGTTAATGAATTAATTGCTTCCACTTCTATTGCCTAAGCTTTGGTATGCAAGGATGCTTTGATTTCAATTCAAGATATGCAGCATTCTTTGCCTCCTGCGGTTGCTAACGTCTTGCAGGAGTATTCTGATGTATTTCCAAGTGAGATACTAGCGGGGCTACCACCTATACGAGGGAGCACCAAATTGATCTTATTCCTGGTGCATCTTTGCCAAACCGTGCGCCATACAGGACAAATCCGGAGGAAACAAAAGAAATTCAGCGGCAAGTGCAAGAACTACTCCACAAAGGTTATGTGCGTGAGTCTCTTAGTCCTTGTGCTGTTCTAGTTATTTTAGTGCCTAAAAAAGATGGAACATGGCATATGTGTGTTGATTGTAGAGCTATTAATAATATCACCATTCGATATCGACACCCTATTCCACGTTTAGATGATATGCTTGATGAATTGAGTGGTGCTATTGTGTTTTCTAAAGTTGATTTGCGTAGTGGGTACCACCAGATTCGTATGAAATTGGGAGATGAATGGAAAACTGCTTTCAAAACTAAGTTCGGTTTATATGAGTGGTTAGTCATGCCTTTTGGGTTAACTAATGCGCCTAGCACTTTCATGAGATTAATGAACGAGGTTTTGCGTGCTTTCATTGTAAAATTTGTTGTAGTATACTTTGATGATGTATTGATCTACAGCAAATCTTTGAATGAACATCTTGATCACTTACGTACTGTTTTTAATGCTTTACGAGATGCACGTTTATTTGGTAACCTTGAGAAGTGCACATTTTGCACCGATCGAGTGTCGTTTCTTGGCTATGTTGTGACTGCACAGGGAATTGAGGTTGATCAAGCCAAGGTAGAAGCTATACAGGGATGGCCTATGCCAAAGACTATCACACAGGTGCGGAGTTTCCTAGGACTTGCCAGCTTCTATCGCCGTTTTGTGAAGGACTTCAGTACCATTGCTGCACCTTTGAATGAGCTTACAAAGAAGGGAGTGCCTTTTAGTTGGGGCTACAAGAGGACTCCTTCAACATGCTGAAAGATAAATTGTCTCATGCACCTCTCCTCCAACTTCCTGATTTTAATAAGACTTTTGAGCTTGAATGTGATGCTAGTGGGATTGGATTGGGTGGTGTTTTCTTACAAGAAGGCAAACCTGTTGCATATTTTAGTGAAAAATTGAACGGGCCTGTTCTAAATTATTCTACTTATGATAAGGAATTATATGCTCTTGTGCGAACATTAGAAACATGGCTGCATTATTTGTGGCCCAAAGAGTTTGTTATTCATTCTGATCATGAATCTTTGAAGCATATTCGTAGTCAAGGAAAATGAACCGTAGACATGCTAAGCGGGTTGAATTTCTTGAATCTTTTCCTTATGTTATTAAGCACAAGAAAGGAAAATAGAATATCGTTGTTGATGCTTTGTCTAGGAGATATACTTTGCTGAATCAACTTGATTACAAAATCTTTGGATTAGAAACAATTAAAGACCAATATGTTAATGATGCTGATTTCAAGGATGTGTTGCTGCATTGTAAAGATGGAAAGGGATGGAACAAATTCATCGTCACTGATGGGTTTGTGTTTAGTGCTAACAAGCTATGCATTCAAGCTAGCTCCGTTCGTTTGTTGTTGTTGCAGGAAGCGCATGAAAGTGGCTTGATGAGACATTTTGGAGCAAAAAAAACGGAGGACATACTTGCTGGTCATTTCTTTTGGCCCAAGATGAGAAGAGATGTGCAGAGATTTGTTGCTCGTTGCACGACATGTGAAAAGGCTAAGTCACGGTTAAATCCACACGATTTGTATTTACCTCTACCTGTTCCTAGTGCTCCTTGGGAAGATATTTCTATGGATTTTGTGTTGGGATTGCCTAGGACTAGGAAGGGACGTGATAGTGTGTTTGTGGTTGTTGATAGATTTTCTAAGATGGCACATTTCATGCCATGTCATAAAACTGATGATGCTACTCATATTGCTGATTTGTTCTTTCGAGAAATTGTTCGCTTGCATGGTGTGCCCAATACAATCATTTCTGATCGTGATGCTAAATTTCTTAGTCATTTTTGGAAGACTTTGTGGGCAAAATTAGGGACTAAGCTTTTGTTTTCTACTACATGTCATCCCCAAACTGATGGTCAAACTGAAGTTGTGAATAGAACTTTGTCTACTATGTTAAGGGTTGTTTTAAAGAAGAACATTAAGATGTGGGAAGATTGTTTGCCTCATATTGAATTTTCTTATAATCGATCGTTGCATTCTACTACAAATATGTGCCCGTTTTAGATTGTATATGGTTTGTTGCCTCGTGCTCCTATTGATTTAATGCCTTTGTCATCTTCTGAGAAATTGAATTTTGATGCTACTAAGCGTGCTGAACTGTTGTTAAAACTGCATGAAACGACTAAAGAAAACATAGAGCGCATGAATGCTAAATATAAGTTTGTTGGTGATAAAGGTAGAAAAGAACTAAAGTTTGGACCTGGAGATTTAGTTTGGTTGCATTTGCGAAAAGAAAGGTTTCCTGAACTGCGAAAATCTAAATTTCTTCCTCGGGCTGATGGACCATTTAAAGTGTTGCAGAAAATTAATAACAATGCATATAAGTTGGATCTGCCTGCAACCTTTGGGGTTAGTCCCACTTTTAACATTGCAGATTTAAAGCCTTATTTGGGAGAGGAAGCTGAGTTTGAGTCGAGGACGACTCAAATGCAAGAAGGGGGATGATGAGGACATCAATACCAACGATACATCCATGCCTACAAAAGATACATCCACGCCTACACAAGTACCACTTGTTACTCAGGTGAGTTCACTCTTGAGTTCATGTCCATCATGTTTAGACCGTGGAGACGTGTGCACAGTTTTGCTTAGGAACCAAGGAGAGGACCGAAAGGGAAACAGATTCGCGCAGGCTGGATTCGGAGTGCAGCACAGCACCAACTTGTGACGGACGCCACGGTCGCATATGAACTCGGATTGGGGCGTTCAAGTACTTCGAGGATTTCTGATGAAGTCTATTTTCATATGGATTCGGACTCATGTCCATATCTGTTCTGAGGCGACCGCAATCGTCAAATTACTACCGAGAGGTTTTTCTGTCCAGGGTGCTGCGCCACCATATTTTGGCCCAATGGGCCGTGTATCAAGTTGGGTCCATTAGGGACGCGTCCTAGGGTTGGAGCTCGACCCCAGCACCCTTGTGGTCGACCCTTCCACGTTCATATACCCCTTAGCCGCCACCAGGAACACTTGGGTTTTGTTTAGATCAAGTTTAGCTCTCGCTACTTGCTTTTTTAGCGTCTTTGGATTAGCCGCCCGTCTTCTTGTCTTCGGAACCCCACCTTATTGGAGATTGAGTTTGAAACCTTCAATTACATCTAGTAATTCAGTACTTGTTCTACTTGCTCTTGCTAGTTCTTTGATTGCTTGCAGGACGAGTGCCCTAGTGGCCAGGGTGCCACGCTCCACAAGATCGCGGCAGCCATAGGAGGTGGTGTATCGGTTGCTAAGGCGCAGCGTCCTTGGAAGGCTGTAGTCGGGCCGTGAACGTCGTCTCCTCTACCAATCGAGTTATCCCTCGCCCTCTCATCCAAAGATCGGGAATTCACCCAACGAGTTCACATCAGGGCGCATATGAAGTCCATTCGGGGTGTTTGTCACTCAGTTTCACTCTGTGACTTTTTCTCGCATGAATGGAGTCTGTAGTGCAAGTTAGGACATGTTGTGATGAATTTTTAACACCTACTCAGACGGATTCGAAACACATACCGATATGAGTTAGTTCGCATATGAAGTTCATTCAATGTGTTTGTCCCTCTGTTTCACTTGTAACTTTTTCTCGCTCGAATGGAGTCTGCAGTGCATGTTGGAACACGTTGTGAGGAATTTTTAACACTGACTCAGACAGATTCGAAATGCGTACCGATATGAGTTAGGGTGCATATGAAGTCCATTCGGGGTGGTTGTCACTCAGTTTCCCTCTGTCACTTTTTCACGCACGAATGGAGTCTGCAGTGCATGTAAGGACACGTTGTGAGGAATTTTTAACACCGACTCAGACGGGTTCAAAACGAGTATCGATATGAGTTAGGGCGCATATGAAGTCCATTCGGCGTGGTTGTCCCTCTGTTTCACTCTATGACTTTTTCTCGCACGAATAGAGTCTGTAGTGCAAGTTGGGACACGTTGTGAGGTATTTTTAACACCGACTCAGACAGGTTCGAAACGCGTATCGATATGAGTTAGGGCGCATATGAAATCCATTCGCGGTGGTTGTCCCTCTGTTTCACTCTATGACTTTTTCTCGCACGAATGGAGTCTGCAGTGCATGTTGGGACACGTTGTGAGGAATTTTTAACACTGACTCAGACAGATTCGAAACGCATACCGATATGAGTTATGGCGCATATTAAGTCCATTCGGGGTGGTTGTCACTCAGTTTCACTCTATGACTTTCTCTCGCACGAATGGAGTGTGCGGTGCATGTTGGGACACGTTGATAGGAATTTTTAACACCGACTCAGACGGATTCGAAATGCATATCGATTTGGGTTAGGTCCCATATGAAGTCCATTCGGGGTGTTTGTCACTCAGTTTCAATCTGTGATTTTTTCGCACAAATGGAGTCTACACTACAAGACGGGACACGTTGATAGGAATTTTTAACACCGACTCAGATGGATTCTTAACGCATACCAATATGAGGTAGGGTGCATATGAAATTCATTTCGGGTGGTTGTTCCTCTGTTTCATTCTATGACTTTTTCTCACACGAATGGAGTCTGTAGTGCATGTTGGGACTCGTTATGAAGAATTTTTATCACAGACTCAAACGGATTCGAAACGCTTACCGTTATGAGTTAGGGCGCATACGAAGTGCATTCGGGGTGTTTGGCACTTAGTTTCACTCTGTGACTTTTTCTCGCACGAATGGAGTCTACAGTGCAAGCTGGGACACGTTGTGAGGAACTTTTAACACTGACTTAGACGGATTCGAAACGCATACCGATATTAGTTTGGGCGCATATGAAGTCCATTCGGGGTGGTTGTCTCTTAGTTTCACTCTATGACTTTTTTCGCACGAATGGAGTCTGAAGTGCAAGTTGGGAGACGTTGATAGGAATTTTTACACCGACACAGATGGATTCGAACGTATATCTATATGTGTTAGGGTAGCATATGAAGTCCATTCGGGGTGTTTGTCACTCAGTTTCACTCTGCGACTTTTTCTCACACGAATGGAGTCTGAAGTGAAAGTTGGGACACGTTGTGAGGAATTTTTAACACAGACTCAGAAGGATTCGAAATGCATACCAATATGAGTTAGGGCGCATACGAAGTCCATTCGGTGTGTTTGTCACTCAGTTTCACTCTGTGACTTTTTCTCGCACGAATGGAGTGTGTAGTTCAAGTTGGGACACGTTGTGAGGAATTTTTAACAGAGACTTAGATGGATTCGAAACGCATAGAGATATGAGTTTGGGAGCATATGAAGTCCATCAGGGGCGCTATGCGTTTCGAATCCGTCAGAGTCTGTGTTAAAAATTCCTCACAACGTGTCCCAACTTGAACTGCAGACTCCTTTCGTGCGAGAAAAAGTCACAGAGTGAAACTGAGTGACAAACACCCCGAATAGAATTCATATGTGACCTAAGTCATATCAGTATGCATTTCAAATCCATCCGATTCGTTATTAAAAATTCCTGTCAACGTGTCCCAACATGCACTATAGACTCCATTCGTGCGAGAAAAAGTCACAGAGTGAAACAGAGGGACAAACACCTCGAATGGAATTCATATGCGACCTAACTCATATAAAATATGCGTTTCAAATCCATCTGATTCGGTATTAAAAATTCCTATCAACGTGTCCCAACATGCACTATAGACTCCATTCGTGCGAGAAAAAGTCACAGAGTGAAACAGAGTGACAAACACCGCGAATGGACTTCATATGCGACCTAACTCATGTCGGTATGCATTTCGAATCCGTCTGAGTTGTTAAAAATTCCTATCAACGTGTCCCAACTTGCACCGCAGACTCCATTCGTCCGAGAAAAAGTCAAAGTCAAACTGAGTGGCAACCACCCCGAATGGACTTCATATGCGCCCTAACTCTTATCGGTATGCGTTTCGAATTCGTCTGAGTCAGTGTTAAAAATTCCTCACAACGTGTCCCAACATGTACTGCAGACTCCATTCGTGAGAGAAAAAATCACAGAGTGAAACAGAGGGCCAAACACCCCGAATGTACTTGATATGCGACCTAACTTGATCAGGACATCACTTTTTCGGGTATGCCCACAGCACCTGCTGCCACAACTCCTCATCCTATACAAGGACCGATCACTCGAATTCGTGCACGTAAACTGAATTATCAGGTACTTTCGTTTCTTGGTATATCTAATGACTTGAAGAACTGTTTGATGCTGCCTGAAACAGATTGTGTTATTCTGTTAAGGAATGAAGGTCCTAGGCGATGATGGTGAATGGACACAAAGATGATTGCAGAAGGGGAAGGAGTTCTCCATTTGACCACAAGATCCTCAAGTCTCCATGATTTCGGCTGCAAAGAGAGTGGTGCTGCGTCAACCACGAATTGGCCGCATAAATTGGCCCTTACCATGTAATAGAGTCTTTATTTAGAGATAAGAAAAACAGGAAGGAGGCTAGCTAAAGATGGAAAGGAATCGGAGGGAAGGTCTGATTTTCGGCCACAAATCAAGGCATGGCTGAACAGCCCTCCCCCCACTTCTTTTTATACCACGACCGGCCTCCAAAGAACTCGGATTTCATTGAGTTTAGGTTTAGCCCTTGTGCAAACTTCTATTCTTCAGTTATGCTCGCTATTAAATGTGATTTGGATGAGTTATGATAGAACTTGGCGTCCCGATCTTTCGATGAGAGGAGGTAGCGTCGATCTTGTGGAAGGCGAAGTTGGCGGCCAGACTACAACGAACTCGACGTTGCGCCTTAGCGACCGGTACACCACCCTCCTGAAGGTTATTGATCCCGCGGGAAGCGCGACCAACCTGACCACGAAGGTCTTTGTTCCTGCTAGCAATCGAAGAACCAGCAAGAACAAGGGATTACAAGCAACTCAATTGCGAATATGAATTCATATCGGATCTGAAACTAAAACACTCGAAGTTGGGGTTTCGATGAACAAGTAGACGGGAGGCCTAGTCGGCACGCGCGAGTACAAGCAGTAGCTATGGCTAACTGAATCAAACAAAACCCCAAAACCCTAACTATGGTAGCGGCTGGCTAATTATAGACCAAGGGCGTGCATCACTGGGCCTTAACATGGGCCTACTGATTACAACTCGAAATAAAGACGAGCCCAATTAGACTCGGACTGGAAAATTATTCTGGATTGTTTTGCGTATTCCCGTTGACTCGGAAGGAATTTGGAGGTGATCTCAGATCGGTTGGAAAGAGGACGACTAGAGCTTTCGTTCTTGTACTCGTAGACCTCCAGAAGCCTTCTGGATCAAAAGTTATGGCCGTTTTAATTCGACCATCTCTGGAAGTCCGAATCTGATTCCAATTTGCTCTTCCCTCTGGACGCGAACTCCTTTGTGCGTTGTGGGTCTTCTCCATGGTTCCTAAGAATAATCACATCATCACAAAAATTAAATAGCATCCCATTCATTGTATCATTAATTGGAATACTTAGGAACGCCTTCACCTGATAATTTAGTTGACGTGCACGGGCTCGAGTGAGTGGTCTTTGAAGTGGTGGTTCATCCTGGTGAGTGGAGTTAGAGCTGGATGTATCCATTGTGGAGATGTCCTCATCAAGTTAGAAACTACTGAGTCTGTTTGCTATGCTCTTGTTTGCACAAAGACCTTATTTTCGTTCGACGACATACCTTCTTCTTTGCCTCTGGCTGTCACTCACATTTTGCAAGAGTATTCAGATGTCATTCCAAAAGAAGTGCCACTGGGATTGCCACCAATTCGAGGGATAGAACACCAAATTGACCTCATCCCCGGCGCTTCGCTGCCCAACCGCGCGCCATACCGTACCAACCCTGAAGAGACGAAGGAGATTCAGCGACAAGTCAAAGAGCTGCTTGATAAAGGGTATGTGCGTGAATCTCTTAGTCCTTGTGCTGTTCCGGGAATTTCAGTACCCAAGAAAGATGGTTCATGGCACATGTGTGTTGATTGTCGAGCCATTAATAATATTACAATTCGATACTCAGTTTCACTCTGTGACTTTTTCCCGCACGAATGGACAGACAGTGCAAGTTGGGACACGTTGTGAGGAATTTCTAACAATGACACAGACGGATTCGAAACACATACCGATATGTGTTAGGGCGCATATGAAGTCCATTCGGGGTGTTTGTCCCTCTGTTTCACTCTGTGACTTTATCTCGCACGAATGGAGTCTGTTGTACATGTTCGGACACGTTGTGAGGAATTTTTAACACTGAATCAGACGGATTCGAAACGCATACCGATATGAGTTAGGGCGCATATGAAGTCCATTCAGGATGTTTGTCACTCAGTTTCACTGTGACTTTTTCTCGCACGAATGGAGTCTGTAGTGCAAGTTGGGACACGTTGTGAAGAATTTTTAACACTGACTCAGATGGATTCGAAACGCATACCGATATGCATTATGGTGCATATGAAGTCTATTCGGGGTGGTTGTCACACAGTTTCACTCTGATGCACACTAGGGTTGTCCCGATCTTCTGATGAGAACGATACGCTGAACCACAAGATCAGCAACCAAACAATCGCAACGTCACCACACGAGGCGAGCAACCGAATGAAAGACCCGATCGACCCTTGAACATGCTGCAACCAAGAACAAGCAAGAACAAGGTGATAGAAATTTTCAAAACAATAATCTCAAATAAAAACAAGGTGAGGTTCTGTTTCCCAACTCGGGTGGTCTAGTCGACACACGCAAGATTGAGGAAAGAAGCACACGGGATCTACCAAAACACAACAAAACATTAAAACTGAAGAACAGGGGTGAGAACCCAATATAAAGGGGTACCCACACAAGGGGGGGCACCCAAGAGGGGTGCGGAAGCCAGGAAAGGGGTGCCGGCCAAAGGAGGGGTGGAACGCTAAAAGTACATGGGCCTTGGGCCCAAAAGAAAGGTGGCGCAGCACCTGGAATTTCTGTCCCGTGAGATTGTTCTGTGATTTCCATTCGCTCCAGGTGAAATTTTGCCTCGGGATTAGATCCATTGGAAAGGTTATCTCGATACATTTCAAACGAGTTGTCCAACGTCGAAAACGGAGTTCGGATGTGACTCGGCGACGAAGTAGTGGCCGAAACAGCGATGGTCGGCGACGAAGTAGCGGTCGTAGAAGAAGAAGGGGAAGCGGTTGTATCCTTGGTTGGGATGTCCTCATCACATTCTGTGACTTTTTCTCGCACGAATGGAGTCTGCAGTGCATATTGGGACACGTTGTGAGGAATTTTTAACTCCGACTCAGACGGATTCGAACGCATACCGATATGACTTAGGGCGCATATTAAGTCCATTCGGGGTGGTTGTCACTCAGTTTCATTCTGTGACTTTTTCTCGCACGAATGGAATCCGCAGTGCAAGTTTGGACACGTTGTGAGGAATTTTTAACACAGATTCAAACGGATTCGAAACGCATACCGACATGAGTTAGGGCGCATATGAAGTCAATTCGGGGTGGTTGTCACTCAGTTTCACTCTGTGACTTTTTCTGACACGAATGGAGTCTGAAGTGCAAGTTTGGACACGTTGTGAGGAATTTTTGACACTGAATCAGACGGATTCGAAACACATACTGATATGTGTTAGGGCGCACATGAAGTCCATTCAGGGTGTTTGTCCCTCTGTTTCACTCTGTGACTTTATCTCGCACGAATGGAGTCTGCAGTACATGTTCGGACACGTTGTGAGGAATTTTTAACACTGAATCTGACGGATTCGGAACGCATACCGATATAAGTTAGGGCGCATATGAAGTCCATTCAGGGTGTTTGTCACTCAGTTTCACTCTGAGACTTTTTCTCGCACGAATGGAATCTGAAGTGCAAGTTGGGACACGTTGTGAGGAATTTTTAACACTGACTCAGACGGATTCGAAATGCATACCGATTTGAGTTATGACATATATGAAGTCCATTCGGGATGGTTGTCACTCAGTTTCACTCTGTGACATTTTCTCGTATGAATGGAGTCTGAAGTGCATGTTGGGACACGTTGAGGGGAATTTTTAATACAAACTCAGACGGATTCGAAACGCATATCGATATGAGTCAGGGCGCATATGTAGTCCATTCGGGGTGTTTGTCTCTCAGTTTCACTCCGTGACATTTTTCGCACGAGTTGAGTCTACAGTGCAAGTTGGGACACGTTGTGAAGAATTTCTAACACCGACTCAGACGGATTCGAAACGCATACCGATATGAGTTAGGGCGCATATGAAGTCCATTCGTGGTGGTTGTCAGTCAGTTTCACTCTGTGACTTTTTCTCGCACGAATGGAGTCCGCAGTCAAAGTAGAGAAACGTTGTGAGGAATTTTTAACACCGACTCAGACGGATTCGAAACACATACCGATATGTGTTAGGGCGCATGTGAAGTCCATTCGTGCTGTTTGTTTCTCAGTTTCACTCTGTGACTTTTTCTCGCACGAATGGAGTCTTTAATGCATGTTGTGACACGTTGTGAGGAATTTTTATAACTGATTCAGATTGATTCGAAACTCATACCGATATGAGTTAGGGCGCATATGTAGTCCATTCGAGGTGCTTGTCACTCAGTTTCACTCTGTGACTTTTTCTCGCACAAATAGAGTCTGCAGTGCAAGTTTGGACACGTTGTGAGGAATTTTTAACACTGACTCCGACAGATTCAAAACACATACCGATATGTGTTAGGGCGCATACAAGATCCATTTGGGTGTTTGTCACTCAGTTTCACTCTGTGACTTTTTCTCGCACGAATGGAGTCTGAAGTGCATGTTGGGACACGTTGTGCGGAATTTTTAACACCGACTCAGACGGATTCGAAACACATACCGATATGTGTTAGGGCGCATATGAAGTCCATCCGGGGTTATTGTCCCTCTGTTTCACTCTGTGACTTTTTCTCGCACGAATGGAGTCTGAAGTGCATGTTAGGGCGCATATGAAGTCAATTCGGGGTGTTTCTCACTCAATTTCAATCTGTGATTTTTTCGCACGAATGGAGTATGCAGTGAAAGTTGGGACACGTTGTGATATATTTTTAACATCGACTCAGACTGATTTGAAACGCATAACGATATGAGTTAGGGGACATATGAAGTCAATTCGGGGTGGTTGTCCCTCTATTTGACTCTGTGACATTTTCTCGCAAGAATTAAGTCTGAAGTGCATGTTGGGACAGGTTGTGAGGAATTTTCAACACTTAATCAGACGGATTCGAAATGCATAACGATATGAGTTAGGGCGCATATGAAGTCCATTCGGGGTGGTTGTCACTCTGTTTTACTATATGACTTTTTCTCGCACGAATGGAGTTTAAAGTGCAAGTTGAGTACACGTTGTGAAGGATTTTTAACACCGACTCAGATGGATTCAAAACGCATACCGATATGAGTTAGGGCGCATATGAAGTCCAATCGGGGTGTTTGTCACTCAGATTCAATCTGTGATTTATTCGCACGAATGGAGTCTGCAGTGCAAGTTGGGACACTTTGTGAGGAATTTTTAACACCGACTCAGACGGAATCGAAACGCATACCGATTTGAGTTAGGTCCCATATGAAGTCTATTCGGGGTGTTTGTCACTCAGTTTCAATCTATGATTTTTTCGCACAAATGGAGTCTACAATACAAGTCGGGACACGTTGATAGGAATTTTTAACACCGACTCACACGGATTTGAAACGCATACCGATATGAGGTAGGGCGCATATGAATTCCCTTCGGGGTGGTTGTCCCTCTGTTTCACTCCATGACTTTTTCTCGCACGAATGGAGTCTGCAGTGCAAGTTGGACTCGTTGTGAAGAATTTTTATCACAGAATCAAACGGATTCGAAACGCTTACCGAGATGAGTTATGGTGCATACGAAGTGCATTCGGGATGTTTGGCACTTAGTTTCACTCTGTAAATCTTTCTCGCACGAATGGAGTCTACAGTGCAAGTTGGGACACGTTGTGAGGAATTTTTAACACTGACTCAGACGGATTCGAAACGCATACCGATATGAGTTTGGGCGCATATGAAGTCCATTCAGGGTGGTTCTCTCTTAGTTTCACTTTGTGACTTTTTTCACACGAATGGAGTCGGCAGTGCAAGTTGGAGACGTTGATAGGAATTTTTAACACCGACTCAAACGGATTCGAAACGCATATCGATATGTGTTAGGCTCGCATATGAAGTACATTCGGGGTGTTTGTCACTCAGTTTCACTCTGTGACTTTTTCTCGCACGAATGGAGTCTGAAGTGCAAGTTGGGACACGCTGTGAGGAATTTTTAACACAGACTCAGTAGGATTCGAAATGCATACCGATATGAGTTAGGGCACATACGATGTCCATTCGGTGTGTTTGTCACTCAGTTTCACTCTGTGACTTTTTCTCGCACGAATGGAGTGTGCAGTTCAAGTTGGGACACGTTGTGAGGAATTTTTAACACAGACTCAGAAGGATTCGAAACGCATAGCGATATGAGTTTGGGCGCATATGAAGTCCATTCGGGGTGTTTGTCACTCTATTTCACTCTGTGACTTTTTCTCGCACGAATGGAGTCAGCAGTTCAAGTTGAGACTTTGTGAGGAATATTTAACACAGACTCAGACGGATTCGAAATGCTTAGCGATATGAGTTAGGGTGCATATGAAGTCCATTAGGGGTGTTTGTCACTCAGTTTTACTCTGTGGCTTTTTCTTGTATGAATGGAGTCTGAAGTGCATGTTGGCACACGTTGTGAGGAATTTTTCACACCGACTCAGACGGATTTGAAACGCATACCAATATGTGTTAGGGCCTATTGAAGTCCATTAGGGGTGTTTATCACTAAGTTTCACTCTTTGACTTTTTCTCGAACGAATCGACTCTACAGTTCAAGTTGGGACATGTTGTGTGGAATTTTTAACACAGACTCTGACGGATTCGAAACGCATAGCGATATCAGTTTGGGCGCATATGAAGTCCACGCGGGGTGTTTGTCCCTCTGTTTCACTCGGTGACGTTTTCTCGCACGAGCAGTGCAAGTTGGGACACGTTGTGAGGAATTTTTAACACTGACTTAGACAGATTCGAAACGCATACCGATATGAGTTAGGGCGCATATGAAGTCCATTTGGGTGTTTGTCACTTAGTTTAACTCTGCTACTTTTTCTCGGACGAATGGAGTCTGCAGTGCAAGTTGAGACACGTTGTGACGAATTTTTAAATATGACTCACACGGATTCGAAACGCATACCGATATGAGTTAGGGCGCATATGATGTCCATTCGGGGTGTTTGTCACTCAGTTTCACTCTGTGACTTTTTCTCGAATTAATAGAGTCTGTAGTGCAAGTTGGGACACGTTGTGATGAATTTTTAACACTTACTTAGACGGATTAGAAACGCATACCGATATGAGTTAGGTCGCATATGAAGTTCATTCAGCGTGTTTGTCCCTCTGTTTCACTTGTGACTTTTTCTCGCTCGAATGAAGTCTGAAGTGCATGTTGGAACACGTCGTGAGGAATTTTTAACACGGACTCAGAGGATTCGAAACGCGTAACGATATGAGTTAGGTTGCATATGAAGTCCATTCGGGGTGGTTGTCACTCAATTTCACTCTGTGACTTTTCCCTCACGAAGGAGTCTGCAGTGCAAGTTAGGGCATGTTGTGAGGAATTTTTAACACCGACTCAGACGGGTTCGAAACGCGTATCGATGTGAGTTAGGGCGCATATGAAGTCCCTTCGGGGTGGTTGTCCCTCTGTTTCACTCTATATCTTTTTCTCGCACGAATAGAGTCTGCATACTAGTTGGGACACGTTGTGAGGAATTTTTAACACCGACTCAAACCGGTTCGAAACGCGTATCGATATGAGTTAGGGCGCATATGAAGTCCATTTGGGGTGGTTGTCCCTCTGTTTCACTCTATGACTTTTTCTCGCACGAATGGAGTCTGCAGTCCATGTTGGGACACGTTGTGAGGAATTTTTAACACTGACTCAGATGGATTCGAAACGCATACCGATATAAGTTATGGCGCATATTAAGTCCATTCGGGGTGGTTGTCAGTCAGTTTCACTCTATGACTTTTTCTCGCTCGAATGGAGTCTGCGTTGCAAGTTGGGACACATTGATAAGAATTTTTGAGACCGACTCAGACGGATTCGAAATGCATACCGATTTGAGTTAGGTCCAATATGAAGTCCATTTGGGGTGTTGGTTACTCGGTTTCAATCTGTGATTTTTTCGCACAAATGGAGTCTACACTACAAGTCGCGACACGTTGATAGGAATTTCTAAAACCGACTCAGTCGGATTTGACATGCATACCGATATGAGGTTGGCGCATATGAAGTCCATTCGGGGTGGTTGTCACTCTGTTTCACTCCATGACTTTTTCTCGCACGAATTGAGTCTGCAGTGCATGTTGGGACTCGTTGTGATGAATTTTTATCATAGACTCAAACGGATTCGAAACGCTTCCCGACTTGAGTTTGGGCGCATACGAAGTGCATTCAGAGTGTTTGGCACTTAGTTTCACTGTGTGATTTTTTCTCGCACGAATGGAGTCTACAGTGCGACGGACACATGTGAGGAATTTTTAACACTGACTCAGACGGATTCGAAACGCATACCGATATGAGTTTGGTTCAATATGAAGTCCATTCGGGGTGGTTGTCTCTTAGTTTCACTCTGTGACTTTTTTCGCACGAATGGAGTCTGCAGTGCAAGTTGGGAGACGTTGATAGGAATTTTTAACATCGACTAAGATGAAGGGAAATGCGGTATGCTACGCTAGCACAAAAAAAAAAAACTACCGCGCAACCAGAAAGCTACTTGCAAGAAGGGGATCATAGATAAGATTACCACTAGACGCGCAGTTGCGGAATCCTTCGCGCGTCGATGTAGTGGTTCGTCCTCGCCGCAGTCGTTGCGTCGATGTAGTGGATCGTCCTCGCCTCGCCGTGGATCATCCTCCCACGCCGCAGTCGCAGCAGCGTCACCGCAGTAGTCCACACGTCCAGAGATGGAACGCCGTGCGTCGTGTGCAAGCACCTAGTCGCTCGGCGAGGCGAGAGGAGGAGGCTAGGGTTTCAAGTGAATCAAACCTAAACCGTGGAAAGCACACCTGCGCCTCCTCCTCCCCTCCTTATATAGTCACGAGATGAAACCTAAACCAGGGCCCACCAAAGATGCTAAGCCCACGAGGTTCATTAATTACGGATCCAATCCAAATTAATGCGTCCCAGCCCATTAAGTGTGTGACCCTGCAGGTTCACATACGTTTGGACATGGATTCGGAAAACTCCTTTTCAATCCAATAGTTGGTAGCGGCTTCTTGCAAAGTATACCAACTCCCAAACATCTTGTGATCAAATCGAGCAGAACCTATCAAAAGAACTCATGTAATAATCCTTTGCCAAATATATGAAGATTGATCTCAAGGCGAGAAGCATGTCATCCTTTGATGATTCAATCCATCTCTCGTATCCGTGATATATTAATAAGTTGTGATTGACTCCTCAATCACGGCATGGCCATGCACTTTCTTAATCATATCACACGAGTGGCCTTGTCATATATCTCCGTTTCATTGGAGTGGCAAATTCCATCTTGACTGCTCACTTCCCTCTGCACGTTTCATAGTAAACATGAAAGCTACCTTTATAACTATCCGGTTAGGAAGTAGTGTTTGATAGCCCCAAGGAAAACTATTACACATGTAGGGAATATGACAATCTCAGGTCTAAGGATCATACATCTTCTAGGTATGAGATACACTCGATGACACATAAGAATGAAACATTCTCGCGATGTCCCATAGCGGGTCTATCTAACCCATGTTCTTCAACATGGTCCACAATGTAGAGATGATATCTCCATATCCCATGATCTATGAAGCATGATCATCGATCACTACATGTGCTGATCTATTCATCGTAGTCCTATACGATGATATTCGATCAGAGATATTTATCGAATTACATCATTAAGTAAAGAGCTTCATAATCAAGTCACATACTTGTTGATCAATACAATGATATACATTCATTGGACCAATAATCATATTATTATTCATAAACATAGTCATGTTACAATCATCTAAATGATTGCCTCAAGGGCATAACACTAACATAAGACGGATTCGAAATGCATATCGATATGTGTTAGGGTCAGATATGAATTCTATTCGGGGTGTTTGTCACTCAGTTTCACTCTGTATCTTTTTCTTGCATGAATGGAGTCTGAAGTGCAAGTTCGGACACGTTGTGAGGAATTTGGGCGCATATGAAGTCCATTCGGGGTGTTTGTCACTCTGTTTCACTCTGTGACTATTTCTCGCACGAATGGATTCTGGAGTGCAAGTTGGGACATGTGAGGAATTTTTTACACAGACTAAGACGGATTCAAAACGCATACCGATATGAGTTTGGGCATGCACAAAGTCCATTCGGAGTGTTTGTCACTCAGTTTCACTCTGTGACTTTTTCTCGCACGAATGGAGTCTGCAGTTCAAGTTGGGACACGTTGTGAGGAATTTGTAACACAGACTCAGGCGGATTCGAAATGCTTAGCGATATGAGTTTGGGCGCATATGAAGTCCATTCGGGCTGTTTGTCACTCAGTTTCGCTCTGTGAGTTTTTCTCGCACGAATGGAGTCTGCAGTTCATGTTGGGACACGTTGTGAGGAATTTTTCACACAGACTCAGACGGATTAGAAACACATAGCGATATGAGTTTGGGCGCAAAGGAAGTCCATTCGGGGAGTTTGTCCCTCTGTTTCCCTCTGTGACTTTTTGTCGCACGAATGGAGTCTGCAGTCCAAGTTGGAACATGTTGTGAGGAATTTTTAACACAGACTAAGACGGATTCGAAACGCATACCGATATGAGTTAGGGCGCATATGAAGTCCATTCGGGGTGTTTGTTACTCGGTTTCGCTATGTGACTTTTTCTTGCACGAATGGAGTCTACAGTTCAAGTTGGGACACGTTGTGTGGAATTTTTAACACAAACTCAGACGGATTCGAAACGCATAGCGACATGAGTTTGGGCGCATATGAAGTCCACTCGGGGTGTTTGTCCCTCTTTTTCACTCTGTAATGTTTTCTCGCACGGATGGAGTCTGCAGTGCAAGTTGGGACACGTTGCGAGGAATTTTTAAAACCGACTCAGACGGATTCGAAACGCATACTGATATGAGTTAGGGCGCATATGAAGTCCATTTGGGTGTTTGTCAATTAGTTTCACTCTGTGACTTTTTCTCGGACGAATGGAGTCTACAGTGCAAGTTGAGACACGTTGTGATGAATTTTTAACACCTACTCTAACGGATTCGAAATGCATACCGATATGAGTTTGGTCGCATATGAAGTTCATTCAGGGTGTTTGTCCCTCTGTTTCACTTGTGACTTTTTCTCGCTCGAATGGAGTCTGTAGTGCATGTTGGAACACGTTGTGAGGAATTTTTAACACTGACTCAGACGGATTCGAAACGCATACCGATATGTGTTAGGGTGCATATGAAGTCCATTGGGGGTGGGTGTCACTCAGTTTCACTCTATGACTTTTTCTAGCACGAATGGAGTCTACAGTGCATGTTAGACACGTTGTGAGGAATTTTTAACACCGACTCAGACGGGTTCGAAACGCGTACCGATATGAGTTAGGGCGCATATGAAGTCCATTCGGGGTGTTTGTCACGTAGTTTCACTCTGTGACCTTTTCTCGCACGAAAGGAGTCTGCAGTGCAAGTTTGGACACATTGTGTTGAATTTTTAACACTGACTCAGACAGATTCGAAACTCATACCGATATGTGTTAGGGCGCATACGAAGTCCATTCGGGGTGTTTGTCACTCAGTTTCACTCTGTGACTTTTTCTCGCACGAATGGAGTCTGCAGTGCATGTTGGGACACGCTGTGAGGAATTTTTAACACCGACTCAGACGGATTCGAAACACAAACCTATATGTGTTAGGGCACATATGAAGTCCATTCGGGGTGTTTGTCCCTCTGTTTCACTCTGTGACTTTTTCTCGCACGAATGGAGTCTGAAGTGCAGCTTTGGGCGCATATGAAGTACATTCGGAGTGTTTCTCACTCAGTTTCAATCTGTGAATTTTTCGCACGAATAGAGTCTGAAGTAAAAGTTGGGACACGTTGTGAGAAATTTTTAACACCGACTCAGACGGATTCTAAACGCATACCAATATGAGTTCGGGCGCATATGAAGTCAATTCGGGATGTTTCTCACTCCGTTTCAATCTGTGATTTTTTCGCACGAATGGAGTATGGACTGAAAGTTGGGACACCTTGTGAGAAATTTTTAACACCGACTCAGATGGATTCGAAACGCATACCGATATGAGTTAGGGCGCATATGAAGTCCAATCGGGGAGTTTGTCACTCAGTTTCAATCTGTGATTTTTTCGCACGAATGGAGTCTGCAGTGCAAGTTGGGACACGTTGTGAGGAATTTTTAACACCGACTCAGACGGATTCGAAACGCATACCGATATGAGTTAGGGCACAAAAGAAGTCCATTCAGTGTGTTTGTCACTCAGTTTCACTCGGTGACTTTTCTCGCACGAATGGAGTCTGTAGTGCAAGTTCGGACATGTTGTGAGGAATTTTTAAGACTGACTCAGACGGATTTGAAACGCATACCGATATGAGTTAGGGCGCATATTGATGGGGACGGCGATCCCGATCTTTCGGTGAGATGATGACACGTCGATTTGTGGGTGTTGATGGCGCCGAATTTAGGGCTTCCTACCAAATATGTTGTGAGCTTCGCAATCACAATGCCAAATCCACACAGATACAAGATCCAATGATCAGTAGTTCCTGCAAGAAAACGAGAACCCGCAAGAACAAAGTATGAAGCAAACCGAAAAGGTAGTATTGAAATCAAAAAAAGAGATCAAGTTGAGGTTCTGTTTCTTTGCTCGGGCGGTCTGGTCGACACGCGCAAACACGAGGAGGGACGCACACGGGGTCTACCAAAACACAACAAAACCTAAAAAACGAAGAACAGGGGTGAGAACCCAATATAAAGGGGTACCCACACAAGGGGGGCACCCAAGAGGGGTGCGGTAGCCAGGAGATGGGCGCTGGCCAAAGGAGGGTTGGAACCCTAAGAGTACTGGGCCTTGGGCCGAAAAGAAAGGTGGCCCAGCACCTGGAATTTCTGTCTCGTGAGATTTTTCTGTGATTTCCCTTCACTCCATGAGGAGTTTGGCCTCGAGATCAGATCCATTGGAAAGTTTATCTCGATACCTTTCAAACGAGTTGTCGAACGTCGAAAACGGAGTTCGGATGTGGCCGTGACGTCCTTTTGTAGTACTGCTACTCCTGGATGGCCGAACCGGACTCGGCGACGAATTGGGCTTTATCTTGGGCTTTCCTTGGAGCGTGGGCTGTCCCTGGTGGATGTTCTTGACGTGCTGCTCCAGCAAAGGTGGATGGAAAGGACTTGCTTCCGGATTAAGCCCTCCAGAGTCGTAGATGAAGTAGCGGGCGATACAGCGACGGTCGGGGACGAAGTAGCAGTCTTAGAGGAAGAAGGGGCAGCGGTTGTATCCTTGGATGGGCTGTCCTCATCATCCTCCCCATCTTGAATTGGAGTCGTCCTCGACTCCATCTCATTATCCTTCAAAGTATTAGTAATAACAGAAGACAAAGCAATAGAGAATGGCAATGGTTGTATACTATCCATGTTATCTTGTGAGAGAACTTTTGCAGCCAACAATACTTTACCCTTCAACTTAATATCAGGTTTTTGAGAAACTGGTGTAGTTGAATGGTTTGATTTACTAGCTACACTTTTAATTCCAGTCTCTTCTTTTTCTCTTTGAGCTCTTTTCAAATAAATGTTTCTTAGTTCTGTAGGGCTCATGGGTTTCAAAATAAATTTCCTTCCCCTATACAAGAAAATATACTCATTGGTCCTACCATGATGTATAGCATCCATATCATAGATCCGCGGTCTACCTAATAAAAGAGAGCAAGCATCCATGGGTACAACATCGCAAACAACATTATCATGATAAGAACCAATCGAGATAGGTACTTGAACGGTTTTTGTTACCTGAACCTTACCAGTGGAATTGAGCCATTCAATTTCATACTGTTGAGGAAGTGGATTTGTGGTCAAGACAAGCTTCTCGACCATGTCTACACTAGCAAGATTGTTGCAGCTACCTCCATCAACAACGACATGCACAGCGCGCTCATTCACCACAGACCTTGTCTGAAAGATAGTATGGTGTTGATTTTGTTCATCGCGTGTAGGCTGTGCGCTAAGTACACGTGCGACAACAAGAGCCGGATATTTCTCGGATGCTACAGAAGTGATAATCTCTTCTGCTGGCTCTGCAGTGTGAGTGGCAACAAGAGCATATTCAGTTTCAACAATGTCAATATCACTAGTGCGCTCACCATTTTCTCTGATTATTAGAGCACGTTGATTAGGGCAGTCTCGCATCACGTGCCCCATTCCTTTGCATCGAAAGCATTGTGTTTCCCGTGTTCGACCTGTGGAGGCAACTGAGGAAGCACTCTTGGCGGGTGCTTGAAGTGTGACTGACTTGTTTGCCTCTTGAATGCATGATGACGTCGAAGTAGTTGGAACAACGGGTGTAGGTACACGTCCAGGTATGGAAGATGATGCCTTGGTATGGATCTGAACCGACTTGGATGTGGAAGAGCCTCCAATATTACCTCGTGTTGTCGATCGTCGACCCTGCACTTCCCTTTCTGCTTTGAAAGCAAGATGGTACAAACGAGTGATAGAATTGTATTCTTTATAGTCAAGTATATCCTGTATCTCTCGGTTAAGCCCACCCAAGAACCTAGCCATTTTTGCATATTCACCCTCTTCTAACCCACAGCGCAACATGCCAATTTGCAATGCTTTATAATATTCCTCAACCGTTTTATCACCTTGATTAAAGCGTTGCATTTTATTCAATAAATCACGAGCATAGTATGTAGGAACAAATCTAGCCCTCATGACACGCTTCAACCCATCCCAAGTAGTAGGTACATCACGGTTGGCTCTACAAAGTTCTTTCCACCAAATAGATGCGAAAACCAGTGAATTCACTAGTGGTAGCGTGCACCCTTCTACGCTCAGAGAAGTTATAGCAAGAAATTTTTTGATCTATCGCTAACTCCCAATCTAGAGACATCAGGATTATAAGCACCATCAAAAGGAAGCATAGTAAATTTCATTTTTGCCATAGAGTCATCACGTTCTTCCCTTTGATCATGTTGATTTTTGTCGGGTCCCGAATCTGCAAATCCGGACCCTCTGTGTATTCTCGTGCGATCCAGATCACGCTTAGCACACCTGATCATCTGAGGTTGCACGCTACAGACATTCACAAAGATATAAGAATAAATAGTGCAAACATGTATATAAATCGAGTTGTACGACCTTATGGTCTCCTTACAGATAAGTCAGCCACACAGGACTTACATTATTCAAAGTAAAGAAATAGCAGCGGAACATAAGTAAAGGTCGTGGAAGCCTTCATCTTGCCACAGGCAACCGACTGGGCTTGCCCCCTAGTTGTTCGTATCCTCGATATACTCCTCCTCCCAAACTGGTGTGGTCTCCACTGATGTTGGGGTTGATAAGCAAGGTGGGGTGAGTACACAAGGCACTCAACAAGTAATGCACAGAATGCAATGCTATTACTACATGCAAAGCTTATTCCAAAGGGTTGGCTTAAATGGTTCTTTTGCATCAAACAGCAATTTTAAACCAATATCTTAATTAGATTAAAGCATTGGAACAGTTATAAGTAATACTAATTTCTTCAAATGGTTTTTCTTCGAAGATTCTCGGCACACCTTATGATTCATTTTTAACACTTGGCACACAGCCACCCTTCCCATATTTTGTTTATGAAAATCTACCCCTTGACTGTAATCCCCGAGCAATGCTCAATACCGTGAGCACGGCTATTCGAATAGTTTGACACTCTGCAGAGGTTGTACACTTTACCCACAAGATACAAATTGCTCACCACACGGTGATTGTGCGCAACAAAGCTTTTCAGAACTTCTACCTTAACCAAAGAACCTCTCGGTATTGCCTTCACTATCACTTCCCTCACACAGAGGCAAGTATAGGACCGGCCAATCTCCGTTGGATGGGCACCAAGCCGTAGCACGTACGCTCCCCCCATACAGATACACCCCTGTGTCTTTGTCACCCGAGGTATCGGAGGAAAGATATCGAACCCTAGTCAACTAGGTCTATCTCATATCGGACATGTGGTTGTACGGTGACTCGGATCAAAGGCTTGCAAGGTGAAGTCCTTAGCTGACCAAGGCAAGACTTCCAACACTCAACAATGGCACACACCCAATGTGGCACAGACTCACATCACTCATCAACACAAAGCCACACAGCCCACAGCACACGACCTCTTGCCACTTGCCCCGATCTAAATCATTTCCACACATTGATTATTGTGCAACACATGCCAAGCAATAACTCAACATCGACGGAACCACACAGTCGTTGTACCTCAATCTCATCATGTGGCATCATCACACCACTTTTCAAAATACATTCAATGTCTTTAGTCGAGATTGTAGCATTTTTCCGAAAGATCACTCATGATTCGTTGCAAGGCTAAGCATCTACTCACGGTCTAGCCTCCCGTGTTGGCACAATATTAACATCCAACTAATATAATCAAACTTAGGGTGATAATGATTTAGGGCATACAATTAATAATTCAAGGTGGCATAACAAAATGGGTTGATTAACTACATTATCCCGAATCGATTTAAATTCATTTTAAATAAATAAGCATGCATAGTTTCAAAGCATAAACTACATTTTAAAAACCTGGGATCAAAATGATCAAAGCATCACTTGCCTTCAAAGAGTTGTTGGTCTTGTTCCGAAACTTGGTCTTGAGCGACGAATTCTTCCTCGAAACTTTCCGGCAAATTTGCGTCTACGCATACAAACAAAATATGCAATAAATAGCTAATATAGAAGACTAAATGACCTCAAAAATTCAAATAAAATTCACCATTAAATAGCTCACAATTTTATGAATTTTTAGAAATTTGAATCACCCAAATCCGAGTTAAAATGCCAAAGTTATAGTCATTTGAAGTTTGAATAAAATCAAAATACGTAAATTAAGAAAATCCGATTTTTCTGAATTATTTTTATACTGGAAATTCGCTTTTATGATGTCAGCACCGCGTCATGATGACGTCAGCACAGAAATGAAATTCGGTCGAAATATTTTTATATATAAAAAAATTTATGACGTCATCGCTGACGTCAGCTCGACACGTGGCACGCCCAGAGACTACCACGTCGTTCTGGTCTATGGACTGGGTCCACGGTTCGGCTCTGGTCCACCGTGGACTTGGTTCACAGAACAGTGCAGCCACGCGGCAAAATCCAGACCGTTCGCTAAAATCGACGGTCAGATCCTATGCCTGCGCGGCTCGGCGACGCCTCGATTTCCGCACGGCCACGTGTCACGCATCGAACGGTCCCCTCGGATCCAACGGCCAACGCACGCGTGGACTCGGCGACGCTTCGGATACGCAGCGACACGCGGCGCAATCGCAACGGCTCGTTTGAAATCAACGGCCGAGATTGGTCACGCTTCGGTCAAAGGAAACACGCGGCCGCACGCGATTGGTTGGAGGTGCGGCGCTATCACCGCCGCACGTTCAAATTTGAACGGCGCGGATCCTAGGGCAAAATCAGATCTGAACTCAACCGTTCAGATCCGATCCAACGGCTCAGGTTACCGGAGCTGTTTACTATACATGGCGCGACGTGGCTCAATCCTACGCGTACACTAACGATCCAACTGCTGAGATGTAACCAAGTTACAGAGACTAGATCTAATCTCTACCGTTCAATCCAGATCTAACGGTACATACTCTAGAAGAACACAAAGAAAAGCGACGTGGACGAACCAGAAGCGTGCGATGAAGATCGGACGGACGACGAAGCTCGGTGAAGGCGACAGCGGCGCAGAAGAAATGGCTGCCGGAGTTGAGGAAGATGACGCAGCCCACGACGCTACGGGGCTTCTCCGGCGTGATGAAGTGGCTCGTTCGACACGGCTTGGCGGAAGGATTACTCCGTTGACCTTGGCGACGGCGGAGAGAAACCGGCGACGAAGTAAACGACGAAAAACCACGACGGCACAAAGACGCAACTACGGCGAGCTCGCTCAGGCGCTAGAGAGGGTCTCAGCGTGCGTGTGAGGAGTCAAAAGACGCGGCGTGAAGGTCTCTGCACGACGCCAACAACGGGGACTTAAGGGCTGCCTCGACATGCGCGAAACTGCCGGCGGAAATCATGGCCATCAGAGCCCACGTCTCTCCGGCGATCTCGCGGGGACGAAGTAACGTGACACAATCCTGCGCATCCGTGCGGCGACGATCCGAAGGCTCACACATGCAGGCGACGTGGCGCACTCACACGCGTTCGATCCGGATCGGACGACTTGGGCTGGGGCGGCGCTAGGGTTTCGGCGCGGTTGGGCCGGCGACACGCACAGTAATGGGCTCGGCCCATTACTGTTCATCTGATTTTTAAATCATTTCACATTTAAAATAATTCTAGAAGTTCAATTAAATCATTTGGAGCTTTTAAAATAGCAAAAAAATTCCAGAAATTACTTTGAGATGTTTGGAATTCCATTAAAATATTTGCAATAAAACTTTGCAAAAACTTTTCCATTATTTAATTGTTTTCAAGAAAAGTCCTATTTGAATAAATCCAAATAAACTTAAATAAATTCCCAAAAATTCAAAAAAAATCAAAAATACTCCAAAATTTAAATTAGAGCAAAAATTAGGGTGTTACAATTTCTAGCCATACCTTGCCTGTTATTGCGGAGTCGACGATGAGGTCGGTCGTTGTTCACATTTACCCTGTAGTCGTCCTCGGTATCGGCGGCGTAGTTGTTCTCCTCTTGAGCCACCTGTTTAAAGTAACAGGACAACCGTGGAGCGCGCGCTGGCCCAAAGCATGACCGATTGCACCATTGTTGGGGCAACACCTTGAAGAAGTTGTGCTAGCTGTGCTTGAAGCTCGATGAGGGTGCCAATTGAGCCTGAATCGCATCAAGAGTGTCACGAGTTCGCATCTCATGCTGATGGTGCATCCTCTCGAAATGAGTGACCCAACGCCGTTCTTTTGGCGTGAGGCGGTCCTCACGTTCACTCCCACTGCCGACGTTACTCCCACGATTGCTTGGACTACCTACCATTGTTAGTAGAAACAAAGAAAATTCACACAGATATGAAAGCTCCTAGAAACTACTAGGTCGTATGAAGTGGTAAGCCTCACACACGCTCGTGCTTCTACCAAGTTCTTACAAGTTCTCGATGTGGCAAGCGATTGCAAAATCCGGAACCTGTGTGGTTAGAAGATGGTGGAGCTTGGACAGGCAATAATATGTAGCAAACGATGAACTAGTACAACTGAACCAAAGTAAGCTGGAAAGTCGTTCAAAATCAGTACAATGCTGGTCCTAGGCTAGACCGTACTAGAGACGCGAGCCTAATCACCAACATCAAAAATTTCAGCCAAAACGGAGCCAGCAGAATTTTCCGAACTTCCGGGGGCGTTTTGAGGCCCAAAATGATGTTTTTTGGATGTAACTTTTCGTTTCGGTCGTTTTGAGTAATCGAACAGCCCAATCGGAGGCCGTATGCAAAAGTTATGGCAGTTTTCGTGCAGGGTGTCTGAACGGGATCCAAATCCACTTCAAAAGGAAAGTTTGATGCAAAACCAGAGAAGGGTGGCCTATACCTTCCTTTCAAAGCCAGACCTAAGCAAAATAAAAGGCTACACTTTCCTTTTCTCTGATCTTTTCTTAAACCGAAACAGATACCTTCCTTATCTCCTGCCAACCGAACCGAACCCAACTAGGGAAAGAGATCTCTTCTCGGATTTTTTTTCTCCTCTTTTTTTTTCTTTCTGAACTTTGTTTTTTTTCCAATTGAATCTGTGCGGTTTTTTTTTTCTCTTCTCTTCTGATCTCTAGCAACCACCGAGAGTCCCGATCTGATCAATTAGCACAAACTGAATCCAATGCGAAAGCAATTGTGACCAAAACGTGACTCGAACTCGAAACTCTAACGGGACTAGACTCTAAAACCAACAAAGACACGAATATACAACTGACGATTCAACAAACCAAGAACAAGTAGTAAAAGTTAGGGCACAAATTAGCTTGGACAAAGGGACAAATCTTTTTTCTTTGTGGGGCAAATTTTTTGGACTCTAGGTAGAAAACGAAATATGGTGGAAAATCTCACCGAGCAACCTTGAGCTCTGATACCAACTTGATGGGGACGGCGATCCTGATCTTTCGGTGAGATGATGATACGTCGATTAGGAGGTGTTGATGGCACCGAATTTAGGGCGTCCTACCAAACAGGTTTGGAGCTTCGCAATCACAATGCCAAATCCACACAGATACAAGATCCAATGATCAATAATTCCTGCAAGAAAACGAGAACCCGCAAGAACAAAGTATGAAGCAAACCGAAAAGGTAGTATTGAAATCAAACAAAGAGAACAAGTTGAGGTTCTGTTTCCCGGCTCGGGCGGTCTAGTCGACACGCGCAAAAACGAGGAGGGACGCACACGGGGTCTACCAAAACACAACAAAACCTAAAAAACGAAGAACAGGGGTGAGAACCCAATATAAAGTGGTACCCACACAAGGGGGGCACCCAAGAGGGGTGCGGCAGCCAGGAGAGGGGCGCTGGCCAAAGGAGGGTTGGAAACCTAAGAGTACATGGGCCTTGGGCCCAAAAGAAAGGTGGCGCAGCACCTGGAATTTCTGTCCCGTGAGATTGTTCTGTGATTTCCCTTCGTTCCAAGAGGAGTTTTGCCTTGGGATCAGATCCATTGGAAAGGTTATCTCTATACCTTTCAAAAGAGTTGTCGAACGTCAAAAACGGTGTTCGGATGTGGCCGTGACGTCGATTTGAAGTACTGCTACTCCTGAATGGCCGAACCGGACTCGGCGATGAATTGGGCTTTATCTTGGGCTTTCCTTGGCGCGTGGGCTGTCCCCGGTGGATGTTCTCGACGTGCTGGTCCAGCAAAGGTGGATGGAAAGGACATGCTTCCGGATTAAGCCCTCCATACGTCGTAGACGAAGTAGCACACGAAATAACGACGGTCGGGGACGAAGTAGCAGTCGTAGAGGAAGAAGGGGCAGCGGTTGTATCCTTGGTTGGGATGTCCTCATCACATATGTAGTCCATTCGGGGTGTTTCTCACTCAGTTTCAATCTGTGATTTTTTCGCACGAATGGAGTCTGAAGTGCAAGTTGGGACATGTTGTGAGGAATTTTTAACACCGACTCGGACGTATTCGAAACGCTTACCGATATGAGTTAGGGCGCATGTGAAGTCCATTCTGGGTGTTTGTCACTCAGTTTCACTCTATGACTTTAGTTCGCACGAATGGAGCCTGCAGTGCAGGAAGGGACACGTCGTGAGGAAGTTTTAACACAGACTCGAACGGATTCGAAATGCTTATCGATATGAGTTAGGGCGCATATGAAGTCCATTCGGGGTGTTTCTCACACAGTTTCACTCTGTAAGTTTTGTTCGCATGAATGGAGTCTGCAGTGCAGGTTGGGATACGTTGTGAGGAATTTTTAAGACCGACTCGGACGGATTCGAAATGCTTACCGATTTTAGTTAGGGCCATATGAAGTCCATTCGGGGTGTTTTCCACTCAGTTTCTGATGAGGATATCACTTCTTCGGGTACGCCGACAGCAGCTGCTGCCACGACTCCTCATCCTATGCAAGGATCGATCACTCGAGCTCGTGCACGTAAACTGAATTATCAGGTACTTTCGTTTCTTGGCATATCTAATAACTTGAAGAACTATTTGATGCCGCCTGAAACAGATTGTGTTATTCTGTTAAGGAATGAAGGTCCTAGAGCGATGATGGTGAATGGACACGAAGATGATTGCAGAGAGGGAAGGAGTTCTTCATTTGACCACAAGATCCTGAAGTCTCCATGATTTCGGCAGCAAAGAGAGTGGTGCTGCATCACCCACGAATTGGCCGCATAAATTGGCCCTTACCATGTAATAGAGTATTATTTAGAGATAAGAATAATAGGAAGGAGACCTAGCTAAAGATGGAAAGGAATTTGAGGGAAGGTCTGATTTTCGGCCACAAATCAAGGCATGGCCGAACAACCCTCCCCCCACTTCCTTTTATACCACGACCGGCCTCCAAAGAACTCGGATTTCATTGAGTTTAAGTTTAGCCCTTGTGCAAACTTCTGTTCTTCAGTTGTGTCGGTTGACCACCTGTAAAGATAGCTTAATCGCACGAATGGAGCCTACAGTAAAGGTTGGGACACGTCGTGAGGAAGTTTTTATAGAGACTTTGACGGATTCGAAACGCTTAGCGATATTAGTTAGGGCGCATATAAAGTCCATTCGTGGTGTTTGTCACTCAGTTTCACTCTGTGAGTTTTGTTCGCATGAATGGAGAGTTGGGACACGTCATCAGGAATTATTAACACCGACTCGGACGGATACGAAACGCGTACCGATATGAGTTAGGGCGCATATGAAGTCCATTCGGGGTGTTTTTTCACTCTGTTTCACTCTGTGACTTTTGTTCGCACGAATGGAGTGTGCAGTGCAGGTTTGGACACATCGTGAGGAATTTTTAACACCCACTCGGACGTATTCGAAACGCTTACCGATATGAGTTAGGGCGCATATGAAGTCCATTCGGGGTGTTTGCCACTCAGTTTCACTCTGTGACTTTTCTTCGCACGAATGGAGTGTGCAGTGCAGGTTGGGACACGTCGTGAGGAAGTTTTAGCAACACTCGGACGGATTCGAAACGCTTACCGATGTGAATTAGGGCGCATATGAAGTCCATTCGGGGTGTTTGTCACTCAGTTTCACTCTGTGACTTTTCTTCGCACGAATGGAGCCTGCAGTGCAGGTAGGGACACGTCGTGAGGAAGTTTTTACACCGACTCGCACGGATTCGAAACGCTTACCGATATGATTTAGCGCGCATATGAAGTCCATTCGGGGTGTTTCTCACTCAGTTTCAATCTGTGACTTTTGTTCGCACGAATGGAGAGTTGGGACACGTCGTGAGGAATTTTTAACAACAACTCGGACGGATTCGAAACGCTTACCGATATGAGTTAGGGCGCATATGAAGTCCATTCGGGGTGTTTGTCAGTCTGTGAAGTTTGCTACCACGAATGAATTCTGCAGTGCAGGTTGGGACACGTCGTGAGTAAGTATTAACACAAACTCGGATGGATTAGAAACGCTTACCGATATGAATTAGGGTGCATATGAAGTCCATTCGAGGTGTTTGTCACTCATTTTCACTCTGCGACTTTTGTTCGGACGAATGGAGCCTGCAGTGCAGGTTGGGACACGTCTTGAGGAAGTTTTTACACTAACTCGGACGGATTCGAAACGCTTACCGATGAGTTAGGGCCCATTTGAAGTCCATTCTGGGTGTTTCTCTCTCAGTTTCACTCTGTGTCTTTTGTTCGCACGAATGGAGAGTTGGGACACATCGTGAGGAAGTTTTAACACCGACTCGGACGGATTCGAAACGCTTAGCAATATGAGTTAGGGCGCATATGAAGTCCATTCGGGGTGTTTGTCACTCAGTTTCACTCTGTGAGTTTTGTTCGCACAAATGGAGAGTTGGCACACGTCGTGATAAATTTTTAAGACCGACTCGTACGGATTCGAAATGCTTACCGATATGAGTTAGGGCGTATATGAAGTCCATTCGGGGTGTTTGCCACTCAGTTTCACTCTGTTACTTTTGTTCACACGAATGGAGTGTGCAGTGCAAGTTGGGACACGTCGTGAGGAAGTTTTAGCACCACTCGAACGTATTCGAAACGCTTACCGATATGAGTTAGGGCGCATATGAAGTCCATTCGGGGTGTTTGTCACTTAGTTTCACTCTGTGACTTTTGTTCGCATGAATGGAGCCTGCAGTGCAGGTAGGGACACGTCGTGAGAAAGTTTTTACAGCGACTCAGACGGATTCGAAACGCTTACCGATATGAGTTAGGGCGCATATGAAGTCCATTCGGGGTGTTTCTCACTCGGTTTCACTCTGTGAGTTTTGTTCGCACGAATGTAGTGTGCAGTGTGTAACATCCCAAAATTTGCCCAAATATTATTTTATTGCTCAAAAGTGCATTTATGATTTTCTGGAATTTTTTTGGATTTTTCTGGATTTATTTGAATTAATTTCAAATCAAGTTTATTGCCTTTTATTGAAATCTAATTAAATCTGTGCAAAGTCAAAATAAAGTTTTGCCAAAAATATTTTATTTGAGTCCAGAATGTCTCAAAGTATTTTTGAGATTTTTCTTGGATTTTTATTAATAGTTTTATTGCCTAAAACAAACAATATGAATTTCGGGAATTATTTTTATTTAAAAATCCTTTCTTTTCGGTTGGAACAGTATTGGGCTTGGCCCATTCGCTGTGCGTGGCTGGCCCAGAGTAGCGCGGCCTGTTTAGCCCATCTTCTGGAGGGTTGATCAGCGCCGTTCAATCGAGATCGCGCGGGCAAGATTGAAACGTACCGGTTCGGGCCTCATTTAATCGCCGCCGTTGGAAAATATCACGGTCGGTTGGATGCAGATCTCGGTAGTAAAATCGTGGCGATGGATTGCGATCGAACGGTTGTGGTGAATCGTCTTCGCCAGACTCGGAAGCGGCCGTCGCCGTGTCGAGTCGGTCTCCGCCGCGTAATGACCTAGGGTTTCCTTTGGGCGCGCATCGAGGCTATAAATAGAGGGGCAAGTACCGAGGTTCATCCGTGTGCCGCAGCTTTTGATCGGTAAAGTTTCGCAAGAGCGATCGAGAGCGTGCTCGGAGCTCGCCAGTAGAACGCCGAGATCGCCGCGGGTTTTGCTCAAGGCGCGCCGCGGTTCGTCGGTTTTGACGCTTTGGTCTCGGATTTGGACTCGTCCGGGTGTGCGCGTCAACCAATCCACTTCTTCACATCGGGAACGCGCCGAAACGCCGTCGCCGAAGCTTCTTCTTCGTCTCCGGTGGATTTCTTCGCCGTCGCTTCGCCATTAGTCTCGGGTAAGTTTGTGGCCGTCAGATCTGAGCGAGCGGGGGAGATCGAGCCGCGTTGCAAGCATCTGCAGCCGTTTGATCTAATCAAGACGTGGATGCGCGCCGCGTGTCGTGCATCGACGGGGGCGGTACTGCGACCAATCGGATCGGGACATGTGTCGGGCGTAGAGGCCGAGGCGCCATGGATCGGGTTCACGGTGGACTGGCTCCGAGCCGTGGACCAGGCCTATGCACCGGGGCGACGTGTCGTGCTCTGATTGGTTCGGGTCAGGGATGACGCCAGCATGACGTCATGATGACGCAATAATCTGTTTTCGATTTAATAATAAATCTGTTAATTCCGAATTTCTGATTTTCTGATTTCAGTATTTATTTCAAACTTCAAAAGGCTATATCTTTTGCATCGTAACTCGGATTTGAGTGATTCCAATTTCTAAAAATTTGTAAAATTTAGATCTATTTAATGGTGAATTTTATTTGATTTTTGGAGTTAAATTGCTCTCTATTTTGGCATTTATTTGCTTTTCTTCTTCGGTACGCGTAGACGTTGAATTGTGCGACGCTTCGGAGGAAGATCCAGCAACTCAAGAGCAAGTTCCAGAACCAGATCAGGACCTATTCCAAGGCAAGTTGTGCTTTGATCATGTTGAACCCATGTTTATAAAATTGCTATGTTTGTTTTACCCTATTGCATATATTTCAAATATACAATTGTTTTAAATTAGATTGGGTTTAGCTAATATACCAGATTGATCTACACCCTACCTTGTCATTGTATGCCATGATCCATTGTCACCCTAGATTGGTTAAATATAGATGGTTAATAATTATAATCAACATTGGAGGATTAGTTCGTATTAGTTGCTTAGTCATGCCACGTCATCACATGTGTCAGAATCATTGATAATTAATCCTGATTAATGGAATATGGAACAATATTATGAACTTGTGTGTCATGTGGGATCACACGATGAGATTGAGTTGTTGTGGCGAGTCATGTCACGCAACGATGTTGAATTGTTGATGACACGTGGTGCTTAGTAATCAACTGGGTGATAAAAATTTAGATTGGGGCAAGTGACAAGGGGCGAGTATGCCAAGCTGGGCCTGATGGGCAGAGGGTATGTGGATGTCTTGCCTTGATCACAATAAGGACTTAACCTTGCAAGCCTTTGACCTGAGTCAATCATGCAACCACATGTCTGGTATGGGCCAGCCTAGCTGAGTAATTTGCAATGTCTTGATTTTGGTACTATCGTGGTCGGTGTGAATTCCCGAGTTATGGTGTAATTCACATGGCGCAAGAGGGGGGCCCTGGTTATGGTTTTCAGACCCATCAGTGTTGAAACCTTAGCGGGTAGTATCCGGTTAAGCCAGAGCATTGTAAAGGCTTTGTTAGAATCACTCGCCTTGGTGGTGTTTGGTTGTATCACGTGGGTAAAGTGCATAACCTCTGCAGAGTGTGAAACAATTCGGATAGCCGTGCTCGCGGTATTGAGCAATGCTCGGGAATTACAGTTAAGGGTTAGTTTAATTAATTGGACAACTTGGTTGGGATGGCGGAAGGCCATATGGAAGATGGCATTTGACTTAGGATTGGTAACTTGGTTCACTTGAGAAATACTGAATTTATTTACTATTGATATTTGTTTTACAGTCTTTACAATCTATTTACTGTATTCGTTCATAAATGCTGCTTATTGCAAAATAGCCATGATAGCCTATTCATTGGAATAAGCCTGGCATATAGATACATAGAATTGCATTCTGTGCACAACTTGTTGAGTGCTTAAGTACTCACCCTTGCCAAACAACAATAATCAACAGTTGAAGAATCTACACCTGTGTTGGAAGAGGAAGTCCAAGAAGACACGAGTCATTAGGGTCCGAGCCTTGTCGGTTGCCTGTGGTGAACTGATGAGCTATCTACATTTTCTACTTTCCGCTGCTTAATTATTAGCTTATATTTCCAGTCTTGCCCTGCGTGGCTTAATAATGTAAGTCGGTCATAAGATCATACCTTTAGCTATATCAATAAATGAACTATTATTCTATTATCGTTGAGTATGATGTCATAAGTACCGATGTTGAGCTGTGTGCACTAGCGTTGATCCTGGGACTAGTGCGTTAAACACAGTGGGTTCGAATCAGTGGATTCGGGTCCTTACATAGTGCAGGTTGGGACATGATGAGGACATCTCCACAATGGATACAACCAGCTCTAACGCCACTCACCAGGATGAACCACCACTTCAAGCACCACTCACTCGAGCCCGTGCACGTCAACTAAATTATCAGGTGAAGGCGTTCCTAAGTATTCCAATTAACGATACAATGAATGGGATGCTATTTAATTTTTGTGATGATGTGATTATTCTTAGGAACCATGGAGATGACCCACAACGCACAAAGGAGTTCGCGTCCAGAGGGAAGAGCAAATTGGAATCAGATTCGGACTTCTAGAGATGGTCAAATTCAAACGGCCATAACTTTTGATCCAGAAGGCTTCTAGATAGAACTAGGCGTCCCGACCTTTCGATGAGAGGAGGTAACGTCGATCTGGTGGAGGGCGAAGTTGGCGGCCTGACTACAACGAACCCGACGTTCCGCCTTAGCGACCGGTACACCACCCTCCTGAATGTTATTGATCCCGCGGGAAGCGCGACCAACCTGACCACGAAGGTATTTGTTCCTGCGAGCAATCGAAGAACCAGCAAGAACAAGGGATTACAAGCAACTCAATCATGAATATGAATTCAGATCGGTTCTGAAACAAAAACACTCGAAGTTGGGGTTCCGATGAACAAGTAGACGGGCGGCCTAGTGGGCACACGCGAGTACAAGCAGTAGCAATGGCTAACTGAATCAAACAAAACCCAAAACCCTAACTATGATGGCGGCTGGCTAATTATAGACCAAGGGCGTGCAGCACTGGGCCTTAACATGGGCCTACTGATTACAACTCGAAATAAAGACTAGAGCCCAATTAGACTTGGACTGGAAAAGTGTTCTGGATTGTTTTGTGTATTCCCGTTGACTTGGAAGGAATTTGGAAGTGATCTCAGATCGGTTGGAAAGAGGACGACCCGGGCTTTCGTTCTTGTACTCGTAGACCTCCAGAAGCCTTTTGGATCAAAAGTTATGGCCATTTGAATTTGACCATCTCTGGAAGTCCGAATCTGATTCCAATTTGCTCTTCCCTCTGGATGCGAACTCCTTTGTGCGTTGTGGGTCTTCTCCATGGTTCCTAAGAATAATCACATCATCCCAAAAATTAAATAGCATCCCATTCATTGTATCATTAATTGGAATACTTAGGAACGCCTTCACCTGATAATTTAGTTGACGTGCACGGGCTAGAGTGAGTGGTCCTTGAAGTGGTGGTTCATCCTGGTGAGTGGAGTTAGAGCTGGTTGTATCCATTGTGGAAATGTCCTCATCATCCTCCCTCTGTTGAAATGGAGTCGTCCTCGACTCATGCTCATCTTCATCACCCATGTACGGCTTCAAATCAGCAACATTGAAAGAATTGCTTACACTGTAGTCTGCAGGCAAATTAAGCTTGTATGCATTATCATTTATCTTAGCAATCACTTTAAAAGGACCATCAGCTCTAGGCATCAATTTAGACTTTCGCAAATCAGGAAACCTATCCTTTCTCAAGTGCAACCAAACAAGATCTCCAGGTTCAAAAGTTAATTCCTTCCTACCCTGACTACCAGCAACTATATCTAGCATTCATGCGCTCAATGTTATCTTTAGTAGTCTCATTTAATTTCAGCACAAAATCAGCACGTTTAGCAGCATCTAAGTTTACTTTTTCAGAACATTGTAATGGCAAAATATCAATGGGTGCACGAGGATTGAAACCATATACCACCTGAAAAGGAGTCATCTTGGTAGTAGAATGCAATGAGCGGTTGTAGGCAAACTCCAAATGAGGTAGGCACTCTTCCCACATCTTCAAATTGTTCTTCAAAATGGCTCTCAACATTGTAGACAACGTTCTGTTGACGACTTCAGTCTGGCCATCAGTTTGAGGGTGACATGTAGTACAATACAAAAACTTGGTACCCAGTTTCTTCCAAAGCGTCCGCCAAAAATGACTCAAAAATTTTGCATCCCGATCTGACACAATTGTGGAAGGCACTCCATGTAGGCGAACTACCTCCCTGAAAAACAAGTCAGCAATGTTTGTAGCATCATCGCTCTTATGACAAGGTATAAAATGTGCCATCTTAGAAAACCGATCCACGACAACAAATATGCTATCCCTTCCCCTCTTTGTCCTAGGTAGGCCTAAAACAAAGTCCATTGAAATATCCTCCCATGGAACACTAGGAACAGGAAGAGGCATATATAAACCATGTGGGTTCAGTCGTGACTTAGCTTTATTGCAAGTAGAACAGCGAGAGACATAGCGCTCCACATCGAGCCTCATCTTTGGCCAATAAAAATGGTTGGCCAACACATCCTGTGTCTTCTTCACACCAAAGTGGCTCATCAGTCCACCTCGATGTGCTTCCTGAAGCAACAACAAACGAACAGATCCAGCTGCAATGCATAGCTTGTTAGAACGAAACACATAACCATCATTAACAATGAACTTATTCCAAACTCTTTGATGAGGACATCACTACTACGGATATGACCACATTTGGTTGTACCTACTCCAACACATCATCCACGGGCCAAGAAGAGAGAGAGATCAAATCCATCACGTTCTGGAATCCAATTCGGCCTCCTGAGACAGCATCAACTTAAAACGGCCATAACTTTTGATCCAGAAGGGTGTTCGGGGCACATGAGTACTTGATTGAAAGCTTTCGTCGCCCTCTTTCCAATGGATCCAGTATCACCTTCAAATTCCTTATGAGCTGTCCGGAAACTGCAAAACAAGTCACGTCACTTTTCCAGTCCGAGTCAGAGTGGGCCTTGGGCCTTGTAATCGAATTGTATTTGGTTTCCTAGGGTTTTGAACGACCACCTCCTCTTGTTATCTCATAAATAACCAGCCGCAACCCCATCTAGGGTTTTGGGTTTTGTTTGATTAGTTTAGCCAAGTGCAAACTTTGCGTCTTCGAGTTGTGCTGGACAGCCACCTTGTCAAGACCTTCAATAGAACCCCACCTTATTTTGGCCTTCAATTCTTATTTGCAATTTCAGATTGCTTTTACCATTGTTCTTGCTTGTTCTTCAGTTGCTTGCAGGAATTGAACCTCGCGTTCAGGTTGATCGTGCCCACGGCAAGATCAATAACACTCCGGAGTTGGTTTAGCGATTGCTAAGGCGCATCGTCGTCGTACGTTGTAGTCGGATCATCAAAGTCGATTCCACCAAATCGATAGTTATCGCTCTCATCGAAAGATCGGGACACAACTTCGCATCACTCTTCCTTCCTTACAATTTAGCAAAACATCTTCAAAATCAGTATCAAGCGCATATTGCTCTTTAATCGTTTCCAAGCCAAAGATTTTAGAGTCTAGTTGTGAAAGCATGGTATATCGTCGAGATAAAGCATCAGCAATAACATTATCCTTCCCCTTCTTGTGTTTGATAACATAAGGGAAAGACTCAATGAATTCTACCCATGTTGCATGCCTACGGTTCAACTTATTTTGGCTACGAATGTGCTTCAAGGATTCATGATCAGAGTGTATAACAAACTCTTTGGGCCACAAATAATGTTGCCAAGTCTCTAATGTTCGAACCAGTGCATACAATTCCTTATCATAAGTTGAGTAGTTCAAACGAGGCCGAGATAATTTATCACTGAAATAAGAAACTGGCTTACCTTCTTGGATCAGCACGCCTCCAATCCCAATGCCACTAGCATCACACTCAAGTTCAAAAGTCTTACCAAAGTCTGGTAGTTGGAGCAGTGGTGCATGGGTCAGCTTCTCTTTCAACAAGTCAAAGGCATCTTCATGTGACTTGCCCCATTGGAAAGCCACGCCTTTCTTGGACAACTCATTCAGCGGTGCAGCAATCGTACTGAAATCTTTCACGAAGCGACGAATTCTACCCATGTTGCATGCCTACGGTTCAACTTATTTTAGTGAGTTTTGTTAGGTTTTGATCCATTAGAGTCCTTGTTTTAGTTGCTGATTGTTTTTTCCCTTCGCGTAGCTTTTTTTCAATCTGTCCAGTACTTTGTTTTGTTCATAACTTTCGCATACGAGCTCGGATTCTAGTGTTTTTGTACTTTCCTAAAACCTGGGAACGATCTCTACAAAAACCTAGTTGGGCATGAACTCTAATTCTGGAGCTAAATCTGTTTAATCTGGATATCAAATTTGTTGAAGCAAGTTGTACTTCCAATCCAGATCGGTTCGGTATTTTGATCATAATTCTCACGTTCGAACTCCGTTTGGGAAGTTTTTATACTTTCCTGAATCCTTGAAGAGTCCTCTACAAAAACGTTTTTGGGTGTCCTTTCTAATTCGGATTCCATCAAACCGAATTTGATTCGGATTCGGAATTGGTCCCGCTGGCTAAAATTGGGAGTATTCTGTGCAGTTCGGTTTTTGAGCCATAACTTTCACACCCGTGCTCCAAATTGCATGTTCTTGTATTCCTTTGAAAGCTGAGGACATAAGCTTCAATTCTTTCCATAGTGAACCTTCTAAATTCGGTCCTTTTGAATCTGTAATCTAGGCGACAAATCTGCTGCCCTAGAAACTTTGAATTTGGGTGTTTTGCTTCATTTCGTGTTCTAGTTTTGTTCCTTTGAGTTGGTTGAGTCCAGTAGCATCCATAATCCATAAAACTCCAAAATATCAGTATACATACCTTTGTTAACCAATTCATCCTTTGCGAATACTTTGATCCCAATTGAGACTAGCTATTTGATATTGCTTAGGGCTGTTCATATTGATACATTGCATAATCTTGAATTATCATATCATACTATCTTGTGATATCAAGTTAGGGATTCCAAAACTTTGCTCATACTAGTGTTGGCATAAGTCACCAAAAGAAAGAAGAGAGAAAGAAAGAGCCAAAAGGCCAAAAAAACATAATAGTGGTAAAAGACTACATTGAGCGAAACCCTAATTTGTGTTCATATTTTCAGATTGTGCAATTGTATTAATTAGTTAGCAATCTTGTGCCCTTTTATCTTTTCTGAAGCAATTAGCTAGTGTCTCTCTATAACTTATGCAACACGAGCTTTGGTACTGAAAATTTTCTTATTTAGCTCATTCCATTGGTTGCATTAAGTTACATCATCTTTGCGCGTGAGTTGCCTTGAAATTCGCTTATATCTTTGAGATCGGCAACTAGGACTTGTGATTTCTATTTTGGGTCCTTACTTGTCATTACAATAACTAGAATTATCAGATTGCATAGGAAATAAGTATAGCCTACCAAGCTCCACATATTTTACCTTGTACGTTTGTTCGGTCCCTTGCAATCGCTTTATCCAAGCTTCGAAGAACTTTTGACACCGTCAACGGCCGACAACTCTGCTGCACGGTAAGAACTTGTAAGAGCTTTGGTTAAGGCTTGAGAGTTGAGCGACTTTTCTCCACTTCCTAGTAGTTGATTGGGAATTACATAAACCTTTGTCTTTCCCTTTATGCTACTAACCATGTCGGTGACAAGAGTTCATCTGCATCATTCTCCACGCACGAAGGGCAATGTACAACTCACTAATGAGCAAATGTCGCTGCAAGAAGACCGCTTCCGGTCCATCGAGATCGCTCAGGAGTTGCTAACACTACCCTTGCTACTATTTTGTCTAGACTTGATAATATGCTTGCATTGCTGTCCTGGAACTTCCAGTCCTCCGCCTCGTCTCCTAAGCAACAACAATGGTGTACTACGTGCACAACGGGTTCCCATTGCTGCCCGACTTCCCAAAGATGGACCTTGTTGCATCGGTCGCCCCACCACACATCGCCACGGGTTCATCCACTGATGATGAACAAGGTAAAATCAAGTTTGAGTTGCCTCCTTTTGGTGGAAAGTTCGATCCTAATGCATATATTAATTGGGAGATAGCGGTAGATAAAGAATTTGCAAACTATGACTTATCGAAAACCAAAAGATTAGTGCCATGATTAAAGTGTTAACGTCAGATGCAGTATATTGGTGGAAGCATATATCTAGACATGATAAAGACCCTAAAACTTGGAATGCAATGAAAAGACTTATGAGAAATGATTATGTTCCTGAATATGTTGCTAAATATTTGCTTACTAAACTTCAATGCTTAAAACAAGGTTCTAAAACTGTTATAGAATACTTTCATGATTTGCAAAATTGTTTGTTGCGTTGTGGTTTACAAGAATGTGAGGAAGCTACTGAGCTTAGGTTCATACGTGGACTTAATCATGAAATTCAGGATGTTCTTGTTGATGAAACATATAGTTGTCTTTCAGAATTGATTGAATGTGCTTTTAGAGCTGAAAACATGCTTACTGAATCTTTGAAAGAGCCTTTAGCTTTATTTGAGGTGCCCATTGTTGCACCTTCTGTTGTAGCTAACATTTTGCAGAAAAGTGAGCACCATCGGTAGAAAGATGAAGAAGAAAATGTGAAAAAAGAGGAGATATTTGCTGCTCCATACGTATGTGAAGAGTTGGAAATTGAAGTTGCACCTACAACCACGGAGAATGATTTAGAAGGTAATGTCAAAGGTATGGATTGTATACATGGTGAAAATCATTTTGAAGAGACAAAACTGTCCATGAATCGTGCTATCGTAGAGCAACTATTAATGGAACCCATTGCTGATTTTGTTGCTATTCCTAGTGATAAAGAAGAGTTGTGTCATAATGCTTCACTTATATCCACGCCACAATTAGTGAATGAACATGAAATATTTATATTTGAACAAAACACTTGCGCTGAACATAGACATGTTATTCAAATTGCTAGTGAAGAAGATGAGCTTAAATTGATGTCTTCTTTAGATACTTTAGGTTACATTGAATTTGATGTTCGTGTGATCCGGATAGTTTCAAGGAGAAGATTTTTGTACATTCGATTTGCCATGGTTATCACGAAATATTTTCTATGTTGTTGGCAAACATAATGATAAAAGAGAATACAAAGTGCATAGATTATACATTTGTTCAGATCTGAGACCTCCACATCCTATGCAACAATGTGATCAATTTGATAATTCTAATATCATATCAAGTACCCCTACTGTCGATTATAATCTATATGATAGTTTTCAAGAAAGGGAGTGTTTGGGTGATTTTGATTCACGAGACATTGATTTGAGTACAAAAGATATGCATGTTGCTTTGCTCTTTCTCGCTACTAACATTTTGCAGGAGAATGTGATGGAGTCGAGGACGACTCCAATTCAAGAAAGGGAGAATGATGAGACCATGCTCGTCCTGGATATGATCAACGCTATATCAATTTGGCGACACTTGACGGCATCCTTTGTATCATCTACATCTACTAGGAAGGCTTTCCTTCACAGGGGGGAGGAAGCGTCCAAGAGTGCAAGCATTCAACATGCCTTTATATGCTGGAAAGAAATATTGAGCTTTGTGGAGGATGATCTGAACATGAGAATACTTTTTGTTGAGGTCAAGCTAAAAGCTGAGCATGAGTCGAGGACGACTCAAATTCAAGAAAGGGAGGATGATGAGGACATCACTACTACGGATATGACCACATTTGGTTGTGCCTACTCCAACACATCATCCACGGGCCAAGAAGAGAGAGAGATCAAATCCATCACGTTCTGGAATCCAATTCGGCCTCCTGAGACAGCACCAACTTAAAACGGCCATAACTTTTGATCCAGAAGGGTGTTCGGGGCACATGAGTTCTTGATTGAAAGCTTTCGTCGCCCTCTTTCCATTGGATCCAGTCTCACCTTCAAATTCCTTCTGAGCTGTCCGGAAACTGCAAAACAAGTCACGTCACTTTTCCAGTCCGAGTCAGAGTGGGCCTTGGGCCTTGTAATCGAATTGTATTTGGTTTCCTAGGGTTTTGAACGACCACCTCCTCTTGTTATCTCATAAATAACCAGCCGCAACCCCATCTAGGGTTTTGGGTTTTGTTTGATTAGTTTAGCCAAGTGCAAACTTTGCGTCTTCGAGTTGTGCTGGACAGCCACCATGTCAAGACCTTCAATAGAACCCCACCTTATTTTGGCCTTCAATTCTTATTTGCAATTTCAGATTGCTTTTACCATTATTCTTGCTTGTTCTTCGGTTGCTTGCAGGAATTGAACCTCGTGTTCAGGTTGATCGTGCCCACGGCAAGATCAATAACACTCCGGAGTTGGTTTAGCGATTGCTAAGGCGCATCGTCGTCGTACGTTGTAGTCGGATCGTCAAAGTCGATTCCACCAAATCGATAGTTATCGCTCTCATCGAAAGATCGGGACACAACTTCGCATCACTCTTCCTTCCTTACAATTTAGCAAAACATCTTCAAAATCAGCATCAAGCGCATATTGCTCTTTAATCGTTTCCAAGCCAAAGATTTTAGAGTCTAGTTGTGAAAGCATGGTATATCGTCGAGATAAAGCATCAGCAATAACATTATCCTTCCCCTTCTTGTGTTTGATAACATAAGGGAAAGACTCAATGAATTCTACCCATGTTGCATGCCTACGGTTCAACTTATTTTGGCTACGAATGTGCTTCAAGGATTCATGATCAGAGTGTATAACAAACTCTTTGGACCACAAATAATGTTGCCAAGTCTCTAATGTTCGAACCAGTGCATACAATTCCTTATCATAAGTTGAGTAGTTCAAACGAGGCCGAGATAATTTCTCACTGAAATAAGCAACTGGCTTACCTTCTTGGATCAGCACGCCTCCAATCCCAATGCCACTAGCATCACACTCAAGTTCAAAAGTCTTACCAAAGTCTGGTAGTTGGAGTAGTGGTGCATGGGTCAGCTTCTCTTTCAACAAGTCAAAGGCATCTTCATGTGACTTGCCCCATTGGAAAGCCACGCCTTTCTGGACAACTCATTCAGTGTGCAAAGCAATCGTCTTGAAATCTTTCACGGCGGCGATAGAATCCTCGCAAGTCCAAGGAAACTCCGCTTTGTGTGACCGCTTTAGAGTCGGCCAACTCTGAATTGCCTCAACCTTGGCTTGATCAACTTCAATTCCCTGTGGATTAACAACATAGCCAAGAAAAGCAACTCGATCGGTGCAAAATGTGCACTTCTCAAGGTTACCAAATAAACGTGCATCTCGTAAGGCATTAAAAACAGCACGCAAATGAGCAAGATGTTCATCTAATGATTTGCTAAAGATCAAGATATCATCAAAATATACCACCACAAATCTACCAATGAAAGCACGCAAAACTTCATTCATTAGTCTCATGAAAGTGCTAGGTGCATTAGCCAATCCAAAAGGCATCACTAGCCACTCATATAGACCGAACTTAGTTTTGAAAGCAGTTTTCCATTCATCACCTAATTTCATGCGGATTTGGTGGTAACCACTACGCAAATCAACCTTAGAGAACACAGTAGATCCACTTAATTCATCAAGCATATCATCTAACCTAGGAATAGGATGACGATATCTAATGGTAATGTTATTGATTGCTCTACAATCCACACACATGCACCATGATCCATTCTTCTTAGGAACTAAAATGACCGGAACAGCACAAGGACTAAGAGATTCACGCACATACCCTTTGTCAAGGAGTTCTTGCACTTGGCGTTGTATCTCCTTAGTTTCTTCTGGATTAGTCCTATATGGCGCTCGATTGGGCAAAGATGCTCCAGGAATGAGGTCAATCTGATGTTCAATCCCTCGAATTGGTGACAAGCCTGGAGGAACGTCCTTGGGAAAAACATCAACATATTCCTGCAAAGGTTAGTCACAGCGGGAGGCAAAGCAGCAGGTATCTCCTCAAATGAGAACAAAGCATCCTTGCAAACTAAGGCATAGCAAACAGATTCTTCAACAACCAGTTCCTTCACATCAGATTTGGTAGCGAGAAAACATGCACCTTTCAACATAATCTCATTTTTATTATCACAAACAGAACTAGAATTTTTCTTTTTTGCACTTTCATCAATCTTTTGCTTACTAGCTCTAGCAATGTCCTCCTTAAGAATGGAATCAGATTGCTTACTAGCTCTAGCAATGTCCTCCTTAGAGTCATAGGATGCAATACAATCTTCTTTCCCTTATGCATAAAGGAATACTGGTTGGTTCTACCATCATGCACAGAACTTTTATCATATTGCCAAGGTCTATCTAACAATATAGAACATGCTTGCATGGGTACGACATCACATTCAGCAAAATCATGATAGGAAACAATAACAAATTGTACTCTCACCAAGCGTGTAACCTTAACCTTACCAATACTGTTGAACCATTGAACATAGTAGGGTCAAAGTGCGGTCTTGTCTCCAACGAAAGCTTCGCCACCATGTCCAAGCTTGCAAGGTTGTTGCAACTTCCTCCATCAATGACCACACGACATGATCGCTCCTTGACGACACATTTGGTTTGGAACAGGTTGTGCCGCTGATTTTGGTCGGACTTTCCAACCTGGACACTCAACGCACGCTGTACAATGAGGTTCTCATAATGGTCAGCATGGTTGGCATCAATGTGCTCTTCCTGGTCATGATCATCTTCGCTCCCTGCATTGTCAGCTGCAAGCATAGCATATGTTTCTTCATCCAAATCACTAGCAGAAGAAAACTCACCATTGTCTCGCACAATCAGCACACGTTTGCTCGGACATTGGCTCCTCATGTGACCAAACCCCTTGCATTGATGGCATTGCACATCCCTCGTCCTCCCAGTTGAAGCAACCGAAGCAGAGCTCTTGGCGGGCTCTGGTGTAGAAGTTTTTGTTACCTCAGAAGTCTTGGAAATCGGCGCGGAGGAGGAAGGTCGATTCTTGTTGTTGTTGTAGGACAGTGCAGTCGGTTGCCTTGTGGCTGTAGGTGGGACTCGTGTTGACCAAGTGTTAGCACGACCTGCAGAAATATTAGTTCTCGTGCTAAACCATTTGCGTCGTCCCTGCACTTGTCTTTCAGCATGGCAAGCGAGATGAAACAAGCGAGTGATCGAATTATATTCCTTGTAATTAAGAATGTCATAAATCTCACGGTTCAGCCCACCCATAAATCTAACCATAGCAGCCTCCTCAGACTCCTCTATACCACAGCGCAACATGCCCGTTTGTAATTCCTGATAGTATTCCTCTACACTCTTACTATCTTGCCTAAGCAGCTGCAGCTTATTTATCAAATCACGTTGATAATAATAGGGAACAAATCTAACTTGCATGATTCTTTTCAAATCAGCCCAGTTTTGCGCAGCATTGGGATTCTTACGTCGAAACTCACTCCACCAAATAGAGGCAAAATCAGTGAACTCACTAGTGGCAGCCCTAACTCTTTTGTTTTCAGGAAACTCATGACATGGAAACTTTTGTTCTACAGCTAATTCCCATGTGAGGTATGCATCAGGATCATAGTTTCCATCAAAGGTGGAATAGAGAATTTAATTTCGCCAAGTGTGTCACATCAACGCGTGTACCTCACGTGGCATGCGCAAGGAGGCATCTTTGGCGATTATGGGCAAGAATCGCCGTCGCAGATGGCCTCCCTCGTCGTCCACCTCCGTGTCAGCAGAGTATTCATCAACATTTTCCTCCACCTCGCTGCCCAAAGCACCATTGTTGTTGTGATGCCGATGAGGAGCAGCGCCGTCTCCTGTAGGAGCTTTCCCGAGCTCATCAAGCCGCTTTATCACCTCAGCAAGTGAAGTGTTAATAGCAGCAAGTGAGGTGTTGGTGTCAATCTGAGCCTTCTCCACCTGTCCCAGCTGCTCAATTACCACCTGCACATCACCATCAAGGCCCTCTGTATGCAGCTTGACTTGGCACTCGAAATGTTGAATGATTCCCTAGTGCGAGGGGAATGTCGACCATCTTTGCTCATTGTTTCGACATGGTTAGAAAGCAAAAGAACAAACAATTCACAGGAAAGGGCACTGTCTCTCAACTTGTATCACCAAGCTCTTACCAGTTCTTACCAAGCCTTAGCAGGAGGTGTCGGCATCATGAGTCAAAATCTCCTGGAGAGGTAGTGTACCGATGCCACACGCTAGAGCCTGGTAAGTTGTAGTTTTTCTGTGGAGCTATAGGTGGCCGAGAAACAACTCAAGGAAATGCTAGAGCCACGTTAGTCAAAACAAGCTGAATAAACATTCGACGACGGTATGTGCTGGTCCTATGCAAGGCCGTATTAGTGACGCAAGCCTATTCACAGATGTCATCATGGAACAACAAGTAAAACGAAGAGAAACAACCTTAGATATCTCCCTTTCTTTTCTTTTCTTTTTTTTGCTAGAGTCCCAAACTTGAAAATATGAACTTCTAGGACCCCAGAACACCAATTGTCACAAGCACTTTTGCGGCAAAATACCAGGGGTAAAAAGGTAATTAAAAGAGAGCAGAGAGGGGATCACAGAGAGAGCAGAGAGGTATGCCATGGATATATATATATTTTTTTATTGATTTCCGAACAGGGGAAAACCAAATTTGGAAAGGCTATTTGATTGGATGATGAATGGAAAAGGTGGGAAATCCGGCGATGATTCTGATCTGCTGTTATGGTAGGGATGATGGTGGAAAGTAGGGGATGTGGCAGGTGATGGATTCTGATCTGCTGTTATGGTAGGGATGTGAAGGGAAACGCGGTATGCTACGCTAGCACAAAAAAAAACTACCGCGCAACCAGAAAGCTACTCGCAAGAAGGGGATCATAGATAAGATTACCACTAGACGCGCAGTTGCGGAATCCTTCGCGCGTCGATGTAGTGGTTCGTCCTCGCCGCAGTCGTTGCGTCGATGTAGTGGATCGTCCTCGCCTCGCCGTGGATCGTCCTCCCACGCCGCAGTCGCAGCAGCGTCACCGCGATGAGTCCACACGTCCGAGATGGAGCGCCGTGCGTCGTGTGCAAGCACCTAGTCGCTCGGCGAGGGGCGAGAGGAGGAGGCTAGGGTTTCAAGTGAATCAAACCTAAACCGTGGAAAGCACACTCTGCGCCTCCTCCTCCCCTCCTTATATAGCCACGAGATGAAACCTAAACTAGGGCCCACCGGCATGCTAAGCCCACGAGGTTCATTAATTACGGATCCTATCCAAATTAATGCGTCCCGACCCATTAAGTGTGTGACCTGCAGGTTCACATACGTTTGGACATGGATTCGAAAACTCCTTTTCAATCCAATAGTTGGTAGCGGCTTCTTGCAAAGTATGCCAACTCCCAAACATCTTGTGATCAAATCGAGCAGAACCTATCAAAAGAACTCATGTAATAATCCCTTTGCCAAGTATATGAAGATTGATCTCAAGGCGAGAAGCATGTCATCCTTTGATGATTCAATCCATCTCTCGTATCCGTGATATATTAATAAGTTGTGATTGACTCCTCAATCACGGCATGGCCATGCACTTTCTTAATCATATCACACGAGTGGCCTTGTCATATATCTCCGTTTCATTGGAGTGGCAAATTCCATCTTATTCGCTCACTTCCCTCTCGCACGTTTCATAGTAAACATGAAAGCTACCTTTATAACTATCCGGTTAGGAAGTAGTGTTTGATAGCCCCAAGGAAAACTATTACACATGTAGGGAATATGACAATCTCAGGTCTAAGGATCATACATCTTCTAGGTATGAGATACAGCGATGACACATAAGAATGAAATATTCTCGCATGTCCCATAGCGGTCTATCTAACCCATGTTCTTCAACATGGTCCACAATGTAGAGATGATATCTCCATATCCCATGATCTATGAAGCATGATCATCGATCACTACATGTGTTGATCTATTCATCGTAGTCCTATACGATGATATCCGATCGAGATATTTATCGAATTACATCATTAAGTAAAGAGCTTCATAATCAAGTCACATACTTGTTGATCAATACAATGATATACATTCATTGGACCAATAATCATATTATTATTCATAAACATAGTCATGTTACAATCATCTAAATGATTGCCTCAAGGGCATAACACTAACAATCTCCCACTTGCACTTGAGTCAATCAATTAAGTATCTAATACCAATAGACCTTGTGTGCGCCTCATGCTTAGGCTGTGGCAGTGGCTTTGTCAACGGATCGCCACAATGGCTTCCGTATGTACTTTGCATATTCTCGACGTCACCTCTATCCACAATTTCGCGAATAAGGTGAAAGCGACGGAGTATGTGTTTAGACTTCTGATGTGATCTAGGCTCTTTAGCTTGTGCAATGGCACCACTATTATCACAATAGATGTCCATTGGACTAGAGACACTAGCGACCACACCAAGCTCTGTGATAAACTTCTTAATCCACACAGCCTCCTTTGCGGCCTCCGAAGCCGCAATGTACTCCGCTTCTGTCGTAGAGTCGGCCACCGTGTTTTGCTTGGAACTCTTCCAGCTTACTGCTCCTCCATTAAGTGTAAACACAAACCCGGATTGCGATCGAAAATCATCTTTGTCAGTTTGGAAGCTTGCATCGGTGTAACCCTTTGCAACCAGATCTTCCTCACCTCCAAAAACAAGGAACATACCCTTAGTTCTTCTCAAGTACTTCAGGATATTTTTTACGGCTATCCAATGACCATCACCAGGATCCGCTTGGTATCTGCTCGTGACACTTAGAGCATATGAGACATCTGGGCGTGTACAGATCATGGCATACATAATAGACCCAATAGCTGAAGCATATGGAATCTTGCTCATCCTGTCTCGCTCATCAGATGTCGAAGGACACTGATTCTTGCAGAGACTGATGCCATGTGACATTGGCATGAAACCTCTCTTGGATTCATGCATATTGAACCTTTTCAATATCTTGTCAATGTACGTTTCCTGACTTAATCCAATTAACCTTTTTGATCTATCTCTATAGATTTTTATGCCCAAGATATAGCATGCTTCTCCCAAGTCCTTCATTGAGAAACTCCTTTTCAATGAAGTCTTAACATCTTCAAGCATAGGAATGTCATTCCCGATTAATAATATGTCATCCACATACAAAATCGAAATACAAGTGCGCTCCCACTAGCCTTCTTGTAAACACAAGGCTCTTCTTCATTTTTGATAAAGTCAAAACCTTTGACTACTTCATCAAAACGAATGTTCCAACTCCTAGATGCTTGCTTTAACCCATAAATGGATCTTTGAAGCTTGCATACCCTTTTAGCATATTTAGGATCAACAAAGCCTTGAGGTTGTATCATGTATACATCCTCTAAAGATTCCCATTAAGGAAGGCTGTTTTGACATCCATCGCCATATTTCATAATCAAAATATGCAGCAATAGCTAAAATGATCCGGACAGACTTGAGCATGGCTACGGTGAGAAAGTTTCATCATAGTCAACTCCTTGAACTTGTTTGAAACCCTTTGCCACCAACCGTGCCTTATAGATCTGAACATTTCCATCTCGTCTATCTTTTCTTGAAAATCCATTTGCACTCAATGGTTTTACACCATCAGTGAATCGACCAAGTTCCAAACTTGATTGTCATGCATGGATTGAATTTGGATCTCATGGCTTCAAGCCATTTTTGGAGTTTGGGTCCATCATTGCTTCTTCATAAGTCGTGGGCTCATCATTGTCCAACAATAATATGTCATTCCCATATCTAATAGGTACATGGCGTGGCCTCCCGACCTACGTGGAAATGGAGTCTCTTCCACAGGTTGTACAACACTTTGTACATCTTGTGAAGGTTCAGAGGTAGCTTGAACATATTCATGTGATTCTCGAACTTCATCAAGATACACATCACTCCTCTGATTTCTTTTGAAAGAAACTCTTTCTCCAAAAGACACCATTTGAGCAACAAAACTTTGTTCTCGTTTCTTTTATAAAAGTAATATCCTTTTGTTTCTTTAGGATACCCACAAAAAGCATTTTTACGATTTAGGTGCGAGTTTATCGATTGTAAACGTTTTACATAAGCCTCACATCCCCATATCTTGAGAAATGACAACATGGGTCTTCTCCGGTCCATATCTCATATGGCGTCTTCTCAACGGATTTTGATGGGACCCTATTCAAAGTGAACGCATTGTCTCTAGAGCGAAACCCCAAAGGATAATGGCGGATCTGTTTGGTGATCATTGACCGAACCATATCTAATAAAGTCCGATTCGTCGTTCGGACACACCATTCCATTGAGGCGTTCTGGCGGAGTAAGTTGCGAACGATTCCACATTGCTTTAAATGATCACCAAACTCTTGGCTCAAGTATTCGCCACCACGATCGGATCGTAAGTGTTTTATTATTTTGCCAAGTTGATTTTGTACTTCGTTCGAAACTCTTTGAACCTTTCAAAAGTTTCATTTATGCCTCATTAAATAGATATATCCATATCTCTGAAGTCATCGGTAAAAGTTACAAATCATGAAACCCACCCCTAGCAATCGAGCTCATTGGTCCACATACATCTGTATGTACTAGGGCCAATAATTCACTTGCTCTCTCACTAAAACACTGTGAAAGGGCTTTTGTCATCTTGCCAAGTAAACAAGATTCACATGTTTCAAATGATTCAAAATCAAATGAGGTTAGAAGTCCATCACCATGGAGCTTCTTCATGCGCTTCTCATTTATATGACCTAGCGACAATGCCACAAAAGGTAGGGTTCAAATCATTAGGCGGTGCCTTTTACATTAATATTATAGACAGGTTTTTCTTGAGTTCAGGGCGTACAACCCATCCACCATGGGGCAACGACCATAATACATATCATTCAAAAATATTGAACAAACAAAGTTCTTTATTCGAAATCATAACCTTCATGTTCCAAACAAGAAGATGAAATAATGTTTCTACTCAAAGATGGAACAAAATAACAATTATTGAGTTCTAAAACTAATCCTGAAGGCAAATGCAATGGGTATGTGCCAGCAGCAAGACCAAGCAACTCTTGCTTTATTCCCCCGCGAAGATCCACTTCTCCTTTTGCCAAGTCTCTACTCTTTATCACCGCAACGAATTGCAAATGTGAGCAACCGAACCGGTATCATATACCCATGAGTGAGTGAAGAAGTAGCAAGATTAATTTCTATAACATTAATACAAGTGGAAACCACATTTCCATTCTTCTTATCCGCTGTACTTTTCGCAGCCCGTTTCCAATGCCCCGATTTCTTGCAATAGAAGCATTGGGTATCAGGTTGAGGGCCAACTTTAAGCTTCGAAGCTTAGTTTTGAGGCTCGCGATCTCATCTTGAGCCTTGCCCTTGCCCTTGCCCTTGCTCTTTCCGCCCCCACCTTAGCCTTTCTCTTTTTGAAAGCGGTTGTTTTCGAACCATCATCACATGATTGGGTTTTTCTTAATGCTTTCCTCATGACCTTGAGCATCCCATGTAGCTCGGTTAGGCTCTTCTCCATGCTATTCATATGAAAATTCATAATGAATGGCTCAAAGCTCTGAGGCGAGACCGAGAAGTAACATCTGTGGCCAAACCGAGGCTAAGGGAAACTCAAGTTTTCCAATCTCCCAATGTAACCAATCATCTTGATCACATGAGGATCGACCTGATGCCTTGACCGACTTACAAGCAAATAAAAGCTTTGAGATACCATACCTCTCAGCTCTTGCTTGATTCCCAAACATGCCCTTCAAGCCCACAATCATATTGTAAGCATCCGGTCCTCATATTGCTTTTGGAGCTCGAGTCCATTGTGACTAGCATGAGACAGTGACTCTCTGAAGCATTAACATGCTTTTCATATTCAACCCTCAAATTGCGAGCGGCATTTAATTTGGTTCATCAGAATTGGATTCTCTAGAACATAGTCCTTCTTTTCATGCTTGAGAACAATTCTCAGGTTGCGATACCAATCAACAAAATTAGTTCCATTCAGTTTTTCCCTTTCCAAAACCGATCTCAAAGCAAAACCAGGTGTAGCAGGAGTAGGAGAAGGTGCCATTGAACTACAACAAAAATATGCAAAGATTCTAAGCACTATGTTTATGTAAAACTTTTATTAAACTTTTTAATTAAAGACACTCCTATTTTATGTCCTTTTATAAACACATAGTGAGTATTCAAGATCCATATTCATTAAACACTAGTGAGCTTTGGCATCACTGCTAGAAATTTAATGACATAGGTAAGCAACACCTTTGCTAATTACATCATATGTAACTCTTGTTTGTTGAGTATGAAAACAAGTAATGAATGCCTCCATCAACTTGACTCATGGCAGTCAACTCGCCCCAAGGGCTCACATGAGGAGGAGCACTTCCGTATTCGGGTGCCAATTAAGAAACCTGCCTCATGTGTGTTTTCCTAGACACCAATTGTCTTGTATAGGTTCCTTCATTCTGAAATCAAATCCCAACCACTTATGTCCTCAAGCCCAAAACCGTTTTGATAGCTCGTTTAAATCGCCATTGTTATGCGTGATGTGTCCAACACATCCCTATCATCTATTGAGATAGCCATTGATATACTACTTTGGCAGTCATATCAATAACGATCTAAATTCTTGATAGGTGCAACAATTGGATGGACAATTTGATTTAAGATTTTTAACTATAAGGATGAACAAAGATTACTATGAACATAGCATCACATGCAATGAGCATAAAGAAAATAGCAAGGATAAAACACACATCCACAGAAAATCAAAATAAGCTGTGAAATAGCATGGCCCTTAGCATTAAGATCTCCATCATCATGCTTGGTTGTTCACCTAGCCACCTTGCTTGATTTGTTCACCTAGCCATCGTCTTCATCATTATGGATGCAACTCCTTACAACTTTTGATAATGAATTTTACATGAGGGTTTGAAGCATCACAAGTCGACACGCAGGTCGTTATACAATTTAAATAGCCTTATGGCTTAACACGACACGCAAGCCATGTGGAAATTACATGCATCACATACACATAGGCCATACTATTTCACATAATTCCCTGCAAAAACGAGTTAAACAAAAGCAACCCTACGACTCCGGGGTCCGAGGGGCAGCGCCCCTGGCGGGGTCCAAGGGGCAGCGCCCTTGGAAATTTTTTTTAGAGGCATGTCTTCCGCCATGGGAAAACACCCTCAAAATTTCCACGGATCAACCAGATTGACCCAATCCGATCTAATATAATTGGCTTGGTCCCATATGGATCGTTTGAAACCACGATGGCGGTAACCCGGCCGGTAAGGGCAGCGTCGTACCATGAGCGGACTCACCCAAATCAATATTGAATCTGTTTGCGCTTACCATGGATCAACCAGATTGACCCAATCCAACTCGATCGATTGGCTTGGTCCCATATGGATACGTTCAAAAACCACGATGGCGGTAACCCGGCCGGTAAGGGTAACGTCGTACCATGAGCGGACTCACCCAAATCAAGATTGAGTCGGTTTGCACTTTCCTCAAACCCTAAATCGATCGATCTCATCGATGGTCGCCGTCACCAATTCATCACATGAACTGGTGAACATGTAATAGATCAATCTACTAACTCACACATCATATGTGCAACATCCAGATCACAAAACTATACGAGATGGCTCGATACCTTGAAGGGAAGCGCGGTATGCTACGCTAGCACAAAAAAACTACCGCGCAACGTAAAGCTACTTGCAAGAAGGGGATCATAGATAAGATTACCACTAGCGCGCGATTGCGGAATCCTTCGCGTCGATGTAGTGGTTCGTCCTCGCCGCGATCGTTGCGTCGATGTAGTGGATCGTCCTCTCCTCGCCGTGGATCGTCCTCCCACGCCGCGATCGCAGCAGCGTCACCGCGATGAGTCCACACGTCCAGAGATGGAGCGCCGCGTGCGTCGTGTGCAAGCACCTAGTCGCTCGGCGGGGCAGCGAGAGGAGGAGGCTAGGGTTTCAAGTGAATCAAACCTAAACCGTGGAAAGCACACTCTGCGCCTCCTCCTCCCTCCTTATATAGCCACGAGATGAAACCTAAACCGGGGCCCACCGGCATGCTAAGCCCACGAGGTTCATTAATTACGGATCCTATCCAAATTAATGCGCCCCACCCATTAAGTGTGTGACCTGCGGGTTCACATACGTTTGGACATGGATTGGAAAACTCCTTTTCAATCCAATAGTTGGTAGCGGCTTCTTGCAAAGTATGCCAACTCCCAAACATACTGTGATCAAATCGAACAGAACCTATCAAAAGAACTCATGTAATAATCCCTTTGCCAAGTATATGAAGATTGATCTCAAGGCGAGAAGCATGTCATCCTTTGATGATTCAATCCATCTCTCGTATCCGTGATATATTAATAAGTTGTGATTGACTCCTCAATCACGGCATGGCCATGCACTTTCTTAATCATATCACACGAGTGGCCTTGTCATATATCTCCATTTAATTGGAGTGGCAAATTCCATCTTGAGTGCTCACTTCCCTCTGCACGTTTCATAGTAAACATGAAAGCTACCTTTATAACTATCCGGTTAGGAAGTAGTGTTTGATAGCCCCAAGGAAAACTATCACACATGTAGGGAATATGACAATCTCAGGTCTAAGGATCATACATCTTCTAGGTATGAGATACACTGATGACACATAAGAATGAAATATTCTCGCAGTGTCCCATAGCGGGTCTATCTAACCCATGTTCTTCAACATGGTCCACAATGTAGAGATGATATCTCCATATCCCATGATCTATGAAGCATGATCATCGATCACTACATGTCTTGATCTATTCATCGTAGTCCTATCGATGATATCCGATCGAGATATTTATCGAATTACATCATTAAGTAAAGAGCTTCATAATCAAGTCACATACTTGTTGATCAATACAATGATATACATTCATTGGACCAATAATCATATTATTATTCATAAACATAGTCATGTTACAATCATCTAAATGATTGCCTCAAGGCCATAACACTAACAGGATGATGGTGGAAAGTAGGGGATGTGGCAGGTGATGGATTCTGATATGCTGTTATGGTAGGGATGATGGTGGAAATGTAGGGGATGTGGCAGGTGATGGATTCTGATCTGCTATTATGGTAGGGATGATGGTATGGCACAACGAAAACAGGATTGAACAAAACACGTGACACTAAGGTGATAAGAACTTGAAACTCTAAATGACACAAACACTAAGACCAGCAACGACTCGACGACGTAATGAAAATTCAACAAGAATGGCTAAAACAGCAAAAGCAAAAGGCCAAAATTGGCTAGGACTGAAAGGATTTTATTTTATTTTGTTGGGCTATTTTTTTTTGACTGTAGGCAAAACAAATCTAAGAACAAGAAGTCTCTCACCGAGCAACCGAAAGCTCTGATACCACTTGATAGAACTAGGCGTCCCGATCTTTCGATGAGAGGAGGTAGCGTCGATCTGGTGGAGGGCGAAGTTGGCGGCTCGACTACAACGAACCCGACGTTGCGCCTTAGCGACCGGTACACCACCCTCCTGAAGGTTATTGATCCCGTGCGAAGCGCGACCAACCTGACCACGAAGGTCTTTGTTCCTGCGAGCAATCGAAGAACCAGCAAGAACAAGGGATTACAAGCAACTCAATTGCGAATATGAATTCAGATCGGTTCTAAAACAAAAACACTCGAAGTTGGGGTTCCGATGAACAAGTAGACGGGCGGCCTAGTCGACACGCGCGAGTACAAGCAGTAGCAATGGATAACTGAATCAAACAAAACCCAAAATCCTAACTATGGTGGCGGCTGGCTAATTATAGATCAAGGGCGTGCAGCACTGGGCCTTAACATTGGCCTACTGATTACAACTCGAAATAAAGAATAGAGCCCAATTAGACTCGGACTGGAAAAGTGTTCTGGATTGTTTTGCGTATTCCTGTTGACTCGGGAGGAATTTGGAGGTGATATCAGATCGGTTGGAAAGAGGACGACCAGAGATTTCGTTCTTGTACTCATAGACCTCCAGAAGCCTTCTGGATCAAAAGTTATGGTAGTTTGAATTTGACCATCTCTGGAAGTCCGAATCTAATTCCAATTTGCTCTTCCCTCTGGACGCGAACTCCTTTGTGCGTTGTGGGTCTTCTCCATGGTTCCTAAGAATAATCACATCATCACAAAAATTAAATAGCATCCCATTCATTGTATCATTAATTGGAATACTTAGGAATGCCTTCACCTGATAATTTAGTTGACGTGCACGGGCTCGAGTGAGTTGTCCTTCAAGTGGTGGTTCATCCTGTTGAGTGGAATTAGAGCTGGTTGTATCCATTGTGGAGATGTCCTCATCACTTCTGGAGGTCTACGAGTACAAGAATGAAAGCTCTGGTCATCTCTTTCCAACCGATCCGAGATCACCTCCAAATTCCTTCCGAGTCAACGAGAATACGCAAAACAATCCAGAACACTTTTCCAGTCCGAGTCTAATTGGGCTCTAGTCTTTATTTCGAGTTGTAATCAGTAGGCCCATGTTAAGGCCCAGTGCTGCACGCCCTTGGTCTATAATTAGCCAGTCGGCACCATAGTTAGGGTTTTGGGGTTTTGTTTGATTCAGTTAGCCATTGCGACTGCTTGTACTCGCGTGTGCCGACTAGGCCGCCCGTCTACTTGTTCATCGGAACCCCAACTTCAAGTGTTTTTGTTTCAGAACCGATCTGAATTCATATTCGCAATTGAGTTGCTTGTAATCCCTTGTTCTTGCTGGTTCTTCGATTTGTAGTCGGCAATGAATTTATGGGGTAGGCGCCCGATCTCAAACTCGAAGGTCACACAAGACAAGGGATTTAGACAGGTTCAGGCTCTCGCGGAGGAGATAATACCCTAATCCTGTGTGCTGGGATTATGCAGATTTCTTGGACCTAAGATTGCTCAAAGCGCTATGTGCTCTGGGCGATACGAGATGTTTTATGCTCTGTGGCTTAATGCCCATGTTGTTGCCCGCCCTCTCCCTTATATAGTGGGGGTGAGGCGGCTTACAGAGTCCCAATCGGTTAAGAGATTCCGATCGGTTACAAGATTCTAGTCGGTTATAGGACAGAGTTTACATCTTTATTCTATCCTTCTAACGACTCGGATTACAACTGTATCTATCATATCTAAACATAAATTCAACTTTCCTTAAGGGTATATCCCTTTAAAATGCAGTTATGAAGCCTGACGTGAGAGTATCCTCTGGGCCTTCATCTTGGGCCATCCGAGGACTTCCTGGAACCTATATTCCACAGAAGGCCCCGAGTGCTTCATGATCCGACTGCTTTACTCAGGGCTCCCTACCTGAAATCCCGACTGGTTTCCTTATCCAATCGAAAAATCTTCCTTTTACAACAGACGAATTATGAAGAACTCGATCATAAATTCCATCCTTTGCTTTTCTCAAGTGCAAATCTTTTACCGGGCAGATTTTATTGCGAGCAGCCTCACGGACTTCTTATCCCATCACCAACGTGGATTTGATACTTTTCCCGCCCGAAGTCTTTAATTTTCATCGTTTTGACAGTCATTTGGCTGTCTTCGAGGTCGCCTCGTTTTCCTGTGCCAACTTGTTCAGTCGAAAAAAAACTCTTCGTCTTCTGAAGTCGCATTAACACCAAATCTCTTCAGCTTCCGACGCTTAATATCCCGGCGCTTGCTTCGATTTCATCTGAATTGGCTATAAAAAGGCGCTCCAATGCTTGGAAATTTGTCTCTTGCTTTCTATTTTCCATCCTTTTGCTTTTAGCTTAAACCTTCATCATGCCACGGTGGTATCATCAAGCGAAGGCGGACTCCAGGCTAGTCAAGCGTTGGGAGGAGTTTGATTGAGCCTTCGAAGCGCTGCTGGAGGAAGAGGCGAAGCTGCGTGACCGCGAGGCAATTAACACTCTCCTCGAGGTTGTGCCCGTCCTTAGCAGGGCTAGGGAACCCCTCGTCGAGATGCTGGGCCGGGTGCGCCGCAGGGAAGCATAATCCTCCTTTCGGTTGTGGATTGGACCCATTATATGGCGTCCTGGGTTTTGTCCGCTGCGAGACGTAATTTAGGGTCAACACGAAGTTCGTCTGACTCTGCGTAGTCCCAAGTCGTGCGGCTTTCATCGCCGTCTCAAGGTTAGACGACGTTCAACTCAGACTTTCGACGGACGTAGCTTAGCGCCAATTCGGAGTATATCGTGGGCCTGGCCAAGTGGTCCTGCGTCCGGCTGCTGCAAAACATAGTCCGTAATTCAGTTTGTGTCATGTCGAGGTTCTTCTTGGCTCATGGCCAAAGGATACCCATGTCCTAAGAATACGGCCAGGCTCTCTTTAGAGCGTATCATGATTTCATATGGTTCTTGGCTGAGTGATATCTTTTCCCGACAGATATCAGAAGTGGCTTAGGCTCTCTTGGAGCGTATCATGTTTAGACGATTCATGGCCGAGTGATACCCTTTCCCGACTGATGTCAGGTTCAGCTTAGGCTCTCTTGGAGCATATTACTTTTGACGGCTCTTGGCCGAGTGATACCCTTTCCCGACTGATGTCAGACCCGGCTTAAGCTCTCTTGGAGCGTATCACATTTAGATCCGAAGGGCGTCTGTACTTGTTTAAAACGATGCACAACATTCTCGGCCCTCGTGGAGCACGCCCATGGATCTGTGCCCGTTTGGGCTCAATCCTGCGGTACATGATTCCGTCATGCGGTAACCACCCGATGGCCCAACGTGGGGCGTACCGCAAGAAGATAAGTTTTTATTCAAGTTGGAAACTTTCTACATCCCGTTCAATACGGTAAGTGGGATCCAAACCGGTCAAATCATGTCAAACCCCGTAAGTCGAGGCGACAGGCCTGCAAATCATTTATGAGGAATCTGAAAGGGTGAGACGTTTTGCAGCCTTTTCCCGCCGATTCGGCAGAGACCTTATTGTTCTCTCTTTAAAAACTAGGTCGTCCGATGCCCGACAGTTCATCTTTCCGCCGAGCTTTTTCTCCTTTCACCTTCTCGCCTCCCTGAACTCTCCGCCGCCAAGGTTAACCTTCGCTGTTCTTGCCTTCTCGAGTCGCTGTCAATCTTTCTGCAAGAATGTCTTCCTCTACTCCTTCTCTGCCTTCACCAAAAGTTTGGACGACCTCGACAACAACCGAGGAGAAGCTGGAATCCATGGTAGATGACGGGATCTTGCCAGATTTGGCCCTGATCTCCGCACACCCGGCCGCCGGTGAATCCGTCCCGACTCCTCGCTCCGAGGAGGTGGTGGTCTTCGAATCCTTTTTCCACCGCGGCCTTGGTCTTCCGATCAATTCTTTCCTTCGCGGCCTTCTTTTCTTTTATGAAATCGAATTGGTGAATCTAAACCCCAATTCTATCCTTCAAATTTCCCTCTTTGTCCACCTTTGTGAAGCTTTTCTGGGCATTAGCCCCCATTTCGACCTCTTTCGTTACCTTTATCTCCTGAAGCCCTATCCCTCCAAAAACGACCCCAAGGTTATCGGGGGCACTGAATTCCAGCTGCGGGAAGGGCTGAAGAAGGATTACTTTGCCATTCTTGTCAAGACCTCCAACAAAGGCTGGTATAGGGAATGGTTTTACTGTGCCAACCTCGAGTCATCTTTGCCTCCGTTCACTGGGCGCCGTCCCAAAATGTCTATTTCCTGGGGTTCTACCCCTGATTCTTCCGACATGGATCAAGTGTCTGAACTCTTGGCATTGATCAGAAAGCTCAAGGATAGCGGGCTTACAGGAGTGGGTTTGGCCCTCCACTTCATCGCCCGCTGGGTCCAAACCCTGAAGGAGCGAGTTCATCTGGGATTCGCTTATAGGGGAAAAAATGACCCGACCCGGGAACGGCCCGACGACTTGCCAAGTGAGAAGTTATGCACCAGGGCTAGAGAACTCTTTATCCCGAGCGTCGACATATTACCTGTCAAGTGCTCGAAATCCTTCAACATCTCACGCCCCCCACCTACGGTAGGCGAATTTTATTGGGAATTTTACGTTTCCTTGTTCTCTGAAGTTTTGCTAACTCTTGACTTTCATCTTTAGGATCGCATCGCGTTCTTCAGTGTTCCTCCCCTTCCGGAAATGCCTCCTCGCCCAGGCTGTTCTCCGAAGTGCCGGGCGCGGTCTCCAGCAGGGAGCCCCGCTGCAAAAAAGGGGAAGAAAATATTGTCCGATTACCTCGTGGCCCCCCGATGCCCGGTCGGCGGCCCCAAAATCCAAGATCCATCCGCGCGAGCTCGGCGTATCTGCTCCTCTCATTTGGTGAGCGGTGGCTCCAGCGCCCCGAACCGAAGGACTCGGGTTTTCAAGAGAAGCCCGGGGCACCAGTCGGTGGTGGTCCGAGTGGTTCTTTCGGGGGTGGGCCAGCTATTCGCAAGAAGCCCCCGATGAAAATGAGGAAGTCCAACAGGTCCGTTACTCTGTTGACTCCTTCTTTATTCTTCGGTCTTGCTGACGATTCTTCTTCACAGGAACCCTTTGCTCGATACGCTCGTCGGGTCTCTGCCCGGGGGCCCTGCTGAGGTTGGACCCGCCGGAATTCATACTTCGACAGGGGAAACTACTTCTGAGGGTGCCGAAGTGACTCCTAGTCCTTCGGTGCCGTCTCCTGCTCGCCATGCCCCTGCAATAGATCCCGTTGCTCCTAAGCCGGCCTCCTGCTTGTCCCCTGAGGTTGAAGAGATTCACCGAGTCCCGCCAGCCCCTGCTCGCCCCCGGCTAATAACAGATACCGTCTTTGACGATGACGAGGGTTTAAACTTTTGGATGACCCGGAGGAGGAGCAAAAAGAGAGGGACTATTTTTTCATCCATGCCAAGGCTTGTGCGCATGCCGCCCAGGTGATGTAAGGACCCGAATCCACTGATTCCAACCCACTGTGTTTACCGCAATAGTCCCAGGATCAACGCTAGTGCACACAGCTCAACATCGGTACATATCACATCATACTCAACGATAATAGAATAATAGTTCATTTATTGATATAGCTAAATGTATGATCTTATGACCGACTTACATTATTAAGCCACGCAGGCAAGACTAGAAATATAAGCTAATAATTAAGCAGCGAAAAGTAGAAAACGTAGATAGCTCATCAGTTCACCACAGGCAACCGACAAGGCTCGGACCCTAATGACTCGTGTCTTCCTGGACTTCCTCTTCCAACACAGGTGTAGATTCTTCAACTATTGATTATTGTTGTTTGGCAAGGGTGAGTACTTAAAGCACTCAAAAGTTGTGCACAGAATGCAATTCTATTTAACTATATGTAAGGCTTATTCCAATGGATAGGCTATCATGGCTATTTTGCAATAAGCAACATTTATGAACAAGTATAATAAATAGATTGTAAAGACTGTAAAACAAATAGCAATAATAAATAAATTCAGTATTTCTCAAGTAAACCAGGTTTCCAATCCTAAATCAAATTCCATCTTCCACATGGCATTCCGCCATTCCAACCAAATTGTCCATTTAATTAAGCTAACCCTTAATTGTAATTCCCGAGCATTGCTCAATACCGCGAGCACGGCTATCCAAATAGTTTAACACTCTGCAGAGGTTATGCACTTTACCCACGTGATACAACCAAACACCACCAAGGCGAGTGATTATAACAAAGCCTTTACAATGCTGTTGGCTTAACCTTGCACGACCCTCTAAGGTTTCAACACTTTGGTGGGACTGGTTACCACATCCAGGGCCCCCCTCTTGCGCCATGTGAATTACTCCATAACTCGGGAACTCACACCGACCACGATAGTACCAAAATTAAGACATTGCAAATTACTCAGCTAGGCTGGCCCATACCAGACATGTGGTTGCATGATTGACTCAGGTCAAAGGCTTTCAAGGTTAAGTCCTTAGAGTGATCGAGGCAAGACATCCACATACCCTCTTCCCATCGGGCCCACCTTGGCATCCTCGCCCCTTGTCACTTGCCCCAATCTAAATGATTATCACCCAGTTGATTACCAAGCACCACGTGCTATCAACAATTCAACAACGTTGCGTGACATGACTCGCCACAACAACTCAATCTCATCGTGTGATCCACATGACACGCAAGTTCATAACATTGTTCCATATTCGATTAATCAAGATTAATTATCAATGATTCTGACACATGTGATGACGTGGCATGGCTAAGAAACTAGTACGAACTAACCCTCCAATGTTGATTATAATTACTAACCAACTATATTGAATCAATCTAGGGTGACAATGGATCATGGCATATAATGACAAGGTAGGGTATAGATCAATCTGGTATATTAGCTAAACCCAATCTAATTTGAAACAATTGTATACTTCAAATATATGCAATAGGGTAAAACAAATATAGCAATTTTATAAACATGGGTTCAATATGATCAAAGCACAACTGGCCTTGGAATAGGGCCTGATCTGGTTCTGGAACTTGCTCTTGAGTTGCTGGATCTTCCTCCGAAGCGTCGCAGAATTCAACGTCTACGCGTACCGAAGGAGAAAAGTAAATAAATACCAAAACAGAGAGCAAATGAACTCCAAAAATAAAATAAAATTCTCCATTAAATAGATCTCAATTTTACAAATTTTTAGAAATTTGAATCACTCAAATCCGAGTTACGATGCAAAAGATATAGTCTTTTGAAGTTTGAAATAAATACTGAAATTGCAAAAATCAGAAAATCAGAATTAACAGATTTATTTTTAAATCGAAAACAGATTTGTGACGTCAGCGTGGCCTCATGATGACGTCATCATCACAAAATTTCCAATCGGATTATTTTTCCAATTGAAAAATGCAATTATGACGCAAGCATGACGTCAGCGAGATCTCGAGCCAATCACAAGCCAACGCGTGTCTCGGCGTATGGACTGAGTCCACGGCGCAGCGCTGGACCAGGGTGAACTCGGTCCATGACGCCTCGGCACTCGCACCAGACACGCGGCTGCGCCCAATTGGCCCAACCCTGCGGCTCGATCGATCGCGAGAAGGCGAAACAGACGGCTACGATCTATTCTGACCACGCGTCCCTCATCCAACGGCTTACCCTAAGATCGGCGGTCGAGCGTGGCGCGGCGAGGCGATGATGGCGCGGCGGCGCCTTTCACCGGAGATGGAGAAGACGACCCACGACGCAGCGCTCCGGCGGGCTCCTGGCGACGAGACGGCGGGGATCCGACGCGGCACGGTTCGGCGAACTCAGTCCAGCAGCCCAAGCGACGGAAGACGGCGAATCTACGGTGTTCTCGGCAAAAACCCGTGGCAGTTCCACGCTTCAACTCTGGCGAACTTGCGGCTGCGTTCTACGGCTGATCTCACGAAACCTCTCCGACCAAACGATGCGGCGCTCAATTGCGAACCTCAAGGTGCTACCCCCCTATTTATAGCCTCGGCGTCCGAGCTCTACACGGCGAAAGAAACCGGCGACGTTACGGCGGCGGACTCCGAGTCCAGAACGAAGACGATAAACGACAACGCGACGCGTGTCCCAATCCGATGGCCAAGATGCAAGCGCACACGCGACCTTCCCTGGACCGTTGGATCGCACGTGAACGGTCACCGATCTAGCGTTTTGCCCCGCTGCGATTCGCGGGCTGGTTTGGGCCGCACCGACGCGGGCTTCCAGCGCACAGTGTTGGGCTTCGGCCCAACACTGTTCATCGATTTTCAAAAGGATTTTCCATTTAAAATAATTCCAGAAATTCATTTTATGCGATAAAACTAATAGGAAAAATCCAAGAAAAATCTCAAAAATACTTTGAGACATTCTGGACTCAAATAAAATATTTTTGGCAAAATTTTATTTTTAGTTTTGCACAAATTTAAATAGATTTGAACAAAAGGTCAATATTCTTAATTCAAAATTAATTCAAATAAACCCAGAAAAATCCAAATAAATTCCAGAAAATCATAAATGCACATTTAAGCAATAAAATAATATTTGGCAAATTTTTGGGATGTTACAAACCTCCCCCCTTAACAGAATCTCGACCCCGAGATTCAGGGCTAACTAGAGAACAGGTTCGGAAATTCTGACTTCAAATCTTCTTCACGCTCCTAGGTTGTTTCACTTTCGAAGTGATTGCTCCACTGAACTCTGCAAAAGCGAATAGACTTGTTTCTGGTCTTGCGTTCCATAACATCCAAAATTCTGACCGGTTGCTCTTTGTAAGTCAAATCTTCTTGCAACTCTATTGCCTCCAACGGGGTTTGTTCTGCTGGCACTCTGAGACATTTCTTGAGCTGCGACACATGGAATACATCATGCACTCCTGCCAAAGACTGAGGCAACTCTAACTGATAAGCTACTTCTCCTCGACGGCCTATCTGCGTAGCTCTTCTGCCTTGACTGCGCTATCTTCAATCTCTCTCTAATCATCGCAACTTGACTTTCTGCCTCTTCGAGGATATCTGGCCCAAATACCAAACGCTCTCCTGTTTCATTCCAATTTAACGGAGTACGACAAGCACGTCCATACAACGCCTCAAATGGTGACATCTGCAAGCTAGCTTGGTAACTATTATTGTAACCGAATTCCGCTATGGCAAACATTTATCCCAGGATGTAGCATAGGCTAAAGCACAAGCTCTCAACATATCCTCTAAAATCTGATTTACTCTTTCAGTCTGACCATCTGTCTGCGGGTGATATGCTGTACTGAAATTCAGACGAGTCCCCATTGCTTCATGCAACTTGTTCCAAAATCTTGAGGTGAATTGGGTACCTCTGTCCGACACAATCTTCTTGGGCACTCCATGCAAACATACAATCCTTGACATGTACAACTCTGCTAAACGGTCTCCCGAGTAAGTGGTCTTCACTGGGATAAAATGGGCGACCTTGGTTAGACGATCCACAATAACCCAAATGGAATCGTAACCTCTCTGAGTTTTAGGTAAACCGGTGATAAAGTTCATTCCGATTTCCTCCCACTTCCATTCCAGAATTTTCAACGACTGCAACAAACTGGCTGGTCTCTGATGCATGGCTTTTACCCTCTGACATACGTCGCATAAAGCAACATGCTCCGCTACTTCACGCTTCATATTGGACCACCAAAATCTCTCTTTCAAGTCCTGGTACATCTTAGCACTTCCTGGATGAATCGAGTACATAGAATCGTGAGCTTCCTCAAGAATCAACTGTTTCAGTTCCTTTTTATTTGGCACACAAATTCGGCCTTTGAAGAACATGGTTCCTGGCTCGTTTAGAGTGAATTCCACGGCTAGGCCCTCCTCCTTTTTAGCCTTGATCTTAGAAATTTTTTCGTCATCTTTCTGGCCTTCTCTAATCTGATCCTCCAGTGTTGGCTCTACTTCCAGTGCAGTTACCATTCCTTGCGGAACGACTTCCAACCTTAGCTTTTGAAGTTCCTTGCATAGTTCTGGCTGATCTTCCATTGTCCATGTATTCACACTATGGCTCTTTCGGCTCAGAGCGTCAGCTACCACATTGGCTTTTCTGGGATGATAATGAATTCCCACATTATAATCCTTAATTAGCTCCATCCACCTTCGCTGTCTCATATTAAGATCTGCTTGAGTGAATATGTATTTCAGGCTCTTATGGTCTGTATATATCTCACATCTATTTCCTATGAGATAATGACGCCATATCTTCAAAGCATGCACTAGGGCAGCTAACTCCAAATCATGTGTTGGGTAATTCACCTCATGCGGTCTTAACTGTCTTGACGCATAAGCAACGACTTTGCCTTCTTGCATTAACACGCACCCCAAGCCTTGCTTTGAAGCATCGCAATAAATATCAAATCCATTCTGCACATCTGGCAACACTAATACGGGGGCTGTCATTAAACGCTTCTTTAATTCCATAAAACTTTTCTCGCACTCTAGCGTCCATGAAAACTTCTTTTCTTTCTTCAACAACTGCGTAAGGGGTTTAGCAATTGTCGAGAATCCCTCTATGATCCGACGGTAATATCCCGCCATACCCAGAAAACTACGGATGTGAGTAACAGACTTTGGTTGCTCCCAATGCAACATTGCGTCTACTTTGCTCAGGTCGACTGCCACTCCTTTAGTAGTCATTACATGACCAAGAAATTCAACTTTCTCCTTCCAAAACTCGCACTTGCTAAACATATCATACAGCTGATGTTCTCGCAGCCTCTCCAAAACCATCCTCAGATGTTCTGCATGCTCTTCCTCGGTCTTCGAGTAAACCAAGATATCGTCTATGAAGACTACAACAAACTTATCCAAATATTCCATGAAAACCTTATTCATCATGTTCATGAAATATGCCGGGGCATTTGTCAATCCAAATGACATGATTGTGAACTCATAATGTCCATATCGCGTAGAAAACGCAGTCTTAGGCACATCCTCCGCTCGGATCTTCAACTGATGGTATCGTGAACGAAGATCTATCTTGGAGAAAACTCGGCTCCTCTTAAGCGATCAAATAAGTCGTCGATCACGGGCAGCGGATACTTATTCTTGATCGTTACTTCATTAAGTGCACGATAATCAATGCACATCCTAAGGCTTCCATCCTTCTTACGAACAAACAACACTGGTGCTCCCCATGGTGATGAACTTGGTCTAATAAAACCTTTCTCTTGTAGTTCCTCAATCTGCTTTTTCATTTCTACTAGCTCGTCGGTAGGCATCCGATATGGTCTCTTTGATATTGGTGCTGTCCCTGGTGCTAACTCGATAACGAACTCGATATCGCGATCTGGCGGCAGTCCTGGTAAATCTTCTAGAAACACGTCCGGGTATTCTCTGACTACTGGCACATCTTCCATGTTGATGGCTTTCACGCAGTTGACCACTAACTGCCCATCTCGAACTGCAGTTGACCACTAACTGCCCATCTCGAACTGCGGTTTGGGCCGCACCGACGCGGGCTTCCAGCGCACAGTGTTGGGCTTCGGCCCAACACTGTTCATCGATTTTCAAAAAGATTTTCCATTTAAAATAATTCCAAAAATTCATTTTATGCGATAAAACTAATAGGAAAAATCCAAGAAAAATCTCAAAAATACTTTGAGACATTCTGGACTCAAATAAAATATTTTTGGCAAAACTTTATTTTTAATTTTGCACAAATTTAAATAGATTTGAACAAAAGGTCAATATTCTTAATTCAAAATTAATTGAAATAAATCCAGAAAAATGCAAATAAATTCCAGAAAATTATAAATGCACATTTAAGCAATAAAATAATATTTGGCAAATTTTTGGGATGTTACAGGTGAGCATTCCTCCAAGACCGATGTGTCCCTGCTTCCGCCCTTCTGCCACGCGTTTACCTTTTGCTATGATGATTATAGAAAATAGTGGAGTGCTTCAAGCGAAAGTCCAAGTACCTTCAAAGGATGCTCCCTGAAATCCGGATGCGCCAGGAGTATCTGGTCGACCTAGAATGCATCAAAGCCGAGTATGCGGCCGAGCTGCGATCCCTTCGGTCCGAGTTCCAGACATCGCGGACGGAACAAAACGCTCTGCGCCAAGAGAATCTGGATATCACCGGCTCCCTCCGAGGTAGCTATCTCTTGGGTTGTTTCATGTTTTTTGCTTAGTCGACTATCTTGCCGATCTCTTGTGTTTGGTCCAGCTCGGGACTCGGCTTTCGCGAAGCTCGAAGGAAAACTTAAAGCCGCAGAGGATTCCCGAGCGAAGCTGGAGAAGTATTTTGAAGGTGTAGCTGTCAACTAGTATTTGCTTGATCCTTTACTATCCTCTCTAATGCTTTGCCTTGCAGATTATAAGGTCAAAACTCAGGCGCAGTACACCGTCTTCGGCGAGAGAGTTAAAGCTCTCGAAGCTTCTGTGTTGAGCTCCGGGCCTTCTAGCCCCTCTGAGTTCGCTTCATCCAGATGGCGAGAGGCCACTCAGCAGGGGTGAAGTCGTCGTCCGGCTAAAGGAAGCCCCGGGGGCCCTCAAGAACCTGCTGAAGGAAACAACGGCCAACGGTGCCAGCCAGACCCTGGCGATCACCAAGTCCCTCTATCCCCGAGTGGATCTTGAGGCCCTTAGGGAAGGCTACGCTCGCGATGTTGACGAAGGTCGGGCTGCCGAGCTCTAGGAGGAAGTCAGGTATACTTCTTTGTCGATTGTAGAGACTCTTTACCTTTAAAGGCATAAAAAGTGTTCCCTGTTTCTCCTTCATGAAAGTATACATCTTCGAGTGGTTTGACCAGTGACCTTTGTTCATCTGACTCCAGCCCCCAGGCTCTGGGATATGATTCATGGATCTTGTCCCCGAGTCTTAACATAAATGAAGCACTTTCGAATTCATGATTATAAAAGAGGTTATATGAAAACGACTTTTTCAATCGAACTTTTATTCACAAAGGAAAAAAGAAGTACAAAAACTTAAGTGAAAAAGTGACGTAGCTGTTCTATATTCCCTTGGGGTGGAAAGGATAGATCGCTTCCATGACGGTGCTGTAGTCGGGTGCCTTTCTCCGAGCGGCTCGGGGCCGGTTATGCTCTGCTACCGCGACCAGCTCCTCGCCCTTGCACTTCCTATCCTTGTGTTTAGAGGACTCGGGCTTATCGACCTTGCTCTTTTGTGGGGGATGATCTTCTTGTCGCTCGGCCAGAGCATCCCTTTCTGGAAGGCCGCCACAACCACCGCCTCTGACACGTCTCTGACGGTGTTCTTCTTCTGCATGAAGCGTCGGATGAAGTCTCTCAACGTTTCATCCTTCTTACAGTGCGATTGATACAGGTCCCACGAGTCTGGGCCTCTCATAGGTTCCCTGAAAGTTGGCGATGAATTGCTCGCACAGGTCACTCCAGGAGTCTACCGAGTTGGCAGGGAGGCCCGTGAGCCATGCTTGTGTCGAGGGGCTGAGATTGACTGGCAAATAGTTCGCCATGACGGTCTGATTTCCCCCTGCGGCCTTGACTGCTAGGGCGTAGACTTGCAACCAAGCTTCTGGGTCTCGTTCCCCGTCGAATTTTACAATGCCTTCGGGGTTGAACCCCTCGGGCCAAACCACTCGGCGCAGCCGGGGAGTGAACGCTCGGATCCCATCGATGGATCTTTCATCTTGTAGGGGGGGCTCCGGCTTGGCGATCTTCTAGCTTGGTGATGACCGTTAAAATGTCGGGGTGAGGTTCGGTGCGGCTCGTCACTCCCACCCCGGTGATGATGAACTCTGCGATCATCGCTGTCACCATACATTCGGTCGTTCCGCCGATCGTAGCTGATGCCGAAACACTCGTAGTCGTCGCGGCGTCCGTGTCTTTCTTCCTCATTCCGTTCTCGTCGCCTGGCCGTGATGTCCTGGCGAAGGTCGCGGTCAAGGATCTGTCGAGCATCTCCAGTAGGCGGTGCATGGCGCCGACTGTCAACGTTCCGACTGGTTGCAGTCCGACTGCTGGCGACACGAGTGGCCGCGTGGGAGCGCGAGTGCGCCTCTCCAACCGGCTTCTCCTGATTTTGCTGGATAGCTGCCGCTGTCACCATGGCCTTGATGTGAGCCACAATCGGGCTGCGGATCGTCGATGCAATCATCGGGTCAGTAGCGTCGAGGCGTCTTGAAGCGGCGATGTTTTGCAGCGGTGTCGCGGAAGGCGGGTGATCTCCCAACTTAGATTGCGGGATGTCCTCCGGACATTGCGACCCAAAGATCGGAGAGTCCGCGTTTGGACCTCCTTACCCTTACGTCGGCGATCTTCTTCCGTGACATCATGTTCTTCTTGATGGAGATCGGTCTTCTGTCTTTCAATTGAGAAAATGCCGCGAAAATCGTAACCGCTCCTAATGGAGCCGGTAGTTTCGGGTAAGTCGAGTAAAGTACGAGATGGTTAGCCCTTGATTACGCAGATTGGATCTTGTTTTTATCCAGATTGACAAGCTCTCCATGCATATTGGCGACGAAATCCAGGCTTCCGAAGCGAAAAGCATGGCCGGAGATGAAGGTGGCGATAAATCCACCGGTTGATGCCATCAAGTCTGTGGGAATAGATTGAAGCACTTCCCCTACCTGGCGTGCCAACTGTCGACTTTTGTAGTCGGCAATGAATTTATGGGGTAGGCGCCCGATCTCAAACTCGAAGGTCACACAAGACAAGGGATTTAGACAGGTTCAGGCTCTCGCGGAGGAGATAATACCCTAATCCTGTGTGCTGGGATTATGCAGATTTCTTGGACATAAGATTGCTCAAAGCGCTATGTGCTCTGGGCGATACGAGATGTTTTATGCTCTGTGGCTTGATGCCCATGTTGTTGCCCGCTCTCTCCCTTATATAGTGGGGGTGAGGCGGCTTACAGAGTTCCAATCGGTTAAGAGATTCCGATCGGTTACAAGATTCTAGTCGGTTATAGGACAGAGTTTACATCTTTATTCTATCCTTCTAACGACTCGGATTACAACTGTATCTATCATATCTAAACATAAATTCAACTTTCCTTAAGGGTATATCCCTTTCCGTACGGTTATGAAGCCTGACGTGGAGAGTATCCTCTGGGCCTTCATCTTGGGCCTGTCCTGAGGACCCCCTGGAACCTATATTCCACAGGCGCACATGAAGTCCATTCGGGGTGTTTGTCACTCAGTTTCACACTGTGACTTTTGTTCGCACGATTGGATCCTGCAGTGCAGGTAGGGACACGTCGTGAGGAAGTTTTTACACCGACTCGAACGGATTCGAAAAACATACCGATATGAGTTAGGGCGCATATGAAGTCCATTCGGGGTGTTTCTCACTCAGTTTCACTCAGTGACATTTGTTCACATGAATGGAGTGTGCAGTACAGGTTGGGACATGTCGTGAGGTAATTTTAGCACCACTCTGACAGATTCGAAACGCTTACCGATATGATTTAGGACGCATATGAAGTCCATTCGGGGTGTTTGTCACTTAGTTTCACTCTATGACTTTTGTTCGCAGGAATGGAGTGTGCAGTGCAGGTTGGGACACGTCGTGCGGAAGTTTTAGCACCACTCGGACGAATTCGAAACGCTTACCGATATGAGTTAGGGCGCATATGAAGTCCATTCAGGGTGTTTCTCACTCAGTTTCACTCTGTGACTTTTGTTCAAGACGAATGCGACTGCGGTCGCGGCGGACACGTCGTGAGAAGTTTTACACCGACTGCGTGCGGATTCGAAACGCTTATCGATATGAGTTAGGGCGCATATGAAGTCCATTCGGGGTGTTTGTCACTCAGTTTCACTCTGTGACTTTTGTTCGCACGAATGGAGTGTGCAGTGAAGGTTGGGAAACGTCGTGAGGAAGTTTTAGCACCACTCTAACGGATTCGAAACGCTTACCGATATGAGTTAGGCGCATATGAAGTCCATTCGGGGTGTTTGTTACTCAGTTTCACTCTGTGACTTTTGTTCGCACAAATGGAGTGTGAAGTGCAGGTTAGGACACGTCTTGAGGAATTTTTAACACCGACTCGGACGTATTTGAAATGCTTACCGATATGAGTTTGAGCGCATATGAAGTCCATTCGCGTTGTTTGTCACTCAGTTTCACTCCGTGAGTTTTGTTCGCACGAATGGAGAGTTGGCACACATCGTGAGGAATTTTTAGCACCGACTCGAACGGATTCGAAATGCTTACCGACATGAGTTATGGCGCATATAATGTCCATTCGGGGTGTTTGCCACTCAGTTTCACTCTGTGACTTTTTTCGCACGAATGGAGTGTGGAGTGCAGGTTGGGACACGTCGTGAGGAAGTTTTAGCACCACTCCGACGGATTCGAAACGCTTACCGATATGAGTTAGGGCGCATATGAAGTCCATTCGGGGTGTTTGTCACTCAGTTTCACTTTGTGACTTTTGTTCGCACAATTGGAGCCGGCAGTGCAGGTAGGGTCACGTCATGAGGAAGTTTTTACACCGACTCGAACGGATTCGAAACACTTACCGATATGAGTTAGGGCGCATAGGAAGTCCATTTAGGGTGTTTCTTCTATGCACACTAGGGTTGTCCCGATCTTCTAATGAGAACGATACACTGAACCACAAGATCAGCAACCAAACAATCGCAACGTCACCACACATGGCGAGCAACCGAATCAAAGACCCGATCGACCCTTGAACCTGCTACAACCAAGAACAAGGTGATAGCAATTTTCAAACCAATAATCTCGAATAAAAACAAGGTGAGTTTCTGTTTCTCAACTCGGGTGGTCTAGTCGACACACGCAAGATTGAGGAGGGACGCACACGGGGTCTACCAAAACACAACAAAACCTAAAAAACGAAGAACAGGGGTGAGAACCCAATATAAATTTTACCCACACAAGGGGGGGCTCCCAAGAGGGGTGCGGGAGCCAGGATAGGGGCGCTGGCCAAAGGAGGGGTGGAACCCTAAGAATACATGGGCCTTGGGCCCAAAAGAAAGGTGGCGCAGCACCTGGAATTTCTATCCCGTGAGATTGTTCCATGATTTCCATTCTATCCATGAGGAACTTGGCCCCGGGATCAGATCCATCGGAAAGGTTATCTCGATACCTTTGAAACGAGTCATCGAACGTCGAAAACGGAGTTCGGATGTGGCCGTGGCGTCCGTTTGAAGTACTGCTGCCCCTGGATGGCCGAACCGGACTCGGAGACGAATTGGGCCTTATCTTGGGCCTTCCTTGTCGCGTGGGCTGTCCTCGGTGGATGTTCTTGACGTGCTGGTCCAGCAAAGGTGGATGAAAAGGACTTGCTTCCGGATTAAGCCCTCCAGACGTCGTAGACGAAGTAGCGGTCGTAGAGGAAGAAGGGGCAGCGGTTGTATCCTTGGTTGGGATGTCCTCATCATTCTCACCCTGTTTCACAATGTGACTTTTGTTCGCACGAATGGAGTGTGCAGTGCAGGTTGGGAAACATCGTGAGGAAGTTTTAGCACCACTCTGACGGATTCGAAACGCTTACCGATATGAGTTAGGGCGCATATGAAGTCCATTCGGGGTGTTTCTCTCTCAGTTTCACTCTGTGACTTTTGTTCGCATGAATGGAGTGTGCAGTGCAGGTTGGTACACATCGTGAGGAATTTTTAACACCGACTCGGATGTATTCGAACAGATTAGCGATATGAGTTAGGGCGCATATGAAGTCCATTCGGGGTGTTTTTCACTCAGTTTCACTCTGTGACTTTTGTTTGCACGAATGGAGTGTGCAGTACAGGTTGGGTCACGTCGGGACGAAGTTTTAGCACCACTCTGATGGATTCGAAATGCTTACCGATATGAGTTAGGGCGCATATAAAGTCCATCCGGGGTGTTTGTCACTCTGTGACTTTTGCTAGCACGAACGAAGTCTGTAGTGCAGGTTGGGACACGTCATGAGTAAGTATTAACACAAATTCGGACGGATTCGAAACGCTTGCCGATATGAGTTAGGGCACATATGAAATCCATTCGGGGTGTTTGTCATTCAGTTTCACTCTGTGACTTTTGTTCGCACGAATGGAGCCTACTGATCTGAGTTGGGACACGTCGTGAGGAAGTTTTTACACCGACTCAGACGGATTCAAAACGCTTACCGATATAAGTTAGGGCGCATATGAAGTCCATTCGGGGTGTTTCTCTCTCAGTTTCACTCTGTGACTTTTGTTCGCACGAATGGAGAGTTGGGACACATCGTGAGGAAGTTTTAACACCGACTCTGATGGATTCGAAACGCTTACCGATATGAGTTAGGGCTATATGAAGTCCATTCGGGGTGTTGTCACTTAGTTTCACTCTATGAGTTTTGTTCGCACGAATGGAAGTTGGCACACGTCGAGAGGAAATTTTAACACAGACTCGGACGGATTCAAAATGCTTTCCAATATGAGTTACGGCGCATATGAAGTCCATTCGGAGAGTTTGCCACTCAGTTTCACTCTGTGACTTTTGTTCGTGCGAATGGAGTGTGCAGTGCAGGTTGGGACACGTCGTGAGAAATTTTTTACACCGACTCGGTCGGATTCGAAACGCTTACCGATATGAGTTAGGGCGCATATGAAGTCCATTCGGGGTGTTTGTCAGTCAGTTTCACTCTGTGACTTTTGTTTGCATGAATGGAGCCTGCAGTGCAGGCGGACACGTCGTGAGGAAGTTTTTACATAGACTCGGACGGATTCGAAACGCTTATCGATATGAGTTAGGGCGCATATGAAGTCCATTCGGGGTGTTTGTCACTCAGTTTCACTCTGTGACTTTTGTTCGCACGAATGTAGTGTGCAGTGAAGGTTGGGACACGTCGTGAGGAAGTTTTAGCACCAGTCTAACGGATTTGAAACGCTTACCGATATGAGTTAGGGCGCATATGAAGTCCATTCGGGGTGTTTGTTACTCAGTTTCACTCTGTGACTTTTGTTCACACAAATGGAGTGTGCGATGCAGGTTGGGACACGTCGTGATTAATTTTAACACCGGCTCGGACGTATTTGAACGCTTACCGATATGAGTTAGGGCGCATATGAAGTCCATTCGGGGTGTTTGTCACTCAGTTTCACTCTGTGACTTTTGTTCGCACGAATGGAGTGTGCAGTGAAGGTTGGACATGTCGTGAGGAAGTTTTAGCACCAGTCTAACGGATTCGAAACGCTTAGCGATATGAGTTAGGGCGCATATGAAGTCCATTCCGGGTGTTTGTTACTCAGTTTCACTCTGTGACTTTTGTTCGCACAAATGGAGTGTGCAGTGCAGGTTGGGACACGTCGTGAGGAATTTTTAACACCGGCTCGAACGTATTCGAAACGCTTACCGATATGAGTTATGGCGCATATGAAGTCCATTTGGGGTGTTTGTCACTCAGTTTCACTCCGTGAGTTTTGTTCGCAAGAATGGAGAGTTGGCAGACATCGTGAGGAATTTTTAGCACCGACTCGAACGGATTCGAAACGCTTACCGATATGAGTTATGGCACATATAATGTCCATTCGGGGTGTTTGCCACTCAGTTTTACTCTGTGACTTTTTTCGCACGAATGGAGTGTGCAGTGCAGGTTGGGACACGTCGTGAGGAAGTTTTAGCACCACTCGGACGGAATCGAAACGCTTACCGATATGAGTTACCGCGCATATGAAGTCCATTCGGGGTGTTTGTCACTCAGTTTCACTTTGTGACTTTTGTTCGCACGTTTGGAGCCTGCAGTGCAGGTAGGGTCACGTCGTGAGGATGTTTTTACACCGACTCGAACGGATTCGAAACGCTTACCGATATGAGTTAGGGCGCATATGAAGTCCATTATTGTGTTTCTCTGATGCACACTAGGGTTGTCCCGATCTTCTGATGAGAACGATACGCTGAACCACAAGATCAGCGCAACCAAACAATCGCAACGTCACCACACGAGGCGAGCAACCGAATCAAAGACCCGATCGACCCTTGAACCTGCTACAACCAAGATCAAGGTGATAGCAATTTTCAAACCAATAATCTCGAATAAATACAAGGTGAGGTTCTGTTTCTCAACTCGGGTGGTCTAGTCGACACACGCAAGATTGAGGAGGGACGCACACGGGGTATACCAAAACACAACAAAACCTAAAAAACGAAGAATAGGGGTGAGAACAGAATATAAATTTTACCCACACAAGGGGGGGCGCCCATGAGGGGTGCGGCAGCCAGGACAGGGGCGCTGGCCAAAGGAGGGGTGGAACCCTAAGAGTACATGGGCCTTGGGCCCAAAAGAAAGGTGGCGCAGCACCTGGAATTTCTGTCCCGTGAGATTATTCCATGATTTCCCTTCTCTCCATGAGGAATTTGGCCTCGGGATCAGATCCATCGGAAAGGTTATCTCGATACCTTTCAAACGAGTTGTCGAACATCGAAAACGGAGTTCGGATGTGGCCGTGGCGTCCGTTTGAAGTACTGCTGCGCCTGGATGGCCGAACCGAACTCGGCGACGAATTGGGCCTTATCTTAGGCCTTCCTTGGCGCGTGGGCTGTCCTCGGTGGATGTTCTTGACGTGCTGGTCCAGCAAAGGTGGATGGAAAGGACTTGCTTCCGGATTAAGCCCTCGGGCGTCGTGAAGCAAGTAGCGATCGAGAGGAAGAAGGGGCAGCGGTTGTATCCTTGGTTGGGATGTCCTCATCATTCTCACCCAGTTTCACAATGTGACTTTTGTTCGCACGAATGGAGTGTGCAGTGCAGGTTGGGACACATCGTGAGGAAGTTAGAGCACCACTCTGATGGATTCGAAATGCTTACCGATATGAGTTAGGGCGCATATGAAGTCCATTCGGGGTGTTTCTCTCTCAGTTTCACTCTGTGACTTTTGTTCGAACGAATGGAGTGTGCAGTGCAGCTTGGTAAACGTCGTGAGGAATTTTTAACACCGACTCAGACGTATTCGAACAGATTTTCGATAAGAGTTAGGGCGCAAATGAAGTCCATTCGGGGTGTTTCTCACTCAGTTTCACTCTGTGACTTTTGTTCGCACGAATGGAGTGTGCAGTGCAGGTTGGGTCACGTCGTGAGGAAGTTTTAGCACCACTCTGACGGATTCGAAACGCTTACCGATATGAGTTAGGGCGCATATAAAGTCCATTCGGGGTGTTTGTCACTCTGTAACTTTTGTTAGCACGAATGAAGTCTGTAGTGCAGGTTGGGACACGTCGTGAGTAAGTATTAACACAAACTCGGACGGATTCGAAATGCTTACCGATATGAGTTAGGGCGCATATGAAATCCATTCATGGTGTTTGTCATTCAGTTTCACTCTGTGACTTTTGTTCGCACGAATGGAGCCTGCAGTGCAGGTTGGGACACGTAGTGAGGAAGCTTTTACACCGATCGGACGGATTCGAAACGCTTACCAATATAAGTTAGGGCGCATATGAAGTCCATTCGGGGTGTTTCTCTCTCAGTTTCACTCTGTGACTTTTGTTCGCACAAATGGAGAGTTGGGACACATCGTGAGGAAGTTTTAACACCGACTCTGACGGATTTGAAATGCTTACCGATATGAGTTAGGGCGCAAATGAAGTCCATTCGGGGTGTTTGTCACTTAGTTTCACTCTGTGAGTTTTGTTACATACGAATGGAGAGTTGGCACACGTCGATAGGAAATTTTAACACCGACTCGGACGGATTCAAAATGCTTACCGATATGAGTTAGGGCGCATATGAAGTCCATTCGGAGAGTTTGCCACTCAGTTTCACTCTGTGACATTTGTTCGTGCGAATGGAGTGTGCAGTGCAGGTAGGGACACATCGTGAGGAAGTTTTTACACCTACTCGGACGGATTCGAAAGGCTTACCGATATGAGTTAGGGCGCATATGAAGTCCATTCGGGGTGTTTGTCACTCAGTTTCACTCTGTGACTTTTGTTCGCACGAATGGAGCCTGTAGTGCAGGCGGAAACATCGTGAGGAAGTTTTAGCACCACTCTGACGGATTCGAAACGCTTACCGATATGAGTTAGGGCGCATATGAAGTCCATTCGGGGTGTTTCTCTCTCGGTTTCACTCTGTGACTTTTGTTCGCATGAATGGAGTGTGCGATGCGAGGTTGGTACACATCGTGAGAATTTTTAACACCGACTCGGATGTATTGAGCAGTTAGCGATATGAGTTAGGCGCATATGAAGTCCATTCGGGTGTTTTCACTCAGTTTCACTCTGTGACTTTTGTTTGCACGAATGGAGTGTGCAGTACAGGTTGGGTCACGTCGGGACGAAGTTTTAGCACCACTCTGATGGATTCGAAATGCTTACCGATATGAGTTAGGGCGCATATAAAGTCCATCCGGGGTGTTTGTCACTCTGTGACTTTTGCTAGCACGAACGAAGTCTGTAGTGCAGGTTGGGACACGTCATGAGTAAGTATTAACACAAATTCGGACGGATTCGAAACGCTTGCCGATATGAGTTAGGGCACATATGAAATCCATTCGGGGTGTTTGTCATTCAGTTTCACTCTGTGACTTTTGTTCGCACGAATGGAGCCTACAGTGCAGGTTGGGACACGTCGTGAGGAAGTTTTTACACCGACTCAGACGGATTCAAAACGCTTACCGATATAAGTTAGGGCGCATATGAAGTCCATTCGGGGTGTTTCTCTCTCAGTTTCACTCTGTGACTTTTGTTCGCACGAATGGAGAGTTGGGACACATCGTGAGGAAGTTTTAACACCGACTCTGATGGATTCGAAACGCTTACCGATATGAGTTAGGGCTATATGAAGTCCATTCGGGGTGTTGTCACTTAGTTTCACTCTATGAGTTTTGTTCGCACGAATGGAAGTTGGCACACGTCGAGAGGAAATTTTAACACAGACTCGGACGGATTCAAAATGCTTTCCAATATGAGTTACGGCGCATATGAAGTCCATTCGGAGAGTTTGCCACTCAGTTTCACTCTGTGACTTTTGTTCGTGCGAATGGAGTGTGCAGTGCAGGTTGGGACACGTCGTGAGAAATTTTTTACACCGACTCGGTCGGATTCGAAACGCTTACCGATATGAGTTAGGGCGCATATGAAGTCCATTCGGGGTGTTTGTCAGTCAGTTTCACTCTGTGACTTTTGTTTGCATGAATGGAGCCTGCAGTGCAGGCGGACACGTCGTGAGGAAGTTTTTACATAGACTCGGACGGATTCGAAACGCTTATCGATATGAGTTAGGGCGCATATGAAGTCCATTCGGGGTGTTTGTCACTCAGTTTCACTCTGTGACTTTTGTTCGCACGAATGTAGTGTGCAGTGAAGGTTGGGACACGTCGTGAGGAAGTTTTAGCACCAGTCTAACGGATTTGAAACGCTTACCGATATGAGTTAGGGCGCATATGAAGTCCATTCGGGGTGTTTGTTACTCAGTTTCACTCTGTGACTTTTGTTCACACAAATGGAGTGTGCAGTGCAGGTTGGGACACGTCGTGATTAATTTTTAACACCGGCTCGGACGTATTTGAACGCTTACCGATATGAGTTAGGGCGCATATGAAGTCCATTCGGGGTGTTTGTCACTCAGTTTCACTCTGTGACTTTTGTTCGCACGAATGGAGTGTGCAGTGAAGGTTGGACATGTCGTGAGGAAGTTTTAGCACCAGTCTAACGGATTCGAAACGCTTAGCGATATGAGTTAGGGCGCATATGAAGTCCATTCCGGGTGTTTGTTACTCAGTTTCACTCTGTGACTTTTGTTCGCACAAATGGAGTGTGCAGTGCAGGTTGGGACACGTCGTGAGGAATTTTTAACACCGGCTCGAACGTATTCGAAACGCTTACCGATATGAGTTATGGCGCATATGAAGTCCATTTGGGGTGTTTGTCACTCAGTTTCACTCCGTGAGTTTTGTTCGCAAGAATGGAGAGTTGGCAGACATCGTGAGGAATTTTTAGCACCGACTCGAACGGATTCGAAACGCTTACCGATATGAGTTATGGCACATATAATGTCCATTCGGGGTGTTTGCCACTCAGTTTTACTCTGTGACTTTTTTCGCACGAATGGAGTGTGCAGTGCAGGTTGGGACACGTCGTGAGGAAGTTTTAGCACCACTCGGACGGAATCGAAACGCTTACCGATATGAGTTACCGCGCATATGAAGTCCATTCGGGGTGTTTGTCACTCAGTTTCACTTTGTGACTTTTGTTCGCACGTTTGGAGCCTGCAGTGCAGGTAGGGTCACGTCGTGAGGATGTTTTTACACCGACTCGAACGGATTCGAAACGCTTACCGATATGAGTTAGGCGCATATGAAGTCCATTATTGTGTTTCTCGATGCACACTAGGGTTGTCGATCTTACGATGAGAACGATCTGGTTGAACCACAAGATCAGCGCAACCAAACAATCATAGCGTCACCACACGAGGCGAGCAACGAATCAAAGACCCGATCGACCCTTGAACCTGCTACAACCAAGATCAAGGTGATAGCAATTTTCAAACCAATAATCTCGAATAAATACAAGGTGAGGTTACTGTTTCTCAACTCGGGTGGTCTAGTCGACACACGCAAGATTGAGGAGGGGCGCACACGGGTATACAAAACACAACAAAACCTAAAAAGCGAAGAATAGGGGTGAGAACAGAATATAAATTTTACCCACACAAGGGGCGCCCATGAGGGTGCGGCAGCCGGGACAGGCGCTGGCCAAAGGAGGTGGAACCTAAGAGTACATGGGCCTTGGGCCCAAAAGAAAGGTGGCGCAGCACCTGGAATTTCTGTCCCGTGAGATTATTCCATGATTTCCCTTCTCTCCATGAGAATTTGGCCTCGGGATCAGATCCATCGGAAAGGTTATCTCGATACCTTTCAAGCGAGTTGTCGAACATCAGCGGAGTTCGGATGTGGCCGTGGCGTCCGTTTGAAGTACTGCTGCGCCTGGATGGCCGAACCGAACTCGGCGACAGGTGGGCCTTATCTTAGGCCTTCCTTGGCGCGTGGGCTGTCCTCGGTGGATGTTCTTGACGTGCTGGTCCAGCAAAGGTGGATGGAAAGGACTTGCTTCCGGATTAAGCCCTCCAGACGTCGTAGACGAAGTAGCGGTCGTAGAGGAAGAAGGGGCAGCGGTTGTATCCTTGGTTGGGATGTCCTCATCATTCTCACCCAGTTTCACAATGTGACTTTTGTTCGCACGAATGGAGTGTGCAGTGCAGGTTGGGACACATCGTGAGGAAGTTAGAGCACCACTCTGATGGATTCGAAATGCTTACCGATATGAGTTAGGGCGCATATGAAGTCCATTCGGGGTGTTTCTCTCTCAGTTTCACTCTGTGACTTTTGTTCGAACGAATGGAGTGTGCAGTGCAGCTTGGTAAACGTCGTGAGGAATTTTTAACACCGACTCAGACGTATTCGAACAGATTTTCGATAAGAGTTAGGGCGCAAATGAAGTCCATTCGGGGTGTTTCTCACTCAGTTTCACTCTGTGACTTTTGTTCGCACGAATGGAGTGTGCAGTGCAGGTTGGGTCACGTCGTGAGGAAGTTTTAGCACCACTCTGACGGATTCGAAACGCTTACCGATATGAGTTAGGGCGCATATAAAGTCCATTCGGGTGTTTGTCACTCTGTAACTTTTGTTATACGAATGAAGTGCGTAGTGCGAGGTTGGGACACGTCGTGAGTAAGTATTAACACAAACTCGGACGGATTCGAAATGCTTACCGATATGAGTTAGGGCGCATATGAAATCCATTCATGGTGTTTGTCATTCAGTTTCACTCTGTGACTTTTGTTCGCACGAATGGAGCCTGCAGTGCAGGTTGGGACACGTAGTGAGGAAGCTTTTACACCGATCGGACGGATTCGAAACGCTTACCAATATAAGTTAGGGCGCATATGAAGTCCATTCGGGGTGTTTCTCTCTCAGTTTCACTCTGTGACTTTTGTTCGCACAAATGGAGAGTTGGGACACATCGTGAGGAAGTTTTAACACCGACTCTGACGGATTTGAAATGCTTACCGATATGAGTTAGGGCGCAAATGAAGTCCATTCGGGGTGTTTGTCACTTAGTTTCACTCTGTGAGTTTTGTTCGCACGAATGGAGAGTTGGCACACGTCGATAGGAAATTTTAACACCGACTCGGACGGATTCAAAATGCTTACCGATATGAGTTAGGGCGCATATGAAGTCCATTCGGAGAGTTTGCCACTCAGTTTCACTCTGTGACATTTGTTCGTGCGAATGGAGTGTGCAGTGCAGGTAGGGACACATCGTGAGGAAGTTTTTACACCTACTCGGACGGATTCGAAAGGCTTACCGATATGAGTTAGGGCGCATATGAAGTCCATTCGGGGTGTTTGTCACTCAGTTTCACTCTGTGACTTTTGTTCGCACGAATGGAGCCTGTAGTGCAGGCGGAAACGTCGTGAGGAAGTTTTTACACCGACTCGGACGGATTCGAAACGCTTACCGATATGAGTTAGGGCGCATATGAAGTCCATTCGGGGTGTTTGTCACTCAGTTTCACTCTGTGACTTTTCTTCGCACGAATGGATTGTGCAGTGAAGGTTGGGACATGTCGTGAGGAAGTTTTAGCACCAGTCTAACGGATTCGAAACGCTTACCGATATGAGTTAGGGCGCATATGAAGTCCATTTGGGTTGTTTGTTACTCAGTTTCACTCTGTGACTTTTGTTCGCACAAATGGAGTGCGCAGTGCAGGTTGGGACACGTCGTGAGGAATTTTTAACACCGACTCGGACGTATTCGAAACGCTTACCGATATGAGTTAGGGCGCATATGAAGTCCATTCGGGGTGTTTGTCACTCAGTTTCACTCCGTGAGTTTTGTTCGCAAGAATCGAGAGTTGGCACACATCGTGAGGAATTTTTAGCACCGACTCGAACGGATTCGAAACGCTTACCGATATGAGTTATGGCCCAGATAAAGTCTATTCGGGGTGTTTGCCACTCAGTTTCACTCTGTGACTTTTTTCGCACGAATGGAGTGTGCAGTGCAGGTTAGGACACGTCGTGAGTAAGTTTTAGCACCACTCGGACGGAATCGAAACGCTTACCAATATGAGTTACCGCGCATATGAAGTCCATTCGGGGTGTTTGTCACTCAGTTTCACTCTGTGACTTTTGTTCGCACGTTTGGAGCCTGTAGTCCAGGTAGGGTCACGTCGTGAGGAAGTTTTTACACCGACTCGAACAGATTCGAAACGCTTACCGATATGAGTTAGGGCGCATATGAAGTCCATTCGGGGTGTTTCTTTGATGCACACTAGGGTTGTCCCGATCTTCTGATGAGGACGTTACGCTGAACCACAAGATCAGCAACCAAACAATCGCAACGTCCCCACATGAGGCGAGCAACCGAATCAAAGACCCGATCGGCCCTTGAACCTGCTACAACCAAGAACAAGCAAGAACAAGGTGATAGCAATTTTCAAACCAATAATCTCGAATAAAAACAAGGTGAGGTTTTGTTTCTCAACTCGGGTGGTCTAGTTGACACACGCAAGATTGAGGAGGGACACACGGGGTCTACCAAAACACAACAAAACCTAAAAAACGAAGAACAGGGGTGAGAACCCAATATAAATTTTACCCACACAAGGGGGGCGCCCAAGAGGTGCGGCAGCCAGGACAGGGGCGCTGGCCAAAGGAGGGGTGGAACCCTAAGAGTACATGGGCTTTGGGCCCAAAAGAAAGGTGGCGCAGCACCTGGAATTTCTGTCCTGTGAGATTGTTCTATGATTTCTCTTCACTCCATGAGGAATTTGGCCTCGGGATCAGATCCATCAGAAATGTTATCTCGATTTCTTTCAAACGAGTTGTCGAACGTCGAAAACGGAGTTCGGATGTGGCCGTGTCGTCCGTTTGAAGTACTGCTGCCCCTGGATGGCCGAACCGGACTCGGCGATGAATTGGGCTTTATCTTGGGCCTTCCTTGGCGCGTGGGCTGTCCTCGGTGGATATTCTTGACGTGCTGGTCCAGCAAAGGTGGATGGAAAGGACTTGCTTCTGGATTAAGCCCCCCAGACATCGTAGACGAAGTAGCGGTCGTAGAGGAAGAAGGGGCAGCGGTTGTATCCTTGGTTGGGATGTCCTCATCATTCTCACCCTGTTTCACAATGTGACTTTTGTTCGCACGAATGGAGTGTGCAGTGCAGGTTGGGACACATCGTGAGGAAGTTTTAGCACTACTCTGACGGATTCGAAACGCTTACCGATATGAGTTAGGGCGCATATGAAGTCCATTCGGGGTGTTTGTCACTCAGTTTCACTCTGTGACTTTTGTTCGCACGAATGGAGTGTGCAGTGCAGGTTGGTACACGTCGTGAGGAATTTTTAACACCGACTCGGACGTATTCTAACAGATTACCGATATGAGTTAGGGCGCATATGTAGTCCATTCGTGGTGTTTCTCACTCAGTTTCACTCTGTAACTTTTGTTCGCATGAATGGAGTGTGCAGTGCAGGTTGGGACACGTCGTGAGGAAGTTTCAGCACCACTCTGACTGATTCGAAACGCTTACCGATATGAGTTAGGGCGCATATAAAGTCCATTCGGGGTGTTTGTCACTCTGTGACTTTTTCTAGCACGAATGAATTCTGTAGTGCAGGTTGGGACACGTCGTGAGTAAGTATTAACACAAACTCGGACGGATTCGAAACGCTTACCGATATGAGTTAGGGCGCATATGAAATCCATTCGGGGTGTTTGTCACTCAGTTTCACTCTGTGACTTTTGTTCGCACGAATGGAGCCTGCAGTGCAGGTTGGGACACGTCGTGAGGAAGTTTTTACACCAACTCGGACAGATTCGAAACGCTTACCGATATAAGTTAGGGCGCATATGATGTCCATTCGGTGTGTTTCTCTCTCAGTTTCACTCTATGACTTTTGTTCGCACGAATGGAGAGTTGGGACACATCGTGAGGAAGTTTTAACACCGACTCTCACGGATTCGAAACGCTTACCGATATGAGTTAGGGCGCATATGAAGTCCATTCAGGGTGTTTCTCTCTCAGTTTCACTCTGTGACTTTTGTTCACATGAATGGAGAGTTGGGACACATCGTGTTGAAGTTTTAACACCGACTCTGACAGATTCGAAACGCTTATCGATATGAGTTAGGGCGCATATGAAGTCCATTCGGGGTGTTTGTCACTTAGTTTCACTCTGTGAGTTTTGTTCGCACGAATGGAGAGTTGGCACACGTCGAGACGAAATTTTAACACCGACTCGGATGGATTCAAAATGCTTACCGATATGAGTTAGGGCGCATATGAAGTCCATTCGGGGAGTTTGCCACTCAGTTTCACTCTGTGACTTTTGTTCGCGCGAATGGAGTGTGCAGTGCAGGTAGGGACACTTCTAAGGAAATTTTTACGCATACTCGGACGGATTCGAAACGCTTACCGATATGAGTTAGGGCGCATATGAAGTCCATTCGGGGTGTTTGTCACTCAGTTTCACTCTGTGACTTTTGTTCGCACGAATGGAGCCTGAAGTGCAGGCGGACACGTCGCGAGGAAGTTTTTTCACCGACTCGGACGGATTTGAAACGCTTACCGATATGAGTTAGGTCGCATATGAAATCCATTCGGGGTGTTTGTCACTCAGTTTCACTCTGTGACTTTTGTTCGCACGAATGGATCCTGCAGTGCAGGTTGGGACACGTCGTGAGGAAGTTTTTGCACCGACTCGGACGGATTCGAAACGCTTACCGATATAAGTTAGGGCGCATATGAAGTCCATTCGGGGTGTTTGTCACTCAGTTTCACTCTGTGATTTTTGTTTGGACGATTGGAGCCTGCAGTGCAGATAGGGACACGTCGTGAGTAATTTTTTACACCGACTCGGACGGATTCGGAACGCTTACCGATATGAGTTAGGGCGCATATGAAGTCCATTCGGGGTGTTTCTCACCCTGTTTCACTCTGTGACTGTTGGGACCCGCATCTGCAAATCCGGACCCTCTGTGTATTCTGTGCTAGTCCAGGATCACGCTAGCACACACAGTCTTTACAGGGTTGCACATCACAGATATTCACGGCGATATAAGAATAAATAGTGCAAACATGTATATAAACCGAGTTGTATGACCTTATGGTCTCCTTACATAAAAACAGCCACGCAGGGCTTACAATATTCATAGTAAAAGAATTAACAGCGGAACATAAATAAATATCGTGGAAGCCTCCATCTCTCCACGAGCATCCGAGTGGGCTTGCCCCTAGTTGCTCGGGTCCTCAATGTACTCCTCCTCCCGGTGGTGTAGACTCCTCCACCGATGTTGGGGTTGATAAGCAAGGTGGGATGAGTACACAAGGCACTCAACAAGTAATGCAGAATCGCGGCACTAGTACTATATGCAAAACTTATTCCAAAGGATTGGCTTAAATGGTTCTCTTGCATCAAACAACATTTTTAAACCATTATCTTATTTAGTTTAAAGCGATTGGAGCAGATTATAAGTAATACTATTTTCTTCAAATGGTTTTTCTTGAAGATTCTTGGCACCTGACCTTATGAGTTCATTTTCAATCTTGGCACATAGCCACCCTTTCCACATTTTGTTTATGAAGATCTACCCTTGATTTGTAATCCCGAGCAATGCTCAATACCGTGAGCACGGCTATTGAATAGTTTTGACACTCTGCAGAGGTTGTACACTTTACCCACAAGATACAGCCACTCACCACACAGGTGATTATCCGTAACAAAGCTTTTCAGGATCCTCTACCTTAACCAAGGAACCTCTCCGGTATTACCCTCAGTATCACTTCCCTCACACAGAGCCGAAGTATAGGACAGGTCAATCACCGTTGGATGGGCACCAAAATGTAGCACAGGTACGCTCCCCCGCACAGATACACCCTCGTGCACTGTCACCCCGAGGTATCAGAGGAAAGATATCAGAACCCTAGTCAACTAGGTCTATCCCATATCAGACATGTGGTTGTGCGGGTGACTCGGATCAAAGGCTTGCAAGGTGAAGTCCTTAAGCGGACCAAGGCAAGACTTCCAACACTCAACGAGTGGCACCTGACCCATTGTAGCACACAAACTCACAACACTCATCAACCCAATGCCACACAGGCCCACCAGGCACACAGCCTCTCGCCACTTGCCCCAGTCTAAATCATTTCCCACCCAGTTGATTATTGTGCAACACATGCTAGCAATAACTCCACATCGGTATGGAACCACACAGTTCTCCATACTTCAATCTCATCATGTGGCAACATCACACCACTTTCAAAATACATTCAATATTCCATTAGTCAATATTGTAGCATTTTTCTGAAAGATCATTCATGACCCGTTGCAAGGCTAAGCATCTACTCACGGGCTAGCCTCCCGTGTTGGCATCATATTATTATCCAACCAGTACAAACAAACTTAGGGTGACAATGATTTAGGGCATGCAATTAATAATTTCAAGGTGGCATAACAGAATGGGTTGATTAACTACGTTATCCCAATTTAAATTAGCTTCATTTTAAATAAATAGGCATGCATAATTTCAGAGCATAAATTATATTTTAAAAAGCTGGGATCAAAATGATCAAAGCATCACTTGCCTTCAAAGAGTTTCTGGTCGTGTTCCGAAGCTTGGTCTTGAGCGACGAAATCTTCCTCGAAACTTTCCGGCAAATTTGCGTCTACGCGTATAAACAAAATATGCAATAAATAGCTAATACAGAGGACTATATGACCTCAAAAATTCAAATAAAACTCATCATTAAATAGATCACATTTTTATGAATTTTTGGAAATTTGAATTACCCAAATCCGAGTTAAAATGCAAAAGTTATAGTCATTTGAAGTTTCAATAAAATCTGAAAATACAGAAATTAAGAAATCCGATTTTTCCAAATTATTTTTATACTGAAAATTCGCATTTATGACGTCAGCATCGCATCATGACGACGTCAGCACAGAAATGAATTTCAGCCGAAATATTTTTATATATAAAAAATATTTATGACGTCAGCGATGACGTCAGCATGACACGTGGCAGCCTCTGGTGCCGCCACGTCGCCTCGGTCTATGGGCTTGGTTCACGACTCGGCTCTGGTCTATCGTGGACCTGGTTCACCAAAACAGCGCATCAACGTGGCAAGATCCGAGCCGTTCGTTGAATCAACGGCCAGATTTCCTCCGCGCGCAATAAGCGCCGAGATCGTCGCGACACGCGTCGCGCATCCGACGGTAAGCCACGCATCCAACGCGGAGACGCCTCGGACTCCACGCCTCCACACGTCGCACATCCAACGACGCACCAAATTGCGGTGGATCACGCGCGTTCGGCGGCTCTCGTTTCTGCGCCACGTGGCGGGATCGCAGCAGTGCGCTTCGAAACCGACGGTGGATCTAGTCTGTCGGTCAAAATGACCACGCGTCAGGACGCGATTCGGCAAAGGCGCGGCGCAATCACCGCCGCACGTTCAAATCTGAACGGTGCGGATTCTTAAGGCAAAACTGGATCTAATCTCCACCGTTGAGATTTAATCCAGCGAGCATGGTATCCGAGTTGTTTACTATGCATGGCGCAAGCGTGGCTCAATCCGCTGCGTTCACTAACGATCCAACGGCTAAGACAAAAACATAGCCGGAAAATAGATCTAATCCAAGCCGTTCACTCTAGATCTAATGATCAAGATTCAATTGCGTGTAAACCTAAGAGTTAATCCGGACCGTCCATAAGCGATCTAACGACTCGGATCTAATCTAGGTGAAAATAGAGAAGCGGCGTGGACATCAGGAAGCGTCGCGATGCGCATCGAGCGGTCGGCGAGGGTTGGCGAGGTCGACGACGGCGCAGAAAGAAGGTCACCGAGTGGGAATATGGCGCGACCAGCGGCGCTCACGGGCTTCTCGGCTAGAAGGGTGGTCCACTCGATGCGGCTTGCCGGTGAACTTCGGGGCGGGGTGAGCACGGCGAAGCGGCTCGGACGGCAGCACGGAGGAACAAAAACAACGGCGGTGAGGAATGCAACTACGGCGAGCAACGGCGGGCGCTAGAGGTGGTCTCGGCGTGCGTGCAAGGAGTCAAAAGACGCGGAGTTGAGCCCTCTGCAAAACGCACTCACCAAGATGGCTTAAAGGGCCTCGACGTGCGCGAAACTGCCGGCGGAAATCACGGCCATCAAATCCCACGCCTCTCCGGTGATCTCGCGGGACGGCGGCGTGGCCCTATCCCGGCCGTTCGGCGGCGATGATCCGGCAGCTTGTGGCGGCGTGGCACACTCGCAGCGTTCGATCGGGATCGGACGGCTCGGTGGCGGCGCTAGGGTTTGCGTGGCGGTGGGCGGGTTAAGCACGATCTTTGGGCGGCCCGATACTATTCATCTGATTTTTAAATCATTTCTTATTAAAAACAATTCTAGAAATTCAATTAAATCATTTGGGGCTTTTAAAATAGTAGAAAAATTCTAGAAAAATTCCAGAAAATACTTTGAGCTATTTGGGACTCAAATAAAATATTTTCAATAAAACTTTGCAAAAACTTTTCCATTATTTAATTGTTTTCAAGGAAGGCCATATTTGAATAAATCCAAATAAATTTCAATAAATTCCCAAAAATTCTCAAAAAACAAAAATACTCCAAAATTTAAATTAGAGCAAAATTTAGGGTGTTACAGTGACTTTTGTTCTCATGAATGGAGTGTGCAGTGCAGTTTGGGACACATCGTGAGGAAGTTTTAGCACCACTTTGACGGATTCGAAACGCTAACCGATATGAGTTAGGGCGCATATGAAGTCCATTCGGGGTGTTTGTCACTCAGTTTCACTCTGTGACTTTTATTCGCACGAATGGAGTGTGCAGTGCAGGTTGGGACACGTCGTGAGGAATTTTTAACACCGACTCGGACGTATTCGAAACGCTTACCGATATGAGTTAGGGCTCATATGAAGTCCATTTGGGGTGTTTGTCACTCAGTTTCAATCCATGAGTTTTCTTCGCAAGAATGGAGAATTGGCACACATCGTGAGGAATTTTTAACAACGACTCGGACGGATTAGAAAAGCTTACCGATATGAATTAGGGCGCATATGAACTCCATCCGGGGTGTTTGTCACTCAGTTTCACTCTGTGACTTTTGTTCGCACGATTGGAGGCTATAGTGCAGATAGGGACACGTCGTGAGGAAGTTTTTACACCGACTCGGATGGATTCGAAACGCTTACCGATATGAGTTAGGGCGCATGTGAAGTCCATTCGGGGTGTTTGTCACTCAGTTTCACTCTGTGACTTTTGTTCGCAAGAATGGAGTGTGCAGTGTAGGTAGGGACACGTCGTAAGGATGTTTTTACACTGACTCGGACGGATTCAAAACGCTTACCGACATGAGTTAGGGCGCATATGAAGTCCATTCGGGGTGTTTGTCACTCAATTTCACTCTGTGACTTTTGTTCGCACGAATGGAGTGTGCAGTGCAGGTTGGGACACGTCGTGAGGAATTTTTATCACCGACTCGGATATATTCGAAACGCTTACCGATATGAGTTAGAGCGCATATGAAGTCCATTCGGGGTGTTTGTCACTCAGTTTCACTCCGTGAGTTTTGTTCGCAAGAATAGAGAGTTGGCATACATCGTGAGGAATTTTTAACACCGACTCGGACGGATTCGAAACGCTTACCGATATGAGTTAGGGCGCATATAAAGTCCATTTGGGGTGTTTGCCACTCAATTTCACTCTGTGACTTTTGTTCGCACAAATGGAGTGTGAAGTGCAAGTTGGGACACGTCCTGAGGAAGTTTTAGCACCACTCGGACGGATTTGAAACGCTTACCGATGTGAGTTAGGGCGCATATGAAGTCCATTCGGGGTGTTTGTCACTCAGTTTCACTCTGTGACTTTTGTTCGCACGATTGGAGCCTGTAGTGCAGGTAGGGACACGTCGTGGGGAAGTTTTTACACCGATTCGAACGTATTCGAAACGCTTACCGATATGAGTTAGGGCGCATATGAAGTCCATTCGAGGTGTTTCTCACTCAGTTTCACTCTATGACTTTTGTTCACACGAATGGAGTTTGAAGTGGAGGATGGGACACGTCGTAAGGAAGTTTTAGCACCACTCTGACGGATTCGAAATGCTTACCGATTTGATTTAGGGCGCATATGAAGTCCATTCGGGGTGTCTGTCACTCAGTTTCACTCTGTGACTTTTGTTCCCACGAATGGATTGTGCACTGCAGGTTGGGACACGTCGTGATGAAGTTTTAGCACCACTCGGACTGATTCGAAACGCTTACCGATATGAGTTAGGGCGCATATGAAGTCCATTCGGGGTGTTTGTCACTCAGTTTCACTCTGTGACTTTTGTTCACACGAATGGAGCCTGCAGTGCAGGCGGACACGTCATGAGGAAGTTTTTACACTGACCCGGACGGATTCGAAACACTTATCGATATGAGTTAGGGCGCATATGAAGTCCATTCGGGGTGTTTCTCACTCAGTTTCTCTTTGTGACTTTTGTTCACACGAATGGAGTATATAGTGCAGGTTGGGACACGTCGTGAGGAAGTTTTAGCACCACTCTGACGGATTAGAAACGCTTACCGATATGAGTTAGGGCTCATATGAAGTCCATTTGGGGTGTTTGTCACTCAGTTTCAATCCATGAGTTTTCTTCGCAAGAATGGAGAATTGGCACACATCGTGAGGAATTTTTAACAACGACTCGGACGGATTAGAAACGCTTACCGATATGAATTAGGGCGCATATGAACTCCATCCGGGGTGTTTGTCACTCAGTTTCACTCTGTGACTTTTGTTCGCACGATTGGAGCCTGCAGTGCAGGTAGGGACACGTCGTAAGGATATTTTTACACCGACTCGGACGGATTCAAAATGCTTACTGATATGAGTTAGGGCGCATATGAAGTCCATTCGGGGTGTTTGTCACTCAATTTCACTCTGTGACTTTTGTTCGCACGAATGGAGTGTGCACTGCAGGTTGGGACACGTCATGAGGAATTTTTATCACCGACTCGGATATATTCGAAACGCTTACCGATATGAGTTAGGGCGCATATGAAGTCCATTCGGGGTGTTTGTCACTCAGTTTCACTCCGTGAGTTTTGTTCGCAAGAATAGAGAGTTGGCATACATCGTGAGGAATTTTTAACACCGACTCGGACGGATTCGAAACGCTTACCGATATGAGTTAGGGTGCATATAAAGTCCATTTGGGGTGTTTGCCACTCAATTTCGCTCTGTGACTTTTGTTCGCACAAATGGAGTGTGAAGTGCAAGTTGGGACACGTCCTGAGGAAGTTTTAGCACCACTCGGACGGATTCGAAACGCTTACCGATGTGAGTTAGGGCGCATATGAAGGCCATTCGGGGTGTTTGTCACTCAGTTTCACTCTGTGACTTTTGTTCGCACGATTGGAGCCTGTAGTGCAGGTAGGGACACGTCGTGGGGATGTTTTTACACCGATTCGAACGTATTCGAAACGCTTACCGATATGAGTTAGGGCGCATATGAAGTCCATTCGGGGTGTTTCTCACTCAGTTGCACTCTATGACTTTTGTTCACACGAATGGAGTTTGCAATGGAGGTTGGGACACGTCGTAAGGAAGTTTTAGCTCCAACCTGACGGATTCGAAATGCTTACCGATTTGATTTAGGGCACAGATGAAGTCCATTCGGGGTGTTTGTCACTCAGTTTCACTCTGTGACTTTTGTTCCCACGAATGGATTGTGCACTGCAGGTTGGGACACGTCGTGAGGAAGTTTTAGCACCACTCGGACTGATTCGAAACGCTTACCGATATGAGTTAGGGCGCATATGAAGTCCATTCGGTGTGTTTGTCACTCAGTTTCACTTTGTGACTTTTGTTCGCATGAATGGAGAGTTGGAACGCATCGTGAGGAATTTTTTACACCGACTCGGACGGATTCGAAATGCTTACCGATGTGAGTTAGGGCGCATATGAAGTCCATTCGGTTGTTTGCCACTCAGTTTCACTCTTTGACTTTTGTTCGCACGAATGGAGTGTGTAGTACAGGTTGGCACACGTCGTGAGGAAGTTTTAGCACCACTCGGACGGATTCGAAACGCTTACCGATATAAGTTAGGGCGCGTATGAAGTCCATTCGGGGTGTTTGTCACTCAGTATCACTCTGTGACTTTTGTTCGCACGATTGGAGCCTGCAGTGCAGGTAGAGACACGTCGTGAGGAAGTTTTTACACCGGCTTGGACGGATTTGAAACGCTTACCGATATGAGTTAGGGCGCCTATGAAGTCCATTCGGGGTGTTTCTTACTAAGTTTCGCTCTGTGACTTTTCTTCGCACGAATGGAGTGTGCAGTGCAGGTTGGGACACGTTGTGAGGAAGTTTTAGCACCACTCGGACGGATTCGAAACGCTTACCGATTTGAATTACTCCACATATGAAGTCCATTCGGGGTCTTTGTCACTCATTTTCACTCTGTGACTTTTGTTCGCTCGAATGGAGTGTGTAGTGCAGGTTGGGACACATCGTGAGGAATTTTTAACACCGACTCGGACGTATTCGAAATGCTTACCGATATGATTTAGGGCGCATGTGAAGCCCATTCGTGGTGTTTGTCACTCAGTTTAACTCTATGACTTTATTTCGCACGAATGGAGCCTGCAGTGCAGGTACGGACACGTCGTGAGGAAGTTTTTACACCGACTCGGATGTATTCGAAATGCTTACCGATATGAGTTAGGGCGCATATGAAATCTATTCGCGGTGTATCTCACTCAGTTTCACTCTGTGACTTTTGTTCGTACGAATGCAGCCTGTAGTGCAGGTAGGGACACGTCGTGAGGAAGTTTTTACACTGACTCGGACGGATTCGATACTTTTACCGATATGAGTTAGGGCGTATATGAATTCCATTCGGGGTGTTTGTCACTCAGTTTCACTCTGTGACTTTTGTTCGCACGAATGGAGTGTGCAGCGCAGGTTGGGACACCTCGTGAGGAAGTTTTAGCACCACTCTGACTTATTCAAAACACTTACCGATATGAGTTAGGGCGCATATGAAGTCCATTCGGGGTGTTTGTCACTCTGTGACTCTTGCTAGCACGAATGAAGCCTGTAGTGCAGTTTGGGACAAGTCGTGAGTAAGTATTAACACAAACTCGGATGGATTCAAAACGCTTACCGATATGAGTTAGGGCGCATATGAAATCCATTCGTGGTGTTTGTCACTCAGTTTCACTCTGTGACTTTTGTTTGCACGAATGGAGCATGCAGTGCAGGTAGGGACACGTCGTGAGGAAATTTTTACACCGACTCGGACGGATTCGAAACGCTTACCGATATGAATTAGGGCGCATATGAAGTCCATTCAGGGTGTTTGTCACTCAGTTTCACTCTGTGAGTTTTGTTCGCACGAATGGAGAGTTGGCACACGTCGTGAGGAATTTTTAACACCGTCTCGGACGGATTCGAAATGCTTACCGATATGAGTTAGGGCGCATATGAAGTCCATTTGGGGAGTTTGCCACTCAGTTTCACTCTGTGAGTTTTGTTGGCACGAATGGAGCCTGTAGTGCAGGTTGGGACACATCGTCATGAAGTTTTTACACCGACTCGGATGGATTTGAAACGCTTACCGATATGAGTTAGGGCGTATATGAAGTCCATTCGGGGTGTTTCTCTCTCAGTTTCACTCTGTGACTTTTGTTCGCACGAATGGAGTATGAAGTGCATGTTGGGACACGTCGTGAGGAAGTTTTTTTACTGACTCGGACTGATTCGAAACGATTACCTATCTGAGTTACGACGCATATGAAGTCCATTCGGGGTGTTTGTCTCTCAGTTTCACTCTGTGACTTTTGTTCGCACGAATGGAGCCTGCAGTGCAGGTGTGGACACGTCGTGAGGAATTTTTAACACCAACTCGGACGGATTCGAAACGCTTACCTATATGAGTTAGGGCGCATATGAAGTCCATTCGGGGTGTTTGTTACTCTGTGACTTTTGCTAGCACGAATGAAGTATGTAGTGCAGGTTGAGACACGTCGTGAGTAAGTATTAACACTAACTCGGACAGATTCGAAATGCTTACCGATATGAGTTAGGGCGCATATGAAGTCCATTCGGGGTGTTTCTCACTCAGTTTCACTCTGTGACTTTTGTTCGCACGAATGGAGCCTGCAGTGCAGGTTGGGACACGTCATGAGGAAGTTTTTACACCGACTCAGACGGATTCGAAACGCTTACCGATATGAGGCCCGCATATGAAGTCCATTCGGGGTGTTTCTCTATTAGTTTCACTCTGTGACTTTTGTTCGTACGAATGGAGAGTTGGGACACATCGTGAGGATGTTTTAACACCGACTCAGACAGATTCGAAACACTTACCGATATGAGTTAGGGCGCATATGAAGTCCATTCGGGGTGTTTCTCACTCAGTTTCACTCTGTGACTTTTGTTTGCACGAATGGAGAGTTGGGACACGTCGTGAGGAATTTTTAACACCAACTCGGACGGATTTGAAACGCTTACCGATATGAGTTAGGGCGCATATGAAGTCCATTCGGGGTGTTTGTCACTCTGTGACTTTTGCTAGCACGAATGAAGTCTGTAGTGTAGGTTGAGACACGTCGTGAGTAAGTATTAACACAAACTCGGACGGATTCAAAACGCTTACCGATATGATTTAGGGCGCATATGAAGTCCATTCGGGATGTTTGTCAATTAGTTTCACTCAGTGACTTTTGTTGGCTCGAAAGGAGCCTGCAGTGCAGGTCGGGACACGTCGTGAGGAAGTTTTAGCAACACCCGGACGGATTCGAAACGCTTACCGATATGAGTTAGGGCGCATATGTAGTCCATTCGGGATGTTTGTCACTCAGTTTCACTCTGTGACTTTTGTTTGCACGAATGGAGCCTGCAGTGCAGGTAGGGACAGGTCGTGAGGAAGTTTTTACACCGACTCGGACGGATTCGGAACGCTTACCGATATGATTTAGGGCGAATATGAATTTCATTCAGGGTGTTTCTCACTCAGTTTCACTATGTGTCTTTTATTCGCACGAATGGAGTGTGTGCAGTGCAGGTTGGGACACGTCGTGAGGAAGTTTTAGCACCACTCTGAAGGATTTTAAACGCTTACTTATGAGGACATCCCAACGAAGGATACAACCGCTGCCCATTCTTCGTCTACGACCGCTACTTCGTCTATGACGTCTGGAGGGCTTAATTCGGAAGCAAGTTGATGAGGACATCACTATGTCGGATACACCCATGACCTCATCTCCACCACCTCCTATTCATGGTCCTATCACAAGGTCTCGCGCACGGCAGCTAAATCAACAGGTGAACTCGTTTCTCGGGTGGCATAATTATATTTTAGAGGATGGACTGGCATAATAATGTGCTTGTCCTTAGGAATCGTGGCTTAGAGCTGCAAGGACGTCATTCCTCATCACTACAAGCTAGAGTACAAGGTATTCCCGAGAAGGAAGCCAAAACGCCCACCCAGGAGCAGTCCACCTTCAACTGGCCATAACTTTTGCATACAGAGTCCGTTCGGGATGAGTGACTACTTGATTAAAAGATAAATTCGTGCTCCTTCCAAAGGATCTGGACTCATCATCAAATTCCATTCGAGTTGGCCACAGCAGTCAAAATGGTGCGACGGTCTCAGTCTTTTAGGGTGCCGTGCCACCATAATTTTGGTCTGAGTTCCCATGTAATTAAAGTGACGTGAGACCAACTCCTAGCAGCCATACTTGGCTATGTATATTGGACAAGCCCCCTATCTATCTCCTTAGGTTTTGATTTGAGAATAGTTACCCATGTGTGGAACTTTATCCTTATTCTCCTGACTCGGCTAGAGCAGCAGTAAACAAGTTTCGAAACCTCAACTTGAGTGTGTGCTTCATCCTTGTTCTTGCTAGTTCTTCGATTGCTTGCTGAAGGACCATGTGGAGGTCCATCCATGTTTGTGATGAGTATTTGACTTTATTTGAGCAAGGTGTGCTCAAGTTTGAGTTTGATTTGGATTGATTTTCAAAATGAAGCAATTTGAGTTGTACCGGCCGTATGGACACGGTAGTGGTGAGTTGAATGGTTTATTGCACATCTTTGTGGGCATTGCTATGTGAGGAGTTTCCTTGTTTTTGATGGTTGCGGGGACGACGGTGCTAGGTCATGGTGAGGCGAAGGATGGCCGGGACTAGGCGAGGCGTCGGAGGTCCAAGCGGTTGGGAGATCGCGGAAGATGATCGGAGGCGGAGTCGGGCAAGTCAAGAAGACAAGGAAAGGAGATGATGCTAGCTAGATGCGCGTGGATCAATGAGGACCGTCGGATTGAGGTCTAGTTGATAGGTTAGCGGGTCTAGGTAGTATGCTTTGAAAACCGTGCAAGAAAACCCGGTATGTGTGTGGGTTTTGGGTTAGCCCTTGCATGGCTGTGTGTGTGGGTTAATCCTAGCCCTTAGATGAGTGCTCTAGGGTTGAGGACTCATCCAAGGGTGGTAGGTGGCCCAAGAGTAGTATAAATAGGGGTGGAGGGTAGCCTCCTTCCCTTGAAGGTGTTGAGGTTTTGATGCTCATTTGAGCTTTGCCCACATGAATTTGAGGCTTTGTAACCTCCTTCCAGAAATGAAAGTTTTATTCATCCACCTCTGAATTTATTTTGCGCATTTACATTATGTCTTTACTTTACGCATAATTTAAATTCAGCATTTACTTCCATAATTACATTCCGCAATTTACTTTCAAGTAATTTGGATTTGCCTCCCCTCCTTCTAAATGCTGCTGTTCTTGGATGTTTTGAGTGTGTTCATATGGTTTTACATCTCTTTTGCACTCTTGGATTGAGTAGAGAACATCTTTTCTTTCAAGTTCCAACTTTGTTCTGAACTTGTTCTTCGCGCAACAGTCAGTGTTTGATTTTGTAAAAATATAGAAAAATCCTTTTGGGTGATTCTTGTTGGAGGAGGTGCGGGACTCTGATATCCGCTTGCAGAAAAATTTTGGAGTTCACTTGTTGTACCGTTTGGGCGCCATGAGGTGAAAACCGAGCCCCAAACGTTCTGCTCGAAGTTCTTGACCAGACTGTGTTCTTCGATTTTTCGTGTTTTTTCTGTAAGGCTTTTGAGGAGAAATTTGGTTGAGTTCTTCAAGACTCTGATGCTCACAGGAGAAAAAGTCTCAAAATTTTGTGAGCTACAGAAACCCACCAACCTCCTGTGCAAATTGAGGACAAGTTCTGGGAATTCTGCTTTGCTTTTCTGAAAGTGACTTTTGTGATTTGAATTGATGTCCTTTCTAAAAGCAAGAGTTTGAATTGATTCCTCTTTATCTTGGACACTAGACAACCAGGATTGTGACTCAAAAATCCCCACATATTTTATGGTACTTATCCATGCAAGCTTGGGGTACACATAGTTGTCTAGTTTTTGGGTTTTCACAATTCCTTTTGGCGATCTTGTCGAGGTTTTTGTTGGAGTATTTTGGGAATTTTTATTTGCGACCATTCACCCCCTCTGTTCGCCATTCGGTCCTTCAATTGGTATCGAGGCGGTTCTGCTCTTTCTAGATCTTGACCGGTCTCAAGAGCTATGGCGACGGACAAATATTCCACCAAGCCTCCCATCTTTAATGGAGTTGATTTTCCTTTTGGAAATCCGGATGGAGTCATACATCACTGCCTGAGGGCTACGATATGGCGAAGGTGAAACTCCGTATGAGGTTCCTGGCGATGAAAATGTCACGGCCATCAATATGGTTGGCGTTGAGGCGAATGCTAAGGCAAGGAACATTCTCATCTGAGGTCTTAGCCAGTGAGTATGATAGGATTTCTCACCTTCGCTCCGCTCACGAGATTTGGGTAACCCTCGATGCTTACCATGAGGGCTCTACTCAAATCAAGGCGTGAGCGAGGCAGTTCAAGCGCGAGTACAACAAGTTTGATCAACGCTACTGGTGAGAGTCTCGGCGAGTGTTTTGGTCGGTTTACAAAGATTTTGGCGACCTCCGGCGATTGGTTGCATATACCGACTCGGACAATGCTCGGCATTTCTTGACCGCACTCGACCTTGGGTTTGGGAGATGAAGGTGACCACCATCAAGGACACCACCGACTTATCGACTCGACTCTTGGCGGGCTTTATTCCGCCTCAAGACTCATGAGATCGATGTCGTCTCTCGGAAAGACGAAATCTCGATCGATGGCTTTGGTCACCGATCCCATTGGATCTTCTTCTTCCGATCCTTCTATTGGTTTCTCTCTTTCCGCCCTTTGCGAGCTAGCGATGACCAAGCTGGAAAAATTTCGGAAAATGAGCTTGCTCTTCTCGCCGCAAGTTTTCTCATGCATACAAGAGGGTGAGAGAGAGGAAGAGAGGTGGCATGATCACCGCTTGAGTGTGGTGGCCCCAACCACATTCGCGAACTATCCCAAGTGGAGAAGGGCAAAACGGCGTTGGCGGTTCGGGCAAAACGACTACACCGACAAGAACCGCAACAAGAAGCCTCCGGTTCGTGAATCGGCGCACGAGAAGAAGTACCGCAACTTCTCCAAGAACAAGAAGCTCTTCCACGCGTCCTCGCCGCGCAGCACGACATCAACCTCTCCGACACGGAGACATGGAGCGACGAGGCGAGGATGATCCGCAAGAGAAGAAAGGCGGCGACGACTTCTCGGCATGTGCTTCATGGCCGACACCAGCGACATCGGCGACTCCGAGCTCTCAAATGACTCGGACGAGTACCCTCCTATGACCCACTCAGCGAAGCTTTACGCAAATTAGGAAAATTTCATGCTAGAGCTAGAGCTAGGTGTGCGGAGCTTGAGAAGGAAGTAGGTACCTTGACTCGGGAGTTAGCTTCACTTAGATCTTCTCCTCCCGAGTCACCGATGATTGCTCTTTGTGTGATGCTATTCTTGTGGAGTTGGAGAACCTAAGGACCATACATGATAGTGTGCTTGTTGAACTTGATGGTCTTAGGTTGAAGAATGCTAGCACTAGTTACTGTTGATGCTATTCTGTTGAGGCTAGTTTTCTTCATGCTCACTCCACTCCATCATGCTCTAATTGCCCTAAATTGCTTGCGAAATTGATGCCATGGCGAACACCTTAGGAAACTTTACGCTAGAAACAATGAACTTGAATCACATGCTTCTAAGGACCCGGTCGGCTCATGTGAGGGTGTAAGCAATTAAAACTTGACAATGAAACCACAGAATGTCAAGTGTGCTAAACTTGCTAAGGACTTACTAGATAAGTCACAAAAATATTGCTTGCGATGTCTTGAGATTGTGGGGACTTGGATAAAATCCATGTCGAGCTTAGGAAGAAATTAGAAGACCAAGCCCATAGAATTAGAGATGCTCCTTGCGTTTCTTGTGAGGCCCTCAAGATTGAGGCAGCCGTCTTTGAGGAGAAAAATGCACGTCTTGAGAGAGCTCATCTTTACGGTTCTTCTTCCTCTCCTTCCCCTGTTCTTCTTGTGCTTCTTTCTTCCGAGATTGCGGTATCTTATGAGCACTCTCGAGAAGTTTGTTGGAGGCAAGAAGAAGCTCAATCTTATTCTAGACCAATCCAAGATTAGTAGATTCAATCAAGGTCTAGGATTTGATCCTTGGAGCACGCTCGGCGCATCCTCCCACCATTGTCGCGGCTCCAAGAGTGGTGAGATTGTGGTAGCTCCTGAGTGAGTACCACCGTGTTTAGGTCTCTGGGGTTGTCCATAGGACTTGACGAAGGGTGTTACTCCTATTATACGCCTCTAGCAAGGCGAAGTACACATGCACCTTACGTAAGAAGGATGGTCACCTAGTAGATTTACGCTTCAGCGCGCCAAGATCACTCGGCGTGGCGTGTTGCTGCTCTTAGGGGTATTCAGGTCATCCCGGACTTTGAGTGCTCCTAAGACACACACCGCTTCTAGACGAGTTAGAGAGTCGCTTTGTTTTGGGCGGCGTCCGGACTTGGTTTTCATGCTAGTTCTTGAGTTTTAGTCCCGAGCTGTTCAGAGTCGATCTTTCGCCGTCCTCTTGATATTCCTCGTTTTTCCCATCGAGGTAGATATCGTGGCGTGAGGTGTTCTGGTAGGAGATCCAGCGACCTTCTTTGGGATGGTCGGCTTTTGCACCACGGCGTGCCAACCCGATTTTGACTCCTAGATTATCTACGAGTTGCTCCGATCGTGTGAGAGTTGGCGTCAGAGAGACACTCGAGTCGATCTTCTTACGTGCATTTGGTACTACGAGGTGTCGTATGGTTCAGTATTGGGTTCCTAAGTCTTCACTCTATCCCAGTACTGAGTCATCTTTCTCTCTTGTGTCTTGATCAGGTTTGTCGGATGGGGAAGGGCGATGTTTGGATTGTTGACTCCGGTTGTTCTCGTCATATGACCGGAGATTCTCGTTGGTTCTCTTCCCTAGTCCGAGCCCCCGGTGATGAGTTAATCACTTTTGGGGATGCATCTTCAGGTAGAGTCATTGCTAAAGGTACCATCTGCATTAACCAAAATTTCATTCTTAAAGATGTTGCCTTAGTAAGTAAGCTGCAATACAATCTGCTCTCTGTTTCTCAACTTATCGATGACTCTTTCGAGGTAAGCTTCAAGAGTAATGCTGTAGAATCCTTGATTCATCGGGAGGGTTAGTTCTTGGGATTTCTAGATTTGGGAGAGTCTTTCGTGCTGATTTTTACGCTTCTTCGGAGACTCTCTTCGATGTTTGATTGCTTCGAGTCCGTGATCTCTCCTTCGGCATAGGAGACTTGGTCACATTGGTTTTGATCATTTGACCGAGTTAGCGACCATGATCTCATTCGGGTTTGCCCAAACTCAAGATGGTCAAAGACTTAGTTTGCTCTCCTTGCCGACATGGCAAGATGGTTCTCGCTTCTCATCCTCCGATCCAGTAGTGATGGTGATGCACCGGACAGCTTTTACATATGGACCTTTGTTGGTCCGGCTAGAGTGCGATCGGCGGGAGGAAGTGGTATGTTCTTGTCATCGTTGATGATTTTCTAGATACTCTTGGGTATTCTTCATGGCCTCGAAGGATGAGACTTTTCTCACTTCAGGGTTTGATCGAGAGGTTGTCTATTGAGCTCCCGTGTGCATTACGAGCTATCTGCAGATGATAATGGCACGGAGTTCAAGAATTCCTACTTTGAGAGTTTTTGTGTGGAGTGCGGTTTAGAGCATCGGTTCTCTTCTCCCTCGCTCCTCGTGAGAATGGCGTAGTGGAAAGGAAGAACAGGACCACTGGTTGAGATGGCGGGACGATGCTAGAGGCAGTCTGATACTCCTAGGAAGTTTTGAAATGAGGCTATAGCTCTTGCTTGCCATGTTTCTAATCGCGTGTTTTGAGAGCACATTTGCATCGCACTTCTTATGAGTTGAGGTATGGGCGAAAGCCCGGTGTGTCTCATTTTAGCGTTTTGGTTGCAAGTGTTTTATCTTGAAGTCAGTAACCTAGATAAGTTTGAGTCTCGCTCTTCGATGGTATCTTTCTAGGTTACTCGACTTCTTCTCGTAACTATAAGTGCAGGTGTTGATGCGCATAGGATCATAGAGACCGTGATGTGACCTTTGATGAGGCTAGCCAGGAGCTAGACACGATGTTTGAGCTCTTCTTATCCCTCGAGACCATCTTTGTAGAAGATGAGGATGATGGAGATGATGGTGTTCCACCGGATCCAGTTCCCTCTATACCCGAGGTGCCTCCTGTTTCCATTTACGCACCTCGGAGTGACCACCCTTGCCTTCCGACTCTCCTTCAACGAGTGGCTCTGCTCCTACCTCTTACATGCATGAGGTAGAGGCCACTCGCTTCTGGTCCTCCCGTCATATCGAAGCTCATCCACCGATCGGATCATTGGTGATCTGTTTGGAGCGTCACTCGCTCAAAATCAGGTTTGTCGATTCTGCCTCCACTCGCCTTCGTTGCCTCCTTTGAGCCGAAAGATGTTTCTCATGCATTATCAGATGAATCGTGGATTAATGCTATGCATGAGAACTTGAGAACTTTGAGAGGAACAAGGTATGGCAGCTTGTCGAGCCCCATCTGGTCATAATGTCATTGGGACCAAGTGGGTGTTCAAAAACAAGCAGAGTGAGGATGGGGTTGTCATTCGCAACAAGGCTAGGCTAGTTGCAGGGGCTTTCTCGAGGTTGAGGTCTTGACTTTGAGGAGACCTTTGCCCTGTAGCTAGACTAGAGGCTATTAGGATCCCTTGCATTCTCTGCATCCCGGGGCTTCAAGCTCTATCAAATGGATGTCAAGAGTGCATTCCTCAATGGCTATATTGAGGAAGAGGTTTATGTCAAACAACCTCCGAGTTCGAGAACCCCAAGTTTCGAGTCATGTATACAAGCTCTCCAAAGCTTTGTATGGACTCAAGCGAGCCCCAGAGCATGGTATGAGAGGCTCAAGTCTTATCTTCTCACCATGACTTCAAAATGGGCATAGTAGACAAAACTACATTCATCGACACCATGAGTCTCATTTTCTTCTTGTCGATTTATGTGGGCGATATAATTTTGGTTGTTCATCTCATTCGCTTGTGTCTCAGTTTTACGAGGTGATGAGCCAGAGTTTGAGATGAGTATGATGGGCGAGTTGAGCTACTTTCTTGGCTTCCAAATCAAGCGGACTCGGGAGGTACTTTCTTGCATCAAGGCAAATATACCCGTGACCTCTGAGGCGTTTCGACATGTCGATGGGAAGCGGTGATGACTCCTATGGCCACCACTGCTGTCCTCGAGCCCGATGAGGATGGTGAGCCTCTTGATCAAAAGGAGTTTGGACCATGATCGGCTCCTCTTGTACCTCACCGCTCGAGGCCGGACATACATTTTTTGTGTGTGCGTGCGCTCGATTTCAAGCTTCTCCTCGCGCCTCTCACCGCCAGCGGTCAAGCGCATCTTGAGTACCTTCGTGCTACCACCGATTATGGTATTTGGTACTCTTCGTCTTCTTGTCTATCTCTTAGAGCCTTTTACGATGCCGACTTTCTTTGGTGTAGGATAGATAGGAAGAGCACTTCGGCACTTGCCAATTCATTGGCACTTCTCTTATTTCTTGGTCATCTAGGAAGCGATCAGGAGTTGCTGATCCACCACCGAGGCCGAGTATGTTGTTGCAATTCTTTGTAGCAGTGCTCTGGATGAGATCGACCTTACGGGACTATGGGTTAGAGATAGAGAGTGTGCCACTTTTACGTGACAACACTTCAGCTATTTGCATTGCTAAAAACCGATGCAACATTCCGGACCAAGCACATTGATATTAGATATCACTTCCTTAGAGACCATGTGGAGAAGGGAGATATCGCGCTTGATTCAGAGAGTAACCTTGATTAGCGATATTTTCACCAAGCCTTTGGATAGCTCAGATTTGTTGCCTTGAGGAGTGAGCTTGGAGTCGTGAGCCCTTCTGACCTTTCGTGAGGGGAGCTGGTTTGTATATTATGTATTATATGTTTTCTTCGACTTTTCTTTTCTTTGTGTTTCTTACGGGTGACTTTGGGCTTGTTTTCTTGAGTTGAGTTCACTCACTTAGACTTGACATGCCTTGCATTGACCTCTTATCTTGTGCTTTAGGTTGCTATCATGCGTGATTAGTCGTTCTCTCTTCTCTCTAGGTTGAGTTCCCTCACGTCTTATAAGTCTAGCGGTATTGGGCCTCTGGGTAGACAGGTGCGTGTGCACTCCTTAGTTGGGATCTAGAGTCAGCTTCCTATGTCGATCCTTTGGGAAGATAAGAGCGAGTCCGAGCCGTAGTGAGTCTCTTCTATCTTTTCTATGCTCTATAGCCATCCAGTTTTGCAGTTTCTCGACTTCTTCTCCTCATTCTGCTTTTTTCGGTTATTATTGAGTTCATTGGGTTTTCTTTATGCCTAATCTTGATAATAACTCAACTTTAACCAGATTTGAGCTTAAAATTGATTCATTTGTTGAGGGGAGTTTGGGAATCTGTTCATGCATTGCATTTAGACTGCATTTTCATTTTATGAGCTTTGTCTATTATGCAATTGATTTCTTCTTCATGCTATACACCATGCTACATCATTTGAAGAAAATCACTAGCTTAGGTATGTCCAAGTTCATTTAACTTGCTAAGCTTAAAAATGAAATAAGCCTTAAATGAAAAACTTGATGAAACTTGTTGCTTTTACTTGCTAGGTTTCTTCTCTAGAGGTTTGTGCCATAATTTGAGAAATTTAGGAGTTCTCTAGAGTCCCTATAGCAACTTGGGTGAAACTAGTTTGATCCATGCAGAGTCCTTCAATTGCTCATGAATCGTTGTGCTAAAAATGAAAATTAAACAAAATTGACTCTTCTTGTGCACATACGACTCAACACCTTGTATTCACAAGACCGCTTCCCATTGCACTTGGGATGAACTTGGAATACATCGTGTTTGACCTAGACCATCCTCTTAAGAGCTCATCTTGAGATGGTCGACACGGCTTGAGTCAATTGGTTGTCAAAAGAAAATGCAAATAAATTAAAAACAAAGACATATGTGGGTAAAGAATGCAAATAATGTCAAACATTTGCACCCGCTATGTCTTGTATGATGATAAATCAAAATTTGCATTAAGTGATAAATGAGCCCAAGGACCTTGTATGCTCTTCTAGATTCCCCACGTGTTGAGTAGGTTGAACTCTAGGTTTTCCTTTTGATCCTTAGAGTGGCTATTCTTCTATTTTTGAAACTAAAGCTAAGTGTTGCACTTGTCAAATCTTGCTAAAATGAAATATTCAAAACTAAGCTCGTATTTGCACTTGGACATGTCTTAGTTTAGTCATCTTCGAAATTGACAAGCTTGGTGTAATATCCTTCCATTTTGATCAATTGGATAATCCTCAAAGCTCTTTCGATTGCATTTCATGCATACATAAAAAAATTGATGCCTATATTGCCAAAAGGGGAGATAACGTAGAAAAGGCATCACTAAAAGATAAAAATGTGAATGCTTATTTGGTTATTATGATCTTTGTAAAACTATGCTACTACTTCATTTGGATCATAATCTCATAATCACATTTGACATGTTTAGTTGGATTTTAGAGTTTTGTTGAAAACTTGCTCTTTCTTAAATTTAACTCTAAAATCTGAATTCCTCTTCGTCAACTTGGTCATGGTTCTAATTTCTATCTTTTGAACAAGTTTGACTTTGCAACTAAAAATTGCTTTCTTCTTCATTTTCTTCAAACTCAAATTTATGCCTTTTGCGTGGTTTGTCAATATACTCATCAAGGGGGAGATTGAAGGACCATGTGGAGGTCCATCCATGTTTGTGATGAGTATTTGACTTTATTTGAGCAAGGTGTGCTCAAGTTTGAGTTTGATTTGGATTGATTTTCAAAATGAAGCAATTTGAGTTGTACCGGCCGTATGGACACGGTAGTGGTGAGTTGCATGGTTTATTGCACATCTTTGTGGGCATTGCTATGTGAGGAGTTTCCTTGTTTTTGATGGTTGCAGGACGCGGTGCTAGGTCATGGTGAGGCGAAGGATGGCCGGGACTAGGCGAGGCGTCGGAGGTCGAGACGGTTTGGAGATCGCGGAAGATGATCGGAGGCGGAGTCGGGCAAGTCAAGAAGACAAGGAAAGGAGATGATGCTAGCTAGATGCGCGTGGATCAATGAGGACCGTCGGATTGAGGTCTAGTTGATAGGTTAGCGGGTCTAGGTAGTATGCTTTGAAAACCGTGCAAGAAAACCGGTATGTGTGTGGGTTTTGGGTTAGCCCTTGCATGGCTGTGTGTGTGGGTTAATCCTAGCCCTTAGATGAGTGCTCTAGGGTTGAGGACTCATCCAAGGGTGGTAGGTGGCCCAAGAGTAGTATAAATAGGGGTGGAGGGTAGCCTCCTTCCCTTGAAGGTGTTGAGGTTTTGATGCTCATTTGAGCTTTGCCCACATGAATGTGAGGCTTTGTAACCTCCTTCCAGAAATGAAAGTTTTATTCATCCACCTCTGAATTTATTTTATGCATTTACATTATGTCTTTACTTTACATAATTTAAATTCAGCATTTACTTCCATAATTACATTCCATAATTTACTTTCAAGTAATTTGGATTTGCCTCCCCTCCTTCTAAATGCTGCTGTTCTTGGATGTTTTGAGTGTGTTCATATGGTTTTACATCTCTTTTGCACTCTTGGATTGAGTAGAGAACATCTTTTCTTTCAAGTTCCAACTTTGTTCTGAACTTGTTCTTCGCGTAGCAGTCAGTGTTTGATTTTTGTAAAAATATAGAAAAATCCTTTTTGAGTGATTCTTATTGGAGGAGGTGCGGGACTCTGATATCCGCTTGCAGAAAAATTTTGGAGTTCACTTGTTGTACCGTTTGGGCGCCATGAGGTGAAAACCGAGCCCCAAACGTTCTGCTCGAAGTTCTTGACCAGACTGTGTTCTTCGATTTTTGTGTTTTTCTGTAAGGCTTTTGAGGAGAAATTTGGTGGAGTTCTTCAAGACTCCGATGCTCACAGGGAGAAAAAGTCTCAAAATTTTGTGAGCTACAGAAACCCACCAACCTCCTATGCAAATTGAGGACAAGTTCTGGGAATTCTGCTTTTGCTTTTGTGAAAGTGACTTTTGTGATTTGAATTGATGTCCTTTCTAAAAGCAAGAGTTTGAATTGATTCCTCTTTATCTTGGACACTAGACAACCAGGATTGTGACTCAAAAATCCCCACATATTTTATGGTACTTATCCATGCAAGCTTGGGGTACACATAGTTGTCTAGTTTTTCGGGTTTTTCACAATTCCTTTTGAGCGATCTTGTGGAGGTTTTTGTTGGAGTATTTTGGGGGAATTTTTATTTGCGACCATTCACCCCCCCTCTGTTCGCCATTTCGGTCCTTCACTTGCAAGAATAGACCTTCGTGGTCCGGTCATCCGTGTTGTTGGCACAATTGATAACGACGAGGAGTGTGATTTAGCGATTGCAGACGCTTATCCTTGTGTGGTTCGTATCCGGATCATCAAAGTCATCCTTCGCCAAATTGAAGTTATCCCCTCACCGGAAGATCGGGCCGTCTTGTGCGCATCACAAGTCCTTTCCATCCACCTTTGCTGGACCAGCACGTCAAGAACATCCACCGAGGACAGCCCACGCGCCAAGGAAGGCCCAAGATAAATCCCAATTCGTCGTCGAGTCCGGTTCGGCCATCCAGGCACAGCAGTACTTCAAACGGACGCCACGGCCACATCCGAACTCCGTTTTCGATGTTCGACAACTCGTTTGAAAGGTATCGAGATAACCTTTCCAATGGATCTGATTCCGAAGCCAAATTCCTCATGCAGCGAAGGGAAATCATAGAAAAATCTCACGGGACAGAAATTCCAAGTGTTGCGCCACCATTCTTTTGGGTCTAAGGCCCCTGTACTTTTAGTGTTCCACCCCTCCTATGGCCAGCGCCCCTCTCCTGGCTGCCGCACCCCTCTTGGGCGCCCCCCTTGTGTGGGTACCCCTTTATATTGGGATCTCACCCCTGTTGTTAATTTTTTTAGGTTTTGTTGTGTTTTGGTAGACCCCGTGTGCGTCCCTCCTCGTGTTTGCGCGTGTCGACTAGACCGCCCGAGCCGAGAAACAGAACCACAACTTGTTTTGTTTGTTTGATTTCAATACTACCTTTTCGGTTTGAATCATACTTTGTTCTTGCAGGTTCTCGATTTCTTGCAGGACTACAGATCATTGGATCTTGTATCTGTGTGGATTTGGCATTGCGATTGTGAAGCTTCCAACCTGTTTGGTAGGAAGCCCTAAATTCGGTGCCATCAACACCTCCAAATCGTCGTATCCTCATCCCACCGAAAGATCGGGATCGCTGCGCCCATCACTTACCGATATGAGTTAGGCCGCATATAAAGTCCATTCGGGGTGTTTGTCTCTCAGTTTCACTCTGTGACTTTTGTTCACACGAATGGAGTGTGAAGTGCAGGTTGGGACACGTCGTGAGAAATTTTTAACACCGACTCGGACGTATTCGAAACGCTTACCAATATGAGTTAGGGCGCATATGAAGTCCATTCGGGGTGTTTGTCACTCAGTTTCACTCCGTGAGTTTTGTTCGCAAGAATGGAGAGTTGGCACACGTCGTGAGGAAGTTTTTACACCGACTGGAACGGATTCGAAACGCTTACCAATATGAGTTAGGGCGCATATGAAGTCCATTCGGGGTGTTTCTCACTCAGTTTCACTCTGTGGCTTTTGTTCACACGAATGGAGTGTGCAGTGCAGGTTGGGACACGTCGTAAGGAAGTTTTAGCACCACTCTGACGGATTCAAAACGCTTACCGATATGATTTAGGGCGCATATGAAGTCCATTCGAGGTGTTTGTCACTCAGTTTCAGTCTGTGACTTTTGTTGGCACGAATTGAGTGTGCAGTGCAGGTTGGGACACGTCGTGAGGAAGTTTTAGCACCACTCGGACGGATTCGAAATGCTTACCGATATGAGTTAGGGCGCATATGAATTCCATTCGGGGTGTTTGACACTCAGTTTCACTCTGTGACTTTTGTTCGCTCGAATGGAGCCTGCAGTGCAGATGGACACGTCGTGAGGAAGTTTTTACACCGACACGGGTGGATTTGAAACGCTTACCAATATGAGTTAGTGCGCATATGAAGTCCATTCGTAATGTTTCTCACTCAGTTGAACTCTGTGACTTTTGTTCGCACGAATGGAGTGTGAAGTGTAGGTTGGGACACGTCATGAGGAAGTTTTAGCACCACTCTGACGGATTCGAAACGCTTACCGATCTGATTTAGGGCGCATATGAAGTCCATTCGGGGTGTTTGCCACTCTGTTTCACTCTGTGACTTTTGTTCGCACGAATGCAGTGTGCAGTGCAGGTTGGGACACGTCGTGAGGAAGTTTTAGCACCACTCGGACGGATTCGAAACGCTTACCGATATGAGTTAGGGCGCATATGAAGTCCATTCGGGGTGTTTGTCACTCAGTTTCACTCTGTGACTTTTGTTCGCACGATTGGAGCCTGTAGTGCAGGTAGGGAAATGTCATGAGGAATTTTTTACACCGACTCGAACGGATTCGAAACGCTTACCGATATGAGTTAGGGCACACATAAAGTCCATTCGGGGTGTTTGCCACTCAGTTTCACACTGACTTTTGTTCACACGAATGAAGTGTGAAGTGCAGGTTGGGCACGTCGTGAGGAAGTTTTAGCACCACTCTGACGAATTCGAAACGCTTTCTGATAAGATTTAGGGCGCATATGAAGTCCATTCGGGGTGTTTGTCACTCAGTTTCACTCTGTGACTTTTGTTCGCACGAATCGAGTGTGCAGTGTAGGTTGGGACACGTCGTGAACAAGTTTTAGCACCACTCGGAGGGATTCGAAACGCTTACCGATATGAGTTAGGGCGTATATGAAGTCCATTCGTGGTGTTTGTCACTCAGTTTCACTCTGTGACTTGTTCGCACGAATGGAGCCTTGTAGCGCAGGCGGACACGTCGTAGGGAAGTTTTTACACCGACTCAGACGGATTCAAAACTCTTACCGATAAGAGTTAGGGCGCATATGAAGTCCATTCGGGGTGTTTCTCACTCAGTTTCACTCTGTGACTTTTGTTCGGACAAATGGAGTGTGAAGTGCAGGTAGGGACACGTCGTGAGGAAGTTTTAGCACCACTATGACAGATTCGAAACGCTTACCGATATGAGTTAGGGTGCATATGAAGTCCATTCGGGGTGTTTGTCACTCAGATTCACTCTGTGACTTTTGTTTGCACGAATGGAGTGTGAAGTGCAGGTTGGGACACGTTGTGAGGAATTTTTAACATCGACTCGGACGTATTCGAAACGCTTACCAATATGTGTTAGGGCGCATATGAAGTCTATTCGGGGTGTTTGTCACTCAGTTTCAATCCGTGAGTTTTGTTCGTAAGAATGGAGAGTTGGCACACAACGTGAGGAATTTTTAATACCGACCCGGACGGAGAGTTGGCACATATAAAGTCAATTCAGGGTGTTTGCCACCCGGTTTCACTCTGTGACTTTTGTTCGCACGAATGGAGTGTGCAGTGCTGGTTGGGACACGTCGTGAGGAAGTTTTAGCACCACTCGACGGATTCGGAACGTTTACCGATATGAGTTAGGGCGCATATGAAGTCCATTCGGGGCGTTTATCACTCAGTTTCACTCTGTGACTTTTTTTCGCACGATTGGAGTGTGCAGTGCAGGTTGGGACACGTCATGATGAAGTTTTAGCACCACTCTGACGGATTCGAAATGCTTAACGATATGATTTAGGGAGCATAAGAAGTCCATTCGGGGTGTTTGTCACTCAGTTTCACTCTGTAAATTTTTTCGCACGAATGGAGAGTGCAGTGCAGGTTGGGACACGTCGTGAGGAAGTTTTAGCAGCACTAGGACAGATTCGAAACGCTTACAGATATGAGTTACGGCGCATATGATGTCCATTCGGGGTCTTTGTCACGCAGTTTCTCTCTGTGACTTTTGTTCGCACGAATGGAGCCTGCAGTGCAGGTAGGGACACGTAGTGAGGAAGTTTTTACACCGACTCGGACGGATTCAAAACGCTTATCGATATGAGTTAGGGCGCATATGAAGTCCATTCGGGGTATTTCTCTCTCAGTTTCACTCTGTGACTTTTGTTCGCACGAATGGAGTGTGTAGTGCAGGTTGGGACATGTCGTGAGGAAGTTTTAGCACAACTCGGACAAATTCGAAAAGCTTACCGATTTGAGTTACGGCGCATATGAAGTCCATTCAGGATCTTTTTCACTCAGTTTCACTCTGTGACTTTTGTTCGCACGAATGGAGCCTGCAGTGCAGGTAGGGACACGTCGTGAGGATATTTTTACACCGACTTGGACGTTTTCGAAACGCTTACCGGTATGAATTATGCACATAAGAAGTCCTTTCTGGGTGTTTCTCACTCAGTTTCACTCTGTGACTTTTGTTCGCACGATTGGAGCCTGAAGTGCAGGTTGGGACACGTCGTGAGGAAGTTTTAGCACCACTCGGACGGATTTGAAACGCTTACCGATATGAGCTAGGGCGCATATGAAGTCTATTCGGGGTGTTTGTCATTCAGTTTCACTCTGTGACTTTTGTTCGCATGAATGGAGTGTGCAGTGCAGGTTGGGACACGTCGTGAGGAATTTTTAACACCGACTCGGACATATTCGAAACGCTTACCGATATGAGTTACGGCGCATATGAATTCCATTCGGGGTGTTTGTCACTCAGTTTCAATCCGTGAGTTTTGTTCGCAAGAATGGAGAGTTGGCACACATCGTGTGGAATTATTAACACCGACTTGGAAGGATTCAAAACGCTTACCGATATGAGTTTGGGCGCATATAAAGTCCATTCGGAGTGTTTGCCAATCAGTTTCACTGTGTGACTTTTGTTCGCACGAATGGAGTGTGTAGTGCAGGTTGGGACACGTCGTGAGGAAGTTTTAGCACCAACCGGACGGATTCGAAACGGTTACCGATATGAATTAGGGCGCATATGAAGTCCATTCGGGGTGTTTGTCAGTCAGTTTCAATCCGTGAGTTTTGTTCGCAAGAATGGAGAGTTGGCACTCAACGTGACGAATTTTTAACACCGATTCGGACGGATTCGAAACGTTTATCGATATGAGTTTGCGCGCATATAAAGTCCATTCGGGGTGTTTGCCACTCGGTTTCACTCTGTGACTGTTGTTCGCACGAATGGAGTGTGTAGTGCAGGTTGGGACACGTCGTGAGGAAGTTTTGACACCACTCGGACTGATTCGAAACGCTTACCGATATGAGTTACGGCGCATATGAAATCCATTCGGGGTGTGTCACTCAGTTTCACTCTGTGACTTTTGTTCGCACGAATGGACCCTGCAGTGCAGGTAGGGACACGTCGTGAGGAAGTTTTTACACCAACTCGGACGGATTTGAAACGCTTACCGATATAAGTTAGGGCGCATATGAAGTACATTTACCGATATGAGTTAGGGCGCATGTGATGTCCATTCGGGGTGTTTGCCACTCAGTTTCACTCTGTGACTTTTGTTCGCACGAATGGAGTGTGCAGTGCAGGTTGGGACACATCGTGAGGAAGTTTTTACACCGACTCGGACGGATTCGAAACGCTTACCGATATGAGTTAGGGCGCATATGAAGTCCATTCGGGGTGTTTGTCACTTAGTTTCACTCCGTGAGTTTTGTTCGCACGAATGGAGTGTGTAGTACAGGTTGGGACACGTCGTGAGGAAGTTTTAGCACCACTCGGACGGATTCGAAAAGCTTACCGATATGAGTTAGGGCGCATATAAAGTCCATTCGGGGTGTTTGCCACTCAGTTTCACTCAGTGACTTTTGTTCGCACGAATAGACTGTGTAGTGCAGGTTGGGACACGTCGTGAGGTAGTTTTAGCACCACTCGGACGGATTCGAAACGCTTACCGATATGAGTTTGCGCGCATATGAAGTCCATTCGGGGTGTTGGTCACTCGGTTTCGATCTGTGACTTTTGGTCGCACGAATGGAGCCTGCAGTGCAGGGAGGGACACGTCGTGAGGAAATTTTTACACCGACTCAGACGGATTCGAAATGCTTACCGATATGAGTTTGGGCGCATATGAAGTCCATTCGGAGTGTTTGTCACTCAGTTTCAGTCTGTGACTTTTGGTCGCACGAAAGGAACCTGTAGTGCAGGTAGGGACATGTCGTGAGGAGGTTTTTACACCAACTCGGACGGATTGGAAACGCTTACCGATATGAGTTAGGGCGCATATGAAGTCCATTTGGGGTGTTTGTCACTCAGTTTCACTCTGTGTCTTTTGTTCGCATGAATGGAGTGTGAAGTGCTGGTTGGGACACGTCGTGAGGAATTCTTAACACCGACTCGGACGTATTCGAAACGCTTACCGATATGAGTTAGGGCGCATGTGTTGTCCATTCGGGGTGTTTGCCACTCAGTTTCACTTTGTGTCTTTTGTTCGCACGAATGGAGTGTGCAGTGCAGGTTGGGACACGTCGTGAGGAAGTTTTAGCACCACTCTAACGGATTCAAAACGCTTAACGATATGAGTTTGGGGCATTTGAAGTCCATTCGGGGTGTTTGTCACTCAGTTTCACTCTGTGACTTTTGTTCGCACGATTGGAGCCTGCTGTGCAGGTAGGGACACGTCGTGAGGAAGTTTTTACACCGACTCGGACGGATTCGAAACTCTTACCGATATGAGTTAGGGCGCATATGAGGTCCATTCGGGGTGTTTGTCACACGAATGAAGTGTGCAGTGCAGGTTAGGACACGTCGTGAGGAAGTTTTAGCACCACTCTGACGAATTCGAAACACTTACCGATATGATTTAGGGCGCATTTGAAGTCCATTCGGGGTGTTTGTCACTCAGTTTCACTTTGTGACTTTAGTTCGCACGATTGGAGCCTGCAGTGCAGGTAGGGACACGTCGTGAGGAAGTTTTTACACGGACTCGGACGGATTCGAAACAATTACCGAAATGTGTTAGGGCGCATATGAGGTCCATTCGGGGTGTTTCTCACTCAGTTTCACTCTGTGACTTTTGTTCACACGAATGGAGTGTGCAGTGCAGGTTGGGACACGTCATGAGGAAGTTTTAGCACCACTCTGACGGATTCGAAACATTTACCGATATGATTTAGGACGCATATGAAGTCCATTCGGGGAGTTTGTCTCTTAGTTTCACTCTGTGACTTTTGTTCGCACAAATGTAGTGTGCAGTGCAGGTTGGCACACATCGTGAAGAATTTTTAACACCAACTCGGACTTATTCTAAACACATACTGATATGAGTTAGGGCGCATATGAAGTCCATTCGGGGTGTTTGTCACCCAGTTTCACTCTGTGACTTTTGTTCGCACGAATCGAGTGTGTAGTGCAGGTTGGGACACGTCGTGAGGAAGTTTTAGCACCACTCTGACGGATTCGAAACGCTTACCGATATGAGTTAGGGCGCATATAAAGTCCATTCGGGGTGTTTGTCACTCAGTTTCACTCTGTGACTTTTGTTTGCACGAATGGAGTGTGCAGTGCAGGTTGGGACACATCGTGAGGAATTTTTAACACTGACTCGAACATATTCGAAACGCTTACCGATATGAGTTAGGGCGCATATGAAATCTATTCGGGGTGTTTGTCACTTAGTTTCACTCCGTGAGTTTTGTTCGCAAGAATGGAAAGTTGGCACACATCGTGAGGAATTTTTAATGCCGAGTCGGACGGATTCGAAACGCTTACCGATATGAGTTAGGGCGCATATAAAGTCCATTCAGGGTGTTTGCCACTTAGTTTCACTCTTTGACTTTGGTTCGCACGAATGGAGTGTGCAGTGCAGGTTGGGACACGTCGCGAGGAAGTTTTAGCACCACTCGGACGGATTCGAAACGGTTACCGATATGAGTTAGGGCGCATATAAAGTCCATTCGGGGTGTTTGCCACTCAGTTTCACTCTGTGACTTTTGTTCGCACGAATAGACTGTGTAGTGCAGGTTGGGACACATCGTGAGGACGTTTTAGCACCACTCGGACGGATTCGAAACGCTTACCGATATGAGTTAGGGCGCATATGAAGTCCATTCGGGGTGTTTGTTACTCAGTTTAACTCTGTGACTTTTATTCGCACGATTGGAGCCTGCAGTGCAGGTAGGGACACGTCGTGAGGAAGTTTTTACACCGACTCGGATGGATTCGAAACGCTTACCGAAATGAGTTAGGGCGCATATGAAATCCATTCGGGGTGTTTCTGAAGAGGAACGCGGTATGCTACGCTAGCACGAAAAAAAATTCTACCGCGAAACCAGAAAGCTACTCGCAAGAAGGGGATCATAGATAAGATTACCACTAGACGCGCAGTTGCGGAATCCTTCGCGCGTCGATGTATTGGATCGTTCTCGCCGCAGTCGTTGCGTCGATGTAGTGGATCGTCCTCGCCTTGCCGTGGATCGTCCTCCCCGCGCCTTGATCGCAGCAGCGTCACCTGATGAGTCCACACGTCCGAGATGGAGCGCCGTGCGTCGTGTGCAAGCACACAGTCGCTCGGCGGCAGCGAGAGGAGTAGGCTAGGGTTTGAGTGAATCACTCCTAAACCGTGGGAAAGCACACCTGCACCCTCCTCCTCCCTTCCTTATATAGCCACGAGATGAAACCTAAACTAGGGCCCATCGTGCTAAGCCCACGAGGTTCATTAATTACGGATCCAATCCAAATTAATGCGCCCCACCATTAAGTGTGTGACCTGCAGGTTCACATACGTTTGGACATGGATTGGAAAACTCCTTTTCAATCCAATAGTTGGTAGTGGCTTCTTGCAAAGTATGCCAACTCCCAAAACATACTATGATCAAATCGGACAGAACCTATCAAAAGTACTCATGTAATAATCCCTTTGCCAAGTATATGAAGATTGATCTCAAGGCGAGAAGCATGTCATCCTTTGATGATTCAATCCATCTCTCGTATCCGTGATATATTAATAAGTTGTGATTGACTCCTCAATCACGGCATGGCCATGCACTTCCTTAATCATATCACACGAGTGGCCTCGTCATATATCTCCGTTTCATTGGAGTGGCAAATTCCATCTTGACTGCTTACTTCCCTCTGCACGTTTCATAGTAAACATGAAAGCTACCTTTATGACTATCCGGTTAGGAAGTAGTGTTTGATAGCCCCAAGGAAAACTATTACACATGTAGGGAATATGACAATCTCAGGTCTAAGGATCATACATCTACTAGGTATGAGATACAGCGATGACACATAAGAATGAAACATTCTCGCGATGTCCCATTGCGGGTCTATCTAACCCATGTTCTTCAACATGCGTCCACAATGTATAGATGATATCTCCATATCCCATGATCTATGAAGCATGATCATCGATCACTACATGTCTTGATCTATTCATCGTTGTCCTATACGATGATATCCGATCGAGAGATATTTATCGAATTACATCATTAAGTAAAGAGCTTCATAAGCAAGTCACATACTTGTTGATCAATACAATGATATACATTCATTGGACCAATAATCATATTATTATTCATAAACATAGTCATGTTACAATCATCTAAATGATTGCCTCAAGGGCATAACACTAACAATCTCCCACTTGCACTTGAGTCAATCAATTAAGTATCTAATACCAATAGACCTTGTGTGCGCCTCATGCTTAGGGGTGTGGCGGTGGCTTTGTCAGCGGATCGGCCACAATGGCTTCCGTATGTACTTTGCATATTCTCACGTCACCTCTATCCACAAACTCGCGAATAAGGTGAAAGCGGCGGAGTATGTGTTTAGACTTGATGTGATCTAGGCTCTTTAGCTTGTGCAATGGCACCACTATTATCACAATAGATGTCCATTGGACTAGAGGCACTAGCGACCACACCAAGCTCGTGATAAACTTTTAATCCACACGGCTTCCTTTGCGGCCTCGAAGCCGCAATGTACTCCGCTTCGTCAGAGAGTCGGCCACCGTGTTTTGCTTGGAACTCTTCCACTTCTCGCTCCTCCATTAAGTGTAAACACAAACCGGATTGCGATCGAAATCATCTTTGTCGGTTTGGAAGCTTGCATCGGTGTAACCCGTTGCAAGCAGATCTTCCTTACCTCCAAAAACAAGGAACATACCCTTAGTTCTTCTCAAGTACTTCAGGATATTTTTTACGGCTATCCAATGATCATCACCAGGATCCGCTTGGTATCTGCTCGTGACACTTAGAGCATATGAGACATCCGGGCGTGTACTGGATCATGGCATACATAATAGACCCAATAGTGAAGCATATGGAATCTTGCTCATCCTGTCTCGCTCATCAGATATCGAAGGACACTGATTCTTGCAGAGACTGATGCCATGTGACATTGGCATGAAACCTCTCTTGGATTCATGCATATTGAACCTTTTCAATATCTTGTCAATGTACGTTTCCTGACTTAATCCAATTAACCTTTTTGATCTATCTCTCTAGATTTTTATGCCCAAGATATAGCATGCTTCTCCCAAGTCCTTCATTGAGAAACTCCTTTTCAATGAAGTCTTAACATCTTCAAGCATAGGAATGTCATTCCCGATCAATAATATGTCATCCACATACAAAATCAGAAATACAAGTGCGCTCCCACTAGCCTTCTTGTAAACACAAGGCTCTTCTTCATTTTTGATAAAGTCAAAACCTTTGACTACTTCATCAAAACGAATGTTCCAACTCCGAGATGCTTGCTTTAACCCATAAATGGATCTTTGGAGCTTGCATACCCTTTTAGCATATTTAGGATCAACAAAACCTTGAGTTGTATCATGTATACATCCTTAGAAAGATTCCCATTAAGGAATCTTTGTTTTGACATCCATCTGCTATATTTCATAATCAAAATATGCAGCAATTGCTAAAATGATCCGGACAGACTTGAGCATGGCTACCGGTGAGAAAGTTTCATCATAGTCAACTCCTTGAACTTGTTTGAAACCCTTTGCCACCAACCGTGCCTTATAGATCTGAACATTTCCATCTACGTCTATCTTTTTCTTGAAAATCCATTTGCACTCAATGGTTTTTACACCATCAGGAGAGTCGACCAAGTTCCAAACTTGATTGTCATGCATGGATTGTATTTCGGATCTCATGGCTTCAAGCCATTTTTCTGAGTTTGGGTCCATCATTGCTTCTTCATAAGTCGTGGGCTCATCATTGTCCAACAATAATATGTCACTCCCATATCTTATAGGTACATGATGTGGCCTCCCCGACCTACGTGGGGCTGGAGTCTCTTCCACAGGTTGTACAACACTTTGTACATCTTGTGAAGGTTCAGTGGTAGCTTGAACATATTCATGTGATTCTCGAACTTCATCAAGATACACATCACTCCCTCTGATTTCTTTTGAAAGAAACTCTTTCTCCAAAAGACACCATTTGAGCAACAAAAACTTTGTTCTCGTTTCTTTTGTAAAAGTAATATCCTTTTGTTTCTTTAGGATACCCCACAAAAAGTATTTTTCGATTTAGGTGCGAGTTTATCGATTGTAAACGTTTTACATAAGCCTCACATCCCCATATCTTGAGAAATGACAACATGGGTCTTCTCCGGTCCATATCTCACATGGCGTCTTCTCAACGGATTTTGATGGGACCCTATTCAAAGTGAACGCATTGTCTCTAGAGCGAAACCCGGAAGGATAATGGCAGATCTGTTTGGTGATCATTGACCGAACCATATCTAATAAAGTTCGATTCGTCGTTCGGACACGCCATTCCATTGAGGCGTTCTGGCGGAGTAAGTTGCGAACGATTCCACATTGCTTTAGATGATCACCAAACTCTTGGCTCAAGTATTCGCCACCACGATCGGATCGTAAGTGTTTTATTGTTTTGCCAAGTTGATTTTGTACTTCGTTCAAACTCTTTGAACCTTTCAAAAGTTTCAGATTTATGCCTCATTAAATAGATATATCCATATCTCTGAAGTCATCGATAAAAGTTACAAATCATGAAACCCACCCTAGCGATCGAGCTCATTGGTCCACATACATCCGTATGTACTAGGGCCAATAATTCACTTGCTCTCTCACTAAAACTCGTGAAATGGGCTTTTGTCATCTTGCCAAGTAAACAAGATTCACATGTTTCAAATGATTCAAAATCAAATGAGGTTAGAAGTCCATCACCATGGAGCTTCTTCATGCGCTTCTCATTTATATGACCTAGCGACAATGCCACAAAAGTTAGGGTTCAAATCATTAGGCCGATGCCTTTTTACATTAATATTATAGACAGTTTTTCTTGAGTTCAGACGCATACAACCCATCCACCATGGGGCAACGACTATAATACATATCATTCAAAAATATCGAACAAACAAAGTTCTTTATTCGAAATCATAACCTTCATGTTCAAACAAGAAGATGAAATAATGTTTCTACTCAAAGATGGAACAAAATAACAATTATTAAGTTCTAAAACTAATCCACAAGGCAAATGCAATGGGTATGTGCCAACAGCAAGACCAGCAACTCTTGCTTTATTCCCCACGCGAAGATCCACTTCTCCTTTTACCAAGTCTCTACTTTTATCACCCCGCAACGAATTGCAAATGTGAGCAACCGAACCGGTATCATATACCCATGAGTGAGTGAAGAAGTAGCAAGATTAATTTCTATAACATTAATACTGAAGTGGAAACCACATTTCCATTCTTCTTATCCGCTGTACTTTTCGTAGATTCCGTTTCCAATGCCCCGATTTCTTGCAATAGAAGCATTGGGTATCGGGTTGAGGGCCAACTTTAAGCACGAAGCTTAGTTTTGAGGCTTGCGATCTCATCTTGAGCCTTGCCCTTGCCCTTGCCCTTGCTCTTTCCGTTCCCCAGCCTTAGCCTTCCTCTTTTTGAAAGCAGTTGTTTTCTGAACCATCATCACATGATTGGGTTTTTTCTTAATGCTTTCCTCGGCAGCCTTGAGCATCCCATGTAGCTCGGTTAGGCTCTTCTCCATGCTATTCATATGAAAATTCATAATGAATGGCTCAAAGCTCGAGGCGAGGCGGAGAATAACATCGTGGCCAAACCGAGGCTAAGGGAAACTCAAGTTTTCCAATCTCCCAATGTAACCAATCATCTTGATCACATGAGGACTGACCGGACTGCCTTCAGCCAGCTTACAAGCAAATAAAAGTTTGAGATACCATACCTCTCAGTTCTTGCTTGATTCCCAAATATGCCCTTCAAGCCTACAATCATATTGTAAGCATCCTGGTCCTCATATTGCTTTTGGAGTTCAGAGTCCATGGTGACTAGCATGAGACAGCTGACCTCTACAGAAGCATTAACATGCTTTTCATATTCAACCTTCAAATTACGAGCAGCATTTTCGGCTGGTTCATCAGGAATTGGATTCTCTAGAACATAGTCCTTCTTTTCATGCTTGAGAACAATTCTCAGGTTGCGATACCAATCAACAAAATTAGTTCCATTCAGTTTTTCCCTTTCCAAAACTGATCTCAAAGCAAAACCAGGTGTAGCAGGAGTAGGAGAAGGTGCCATTGAACTACAACAAAAACATGCAAAGATTCTAAGCACTATGTTTATGTAAAACTTTTATTAAACTTTTTAATTAAAGACACTTCTATTTTATGTCCCTTTTATAGACACATAGTGAGTATTCAAGATCCATATTCATCAAACACTAGTGAGCTTTGGCATCACTACTAGAAATTTAATGACATAGGTAAGCAACACCTTTGCTAATTACATCATATGTAACTCTTGTTTGTTGAGTATGAAAACAAGTAATGAATGCCTCCATCAACTTGACTCATGGCCAGGTCAACCTGCCCCAAGGGCTCACATGAGGGAGGGAGCACTTCCGTATCTGGTGCCAATTAAGAAACCTGCCTCATGTGTGTTTTCCTAGACACCACTTGTCTTGTATAGGTTCCTTCATTACTGAAATCAAATCCCAACCACTTATGTCCTCAAGCCCAAAACCGTTTTGATAGCTTGATTAAATCTACCATTGTTATGCGTGATGTGTCCAACACATCCCTATCATCTATTGAGATAGCCATTGATATACTACTTTGGCAGTCATATCAATAACGATCTAAATTCTTGATAGGTGCAACAATTGGATGGACAATTTGATTTAAAATTTTTAACTATAGGGATGAACAAAGATTACTATGAACATGGCATCACATGCAATGAGCATAAAGAAAATAGCAAGGATTAAACACACATCCATAGAAAATCAAAATAAGATGTGAAATAGCATGGCCCTTAGCATTAAGATCTCCATCATCATGCTTGTTTGTTCACCTAGCCACCTTGCTTGATTTGTTCACCTAGCCATCTTGCTTGATACCATCGTCTTCATCATTATGGATGCAACTCCTTACAACTTTTGATAATGAATTTTACATCAGGGTTTGAAGCATCACAAGTCGACACGCAGGTCGTTATACAATTTAAATAGCCTTATGGCTTGACACGACACGCAGGCCATGTGGAAATTACATGCATCACATACACATAGGCCATACCATTTCACATAATTCCCTGCAAAAACGAGTTAAACAAAAGCAACCCTACGACTCCGGGGTCCGAGGGGCAGCGCCCTTGGAAAAAAATTTTAGAGGCATGTCTTCTGTTAAAGGAAAACACCCTCAAAATTTTCACGGATCAACCAAATTGACCCAATACGAATGAAGACCCAACCTGTTGTTGAGCAAAGGAGGCCCAATCTTTCACGGTACAACGACGATAGCTTCGTGACGCTCGCACTCGAACGGCAAAAGAGCCAAATCAAAAGCGAGAAACTGGTCACACAAACCGCGATCAACACAAGAACGCGAATTGAGTGGAGGAATCATATAGATTCAGTGGGCAATCACAAGAACATGCCGTTCTTGACTTGCACCAACACTAACAAACCCAAGAACGGGAAGAACTTATCAAGAACACATGGTATTTGCGCCACAAACAACCATGGCTTATGCTGTCTATTTCTGAACATCCAAAAGTTCGTTCCAGATGGAAATACATAAGTATTTATACTAGGAACATCCCTCCTAGCTTAGGTGTGAAGCTATACAAGAAACTAAAGGAGTTTTCTTGGGTAGATAAAAGGTTCAATGCCTTGGAAGTTGGACAGCAAGATATGGTCTCGCGCAGCTTTTGACAGCCTGTGCAACTCCCAACAAAACAGTCATATCTCCCACCTTGGAAGTCCAAATGATGCACGGTTTGAAATGCTAGAAACTAGACTTCAATATCTTTCTATCCATATAGCCCAAGGATATGTTACTTGCCGTGATTAACAGCAGAATCATGATCAAATGGATGGACAGATTTGAGTGAACCAGCCTTGCTCATGTAACTCTTCTTTGCCTTCCATTCCAATGGATCGCTGTCAATAATTCTAACAAAAATGGATCCAAATAGAAATCCTTTCTCAGGTGGCATATCTCCAAAAGAAAGGGATATTACTCCTTGTGGATGCATGACCAAGTCACCTTTTTTCTCTCCAAGGTTTGCATTGCAATTCTCAGCCTGTATCACATTATCAACACAACTTGCATCGGTCTTGTGACTCACTTGCACTTTAGCAGCAGCAAAACAAGTAATGTGATTATTTGTAGACTTAGAGTCATGAGACGATACAACAATAGAGGATATATCCGCATCATCCCCTCCCTCTTCAAGCGAAACCGTCCTCGGTTTCGAGTTGTTCTTCAAAACACTCTTTAGCTTAGTGAGGATGTCACAATGAATATCATTCCCACTTTTGGGCAGCAAAGAAACAAACACCCCTCGATGCATAAATGTATAGCGGTTAATCCTCCCTTGGTGCGTAGCATTCCGGTCAAATTGCCATGGACGCCCAAAAGAATTTGACTAGCATGCATTGCAATGACATCGCACTCCACCTTGTCTTCATATCCATCGATGGAAAATGGTACATGCACCTTATGGGTCACCTTGAGCTTACCAACATTATGAAGCCACTTCATGTAATATGGCTTTGGGTGGCGCTGTGTGGTCAATTTCAAAGCATCAACCACATCATTGCTAATCACATTATTGTAGCTTCCTCCATCTATCACAAGCTTACACCGTTTTCCCTTGATCTTGCATTCGGTTTGGAAAATAGCACGTCGCTGTCCCTTCTCCACAATTGGAGCACTATCATGATCCACCTTCTGAGCCATCAAACATTGTCCATCTTCAGGGTCACAATGAACCACATCATCATGTTCTTCACCTCCCATATCTGATTTCTCACTTGCATCACTCTCTGAAACATACTTTCCATCGGTGGTAAGCATTACTGCCTTTAAATTTGGGCAATCTTTCATTATGTGTCCTCTGCCCTTGCACTTGAAGCACTCAATATTTCGAGTTCTAGTGGTAGAGAAGGCACCAGAATTAGCTTTGGAATAATCCTTGCTTGCTGTCCCTACTACTCTTGATGCTTCTTTCGGAGATGATCCACTTGGTTTAGTTGACGCAACCGTCATAGACGAAGAACCACCTTCGCTAACATGCTGTGATGAGCGCCGCCAACCACTAGAAGTAACACGTCCATGATGCACAACAGATTTGTGTGCGTCTTTCAACCATAGTTCCGCATGCTGTGCTTGATGAAGTAGCTCTTGTACGGTATTGAATTGCATCAAATCAACACGGTTTCACACATCCTCATTCAACCCTTCAAAGAACCTTGTCATGGTGGCATCCGCGGACTCACGAATAGCTGTACGGATCATGAGTATTTGCATTTCTTGATAGTACTGATCAATAGATTTATCACCTTGATATAGCCGCCTCAACTTTGTGTGCAACGCTCGAGTGTAGTACGCTGGTACAAAGCAAGAATGCATGATTTTCTTCATCTCCTCCCAAGTATATGGATGCTCCCCTGCACGATTCAATTGATCCCACCAAATAATAGCATATTTGGTGAACTCAATGGAAGCAACACGAACCTTCTTTTCTTCGGAGTAGCGATGGTTGTCAAAAATTTGATTGACTCGCATCTCCCACTCCAAATATTCCTCCGGATCAGCACGCCCCTTGAACTCCGGTATGGTGATTCTTACATGACCAATACCATCCACCTCACGATCAACACCTCTCCTATGAATTCCTCCATGTCTAGCACCTTGACGGTCATTGTGATTATGTCGATTACGACAAAAATCAGATCGAGCTTCAGATATGTTGTCCTCCAAATCAGTTCCAAAGTCCCATTCATCGCTGCAATGTGAGCTAGCACGTCGACCGCGAACATGTGCTTGCTGCCTCGGTGCGTCATTTCCTTGTTGTGGCAGTAGCATCTCTTCCAAACGGCGAAGATTGGCATTGACATCATTGAACCCATCTGTGATGCGGTGTGCATCAAGTTCACTCACCACGGCCGATTCTCCGCTCATGGTAGAAGACCGACGCTGCCTCAAACCGAGCACGCAGCGTAGCGATGGGAAGATTGGGGTTAAGCGGCAGCTGCTCCTCAACAATTTCTTCATTTTGTCCAACGTGATGGTTTGCCCCCGACATTGTTGCAAGCAATCTGAAATCAGCCACAGGAATTCCTACGTACCGTGAGCAACGAAAGCTCTGATACCAGATGATGAAGACCCAACCTGCTATTGAGCAAAGGTGGCCCAATCTTTCACGGTACAACGACGATAGCTTCGTGACGCTAGCACTCGAACGGCAAAAGAGCCAAATCAAAAGCGAGAAACTGGTCACACAAACTGTTAGATTATTATGGGATGGCCCATAATTAATTTAATAGAAATTCCAAAAGGCCCATTAGAATACTAGGAGTCATGAAATTGGTTTAGTACCATATGGGTAATTGAGAGAAGATTTGACCAACTTAAATAGTTGAGTTGTGTGTCTCTCAATTAGCAAGGTGGAAAAGGGTAAAGGCTGTGCCACGCTGCTGCTGAGCCGAGCCGAGCCGAGCGTGGCGTGGCGTGGCGTGGCGTGAGTCGAAGTCGAGTCGAGGCGAGGCGAGGCGAGACGAGACGAGACGATGCTGCGTGCACGGCGCAGCCATCCGGACGTGATGTCTTTGGCGGAGCGTCTGCATTTTGCCGTTTAATGTGGCGGTTTATGACCCGAATCGCCGCCGTCGATTACTAATGGCGGCGTGGTTGATGGCTGGGTCATAAACACCGTCGATTACTAACGGACGTCTTGATGGCGTCGATTACTAGTAGCGGTCGTTTTGATGGCCTCTAAATGTCGCCGACGATTACCCTTCTGCGAGCCTATATATAAGGAGGGCGTGGCTGTGTTTCTGAGACGAACAAATCGCCTCTCTCTCAAGACTCCGGTGTTCCATTTCGATCTTGCATTTCTTGTCTCCCCACCTCTGTTTTCTTGCGCGCACAAGTAGCGAGAGGGAGCGAGCCTCGGAACCTCGCCCTTCTTGAGATCTTGCTCGAGATAGAAGGCGATAAGGTTTTTGGGAGCGACCACGCGATCTGCTCAAAAGTGCTCACCGAAGCGCGTCGCCTCGCATCAAACGCTTCATCGCACCAACGCTTCATCGCGACAACCTGTGATCGTCTACATCGACCGTCATGGCGAACGAGAATGTTCTGCCTGCGCCTGTGCCAACGGTGGCACCGGCTCAAGGGTATATCGTCTTATACCGTGTTTTTATCGATTTGATTTCTTGTTCATTAGCCTTTGCATATGAGATAGATAATCTGTTATCTAGAACCTTTGGCTGTGAACTAGAAATGTGCAATTGTTTAAACATGATCTACATAATTTTGTGGATTAAAATATTGAGAAAATTCCTAATTTTTCCAACAATCCAAAAACCTTATTTTAGGAATTTTACAACTACTGGTTTCGCTGCCGCGCTTAAGCCAACTGTATTTGACGGCGCAAATTATAAGCGTTGGCGCGCCAAGATGATTTTGTAGTTGACTGCCATGAACGTGTATCACGTTGTGCAAGGCAAGCCACAGCCTCAGGGTGGGCTCTCTCCTGAGCCGGAGAGTGCCTTCACGGCTGCGGATAACCTGTTTAGAGGCGCCGTGATTAGCGTTTTGGGAGAAAATCTTGTTGATGTATATATGATTTTGCCAAGTGGTAAAGAAATGTGGGATGCACTTGAGGCAAAATTCGGAGTATCTGACGCAGGCAGTGAACTCTATGTCATGGAGCAGTTTCATGACTACAAGATGGTCGATGACCACTCTGTAGTAGAACAGGCTCATGAGGTTCAAGCCTTTGCGAAAGAACTTGAGAATTTTACATGTGCATTACCCGACAAGTTTGTGGCGGGATGCATCATCGCGAAGCTGCCACCTTCTTGGAGGGATTTTTCCACTACTCTAAAACACAAGAGACAAGAGTTCAGCGTTGCTGGTCTCATTGGGTCTCTAAATGTTGAGGAGAAAGCGAGGGCAAAAGATATACGTGGGAAAGAAAGTTCTAGTGCCAATGTGGTACAAAGAAAATCTTTCAATTCAACAAGAAGAATAAAAATAAGTCCGAAAAGCCCGAGAACAAGAACAAGGCCGCTCAAACTACTAGCTTCAAGAAGAAGAAGAATAAAGGAAAGGAAAGCGCTTTATGCAGTAATGGTATGCGATCATTGGGTAAAGGATTGCCACGATCGTAAAGACAATAAGCGAAAAAGTCCGCTAGCGTTGTGATTGGCATCATCGAGGAGGAACATCCGGGTATGTTTCAATACCTACCGTTCTATCGTATGTCGTTCACTGATTGGTGGATTGACACGGGGCCAATATACATGTTTGTCTTGTGATCCTTATTCTCTTTTTACAGTCGCAGGGCTACCTCCGTGTTGATGGGGAATGGGTCGCAGCATTTGTGCGTGGAGTCGGCACGATTGACTTGAAGTTTACTTCAGGAAAAATCGTGCGATCGAGGCGTGCATCACGTGCCCGCGATAAATAAAAACCTTGTCGTGGTCTCTATTTTGTAGAGATGGTTTTAAGCTAGTTTTGAATCCAATAAATGTGTTGTTTCTAAAATTGGAACTTTTATTGGAAAAGGCTATGAGAGCGGAGGCCTGTCCGCTTGTCTTTGTGGACATGAATAAAATTGTGAATCATGTTTGTAATCATGAGACTGATGTTTGGCATTCACGACTTTGTCATATTAATCTTGGTTGCATGATGCGGTTAGCAAGATGAATTTAATCCCAAAATTTACCCAAGTCAAAGGTTCTAAGTGTCAAGTATGTGTGCAATCTAAGCAACCTCGCAAGCCTCACAAGGCGCAGAGGAGAAACTTGGCACCGTTAGAACTAGTTCATACCGATTTATGCGAGATGAGCGGGAGTTGACAAAGGGTGGTAAGAGGTATTTCATGACTTTGATTGATGATTCTACTAGATATTGCTATGTGTATTTATTAAAGTCAAAAGATGAGGCTTTTCACTATTTTAAGATCTATAAAGTCAAGTGAGAACCAACTTGAGAGAAAAATCAAGCGGGTTAGGTCGGATCGTGGTGGAGAATTCTTTTCTAATGAGTTTAATTTATTCTGCGAGGAACATGGAATAATCCATGAAAGGACGCCTCCTATTCGCCCCAATCAAGCGGGGTTGCCGAAAGAAAGAACCGTACTCTAAGCGAGATGGTTAACGCCATGTTAGAAACAATGGGACTTTCCAAGGAATGGTGGGGTGAGGCTATATTGATCGCATGTCATGTCCTAAATAGGGTTCCTACAAAGAATAAAGAAATTACACCATTCGAGGAATGGGAGAGGAAAAGATTAAATTTCTCCTATTTACGCATTTGGGGCTGTTTGGCTAAAGTGAATGTGCCTATCCCAAAGAAGCGTAAACTTGGACCAAAACCGTTGATTGTGTCTTTATTGGTTATGCTTTTCACAGCGTTGGATATAGATTCTTAATAGTGAAATCTGAGTACGATATGTATGAAGGTACAATTTTTGAGTCCAATGATGCCACATTCTTTGAGGACTTATTTCCTATGAAAGAGACACTTAGCTCATCTGGCCAAGAATCTATCTTCTCTCCTAAACCTTCCACTCCTATACAAATTGAGCCTATTTTTGAGGAAAATCCAATAGATGAGGGCAATGAAATAACTCGTAAGAGTAAGAGACTAAGGACTACAAAGTCTTTTGGTGATGACTTCATTGTATATCTAGTGGATGATACTCCAAGAACCATTGAGGAGGCTTATTCATCTCAGGACGCTGACTATTGGAAGGAAGCGGTCCAGAGTGAGATGAATTCCATCTTGAGCAATGGAACTTGGGAAGTTGTTGAACGTCCATATGGGTGTAAACCTGTAGGATGTAAGTGGGTGTTCAAGAAAAGGCGAGGCCCGATGGTACGATTGAAAAGTACAAGGCAAGGCTTGTGGCCAAGGGTTATACCTGTAAAGAAGGCGAGGACTTCTTTGATACTTACTCACTGTTGCGGATCGACCACTATTAGAGTACTACTGTCTTTGGCTGCCTCCTACGGTCTGATCATTCATCAGATGGATGTAAAGACGGCTTTCCTTAATGGAGAGTTGGAAGAGGAAATCTATATGGATCAGCCTGATGGATTTGTAGTAAAGGGTCATGAAGGAAAAGTGTGTAGGTTGTTGAAGTCTTTGTATGGCCTTAAGCAAGCACCTAGCGATGCACGAGAAGTTCGACAGAACTTTAACATCTGCCGCTTTGTTGTGAATGAAGTCGACAAATGTGTGTATTACCGCTATGGTGGGGGTGAAGGAGTGATTATGTGTCTGTATGTTGATGACATACTGATCTTTGGGACAAACCTTAATGTGATTAAGGAAGTCAAGGACTTCTTGTCCGAAAACTTTGAAATGAAAGATTTGGGAGTAGCGGATGTCATCTTAAACATTAAATTGTTAAGAGAAGGTGACGGTGGGATTACTCTTGAGCAGTCCCATTATGTGGAAAAGGTGTTGAGTCGCTTTGGCTATAGCGATTGCAAACCTGCTCCAACGCCGTATGATCCAAGTGTGCTATTACGAAAGAACCAACGAATAGCAAAGGATCAATTGAGATATTCCCAAATTATTGGTTCATTGATGTATTTAGCTAGTGCAACAAGGCCTGATATCTCGTTTGCTGTGAGCAAACTAAGCCGGTTTGTTTCAAACCCGGGAGATAATCATTGGCATGCTCTTGAGAGAGTAATGCGCTATCTAAAAGGGACATCAAGTTATGGAATTCACTACACCGGGTACCCTAGGGTACTTGAGGGTTATAGTGATTCAAACTGGATATCTGATGCTGATGAAATAAAAGCCACAAGTGGATATGTGTTCACATTGGGTGGTGGAGCTGTTTCCTGGAAGTCTTGCAAGCAGACCATCTTAACGAGGTCTACAATGGAAGCAGAACTCACAGCATTAGATACGACCTCGTGGAAGCCGACTGGCTGCATGAACTTGTGAAGGACTTACCGGTGGTTGAGAAACCGGTGCCTGCTATTCTTTTGAACTGTGACAATCAGACGGTGATTGTTAAGGTAAACAGTTCTAAGGATAACATGAAGTCATCAAGGCACGTTAAGAGGCGGTTGAAGTCATCAGAAAATGAGAAACTCCGAGTTATAGCGTTGGACTATGTCCGACGGCTAAAAACTTGGCGAGATCCTTTTACAAAGGGACTATCACGGAATGTGATAGATGAAGCATCGAGGAGATGGGCTTGAGACCCACATAAAGTCATGTCTTAGTGGTAACTCATCCTATTTGATCGGAGATCCGTGAACTAGGATGTTGAGACAAGCTAGTGAATGGTGAGAGGAGAGTATACATACTTAGTCCACTCCGTTTGAGATGCAATAACTCTCCTATTACGTATGGCGGGTTGGTTATACCTTAATGTATTCCGAGTGGCTTTGATAAGCAGAGATGTTGTCCTCTGAACATCTTATGAGGAATACACCTATATGAGTTCGACTGCTAGTCACAGTCTATGAGATTGGGTGATCTCTAGAGGCTCATGAAAGGCTAAGGAGTATGACTTATAAGCTCCAAACCGAGGGGATGCATTTAGCAGCCTAGTATCAGTAAAGGACTTTTGGTGAAACTTGTTCGCACAAACTGTCAATTCAAGGCATAGTCCATTGTTGATTGTGGATGAGTGTAACCTTTGTTCTAGATGGAAGTTCAACTTAACGGTCTCCATCGAAAAACGGTATATCAAACTACATTGGGCGAGAGTATTTCAAATGTGCCTTTGAAATTTGGTGGGGATTGTTAGATTATTATGGGATGGCCCATAATTAATTTAATAGAAATTCCAAAAGGCCCATTAGAATACTAGGAGTCATGAAATTGGTTTAGTACCATATGGGTAATTGAGAGAAGATTTGACCAACTTAAATAGTTGAGTTGTGTGTCTCTCAATTAGCAAGGTGGAAAAGGGTAAAGGCTGTGCCACACGCGCGCGCGCGCGCCGAGCCGAGCCGAGCCGAGCCGAGGCGTGGCGTGGCGTGGCGTGTGCGAGTCGAGTCGAGTCGAGACGAGACGAGACGAGACGAGACGAGACGTGCACGTGCACGGCGCAGGCCAGTCCGGACGTGATGTGCTGGGCGGGAGCGGTCTGTTTTGCCGTTTAATGTGGCCGGTTTATGACCAAGAATCGCTATCGATTACTAGTGGCGGCGTGGTTGATGGTGGGTCATAAACACCGTCGATTACTAACGGACGTCTTGATGGCGTCGATTACTAGTAACGGTCGCTTTGATGGCCTCTAAATGTCGCCGACGATTACCCTTCTGCGAGCCTATATATAAGGAGGCGTGGCTGTGTTTCTGAGCGAACAAATCGCCTCTCTCTCAAGACTCAGTGTTCCATTTCGGTCTTTGCATTTCTTGTCTCCCCACCTCTGTTTTCTTGCGCACAAGTAGCAGAGGAGCAGGCCTCGGAACCTCGCCCTTCTTGAGATCTTGCTCGAGATAGAAGGCCGATAAGGTTTTTGGGGAGCGACCACGCGACTGCTCAAAAAGTGCTCCTGGAAGCGCGTCTGCACTGCATCAAACGCTTCCATGCACCAACGCTTCACTGCGACAACCTGTGATCGTCTACATCGACCGTCATGGCGAACGAGAATGTTACACTGCGCTGTGCCAACGGTGGCACCGGCTCAAGGGTATATCGTCTTATACCGTGTTTTTATCGATTTGATTTCTTGTTCATTAGCCTTTGCATATGAGATAGATAATCTGTTATCTAGAACCTTTGGCTGTGAACTAGAAATGTGCAATTGTTTAAACATGATCTACATAATTTTGTGGATTAAAATATTGAGAAAATTCCTAATTTTTCCAACACAAACCGCGATCAACAGAAGAACGCGAATTGAGTGGAGGAATCATAAAGATTCAGTGGACAATCACAAGAACATGCCGTTCTTGACTTGCACCAACACTAACAAACCCAAGAACGGGAAGAACTTATCAAGAACACATGGTATTTGCGCCACAAACAACCATGGCTTATGCTGTCTATTTCTGAACATCCAAAAGTTCCTTCCAGATGGAAATACATAAGTATTTATACTAGGAACATCCCTCCTAGCTTTGGTGTGAAACTATACAAGAAACTAAAGGAGTTTTCTTGGGTAGATAAAAGGTTCAATGCCTTGGAAGTTGGACAGCAAGATATGGTCTCACGCAGCTTTTGACAGCCTGTGCAACTCCCACCAAAACAGTCATATCTCCCACCTTGGAAGTCCAAATGATGCACGGTTTGAAATGCTAGAAACTAGACTTCAATATCTTTCTATCCATATAGCCCAAGGATATGTTACTTGCCGTGATTAACAGAAGAATCATGATCAATTGGATGGACAGATTTGAGTGAACCAGCCTTGCTCATGTAACTCTTCTTTGCCTTCCATTCCAATGGATCGCTGTCAATAATTCTAACAAAAATGGATCCAAATAGAAATCCTTTCTCAGGTGGCATATTTCCATAAGAAAGGGATATTACTCCTTGTGGATGCATGACCAAGTCACCTTTCTTCTTTCCAAAGTTTGCATTGCAATTCTCAGCCTGTATCACATTATCAACACAACTTGCATCGGTCTTGTGACTCACTTGCACTTTAGCACCAGCAAAACAAGTAATGTGATTATTTGTAGAATTAGAGTCATGAGACGATACAACAATAGAGGATATATCCGCATCAATATCTTTCAGACAAGGTGTGTGGTGAATGAGCGCGTTGTGCATGTCGTTGTTGATGGAGGTAGCTGCAACAATTTTGCGAGTGTAGACCCGTCGAGAAGCTTGGCTTGACCACAAATCCACTTCCTCAACAGTATGAAATTGAATGGCTCAATTCCACTGGTAAGGTTCAAGTAACCAAAACCGTTCGAGTACCTATCTCGATTGGTTCTTATCATGATAATATTGTTTGCGATGTTGTACCCATGGAGCTCTCTTTTATTCGGTAGACCGTGGATATATGGATGCTACACATCATGGTAGGACCAATGAGTATACTTTCTTGTATAAGGAAAGGAAAATTATTTTGAAACCCATGAGCCCTACAGAACTAAGAAACATTGATGTTAAAAGAGCTCAAAGAGAAAAAGAAGAGAGTGGAATTAAAAGTGTAGCAAGTAAATCAACCCATTCAACTACACCAGTTGCTCAAAAACCTGATCTTAAGTTGAAGGGTAAAGTATTGTTAGCTGCAAAAGTTCTCTCACAAGATAACATGGATAGTATAGAACCATTGCCATTCTCTGTTGCTTTGTCTACTGCTATTACTAATACTTTGAAAGATAATGAGATGGAGTCGAGGACAACTCCAATTCAAGAAGGGGAGGATGATGAGGACATCCCAACCAAAGATACAACCGCTGCCCCTTCTTCCTCTACGACCGCTACTTCGTCTACGACGTCTGGAGGGCTTAATCCGGAAGCAAGTCCTTTCCATCAACCTTTGCTAGACCAACACATCAAGAACATCGACCGAGGACAGCCCAATTCGTCGCCGAGTCCGATTCGGCCACCTAGGAGCAGCAGTACTTCAAACGGATGCCACGGCCACATCCGAACTCCGTTTTCGATGTTCGACAACTCGTTTGAAAGGTATCGAGATAACCTTTTTAATGGATCTGATCTCGAGGCCAAATTACTCCTGGAGCGAAGGGAAATCACAGAACAATCTCACAGGACAGAAATTTCAGGTGTTGCGCCACCTTTCTTTTGGGCCCAAGGCCCATGTACTCTTAGGGTTCCACCCCTCCTTTGGCCAGCGCCCCTGTCCTGGCTGCCGCACCCCTCTTGGGCGCCCCCCCTTGGGCGCACCGTTCTTTGTTTGATTTCAATACTACTTTTCGGTTTGCTTCATAATTTGTTCTTACGGGTTCTCGTTTTCTTGCAGAAACTACTGATCATTGGATCTTGTATCTGTGAGGTTTTGGCATTCTGATTGCGAATCTCCCAACCTGTTTGGTAGGAAGCCCAAAATTCGGTGCCATAAATACCTCCAAATCGACGTATCATCATCTCACCGAAAGATCGGGATCGCCGTCCACATCAGTGAGGAAGTTTTAGCACCACTCGGACTGATTCGAAATACTCCATTCGGGGTGTTTGTCACTCAGTTTCACTCTGTGACTTTTGTTCGCACGAATGGAGTGTGCAGTGCAGGATAGGACACGTCGTGAGGAATTTTTAACACCAACTCGGACGTATACGAAATGCTTACCGATATGAGTTTGGGCGCAAATGAAGTCCATTCGGGGTGTTTGTCACTCAGTTTCACTCCGCATGTTTTGTTCGCAAGAATGGAGAGTCGGCACACATCGTGAGGAATTTTTAACACTGACTCGGACGGATTCGAAACGCTTACGGATATGAGTTAGGGCGCATATAAAGTCCATTCGGGGTGTTTGCCACTCAGTTTCACTCTGTGACTTTTGTTTGCACGAATGGAGTGTGCAGTGCAGGTTGGGACACGTGGTGAGGAAGTTTTAGCACCACTCTGACGGATTCGAAACGCTTACCGATATGAGTTAGGGCGCATATTCAGTCCATTCTGGTAGTTTGTCACTCAGTTTCACTCTGTGTCTTTTATTCGCACGATTGGAGCCAGCAGTGCAGGTAGGGACACGTCGTGAGGAAGTTTTTACACCAACTCGGACGGATTCGAAACGCTTATCGATATGAGTTAGGGCGATTATGAAGTCCATTCGGGGTGTTTGTCACACAGATTCAATCCGTGAGTTTTGTTCACAAGAATGGAGAATTGGCACACATCGTGAGGAATTGTTAACACCGACTCAGACGGATTCGAAACGCTTACCGATATGAGTTAGGGCGCATATACAGTCCATTCGGGGTGTTCGCCACTCAGTTTCACTCTGTGACTTTTGTTCGCACGAATGGAGTGTGAAGTGCAGGTTGGGACACGTCGTGAGGAAGTTTTAGCACCACTCGGACGGATTCGAAACGCTTACCGATATGAGTTAGGGCGCATATTCAGTCCATTCGTGGTGTTTGTCACTCAGTTTCACTCTGTGACTTTTATTCGCACGATTGGAGCCAGCAGTGCAGGTAGGGACACGTCGTGAGGAAGTTTTACACCAACTCGGACGGATTCGAAACGCTTACCGATATGAGTTAGGGCGATTATGAAGTCCATTCGGGGTGTTTGTCACACAGATTCACTCTGTGACTTTTGTTCGCACGAATGGAGTGTGCAGTGCAGGTTGGGATACGTCGTGAGGAATTTTTAACACCGAATCGACGTATTCGAAATGCTTACCGATACGAGTTTGGGTGCATAGTAAGTCCCTTTGGGGTGTTTGTCACTCAGTTTCAATCCGTGAGTTTTGTTCGCAAGAATGGAGAATTGGCACACTTCGTGAGGAATTTTTAACACCGACTCGGACGGATTTGAAACGCTTACCGATATGAGTTAGGGCGCATATAAAGTCCATTCGAGGTGTTTGCCACTCAGTTTCACTCTGTGACTTTGGTTCGCACGAATGGAGTGTGCAGTGCAGGTTGGGACACGTGGTGAGGAAGTTTTAGCACCACTCGGACGGATTCGAAATGCTTACCGATATGAGTTAGGGCGCATATGAAGTCCATTCGTGGTGTTTGTCACTCTGTTTCACTCTATGTCTTTTGTTCGCACGATTGGAGCCTGATGTGCAGGTAGGGACACGTCGTGAGGAAGTTTTTACATCGACTCGGACGGATTCGAAACGATTACCGATATGAGTTAGTGCGCATATGAAGTCCATTCGGGGTGTTTGTCACTCAGTTTCACTTTGTGATTTTGTTCGCACGAATGGAGTGTGCAGTGTAGGTTGGGACACGTCGTGAGGAATTTTTAACACCGACTCGACGTATTCGAAATGCTTATCGATATGACTTTGGGCGCAAATGAAGTCCATTCGGGGTGTTTGTCACTCAATTTCACTCCGTGAGTTTTGTTCCTAGAATGGAGAGATGGCACACATCGTGTGGAATTTTTAACACCGACTTGAACGGATTCGAAACGCTTACCGATATGAGTTAGGGCGCATATAAGGTCCATTCGGGGTGTTTGCCACTCAGTTTCACTCTGTGACTTTTGTTCGGACGGATGCAGTGTGCATCGTAGGTTGGGACACGCAGTGAGGAAGTTTTAGCACCACTCGGATGGATTCGAAACGTTTACCGATATGAGTTAGGGCGCATATAAAGTCTATTCGGGGTGTTAGTCACTCAGTTTCACTCTGTGACTTTTGTTCGCACGATTGGAGCCTGCAGTGCAGGTAGGGACACGTCGTGAGGAAGTTTTTACACCGACTCGAATGGATTCGAAACGCTTACCGATATGAGTTATGGCGCATATTAAGTCCATTCGGTGTGTTTCTCACTTAGTTTCACTGAGTGACTTTTGTTCACAGGAATGGAGTGTGCAGTGCAGGTTGGGACAAGTCGTGAGGAAGTTTTTGCACCACTCTGACGGATTCAAAACGCTTACCGATATGATTTAGATCGCATATGAAGTCCATTCGGGGTGTTTGTCACTCAGTTTCACTCTGTGACTTTTGTTCGCACGGATGGAATGTGCAGCTTAGGTTGGGACACGTCGTGAGGAAGTTTTTACACCACTCGGACGGATTCGAAACGCTTACCAATATGAGTTAGGGCGCATATGAAGTCCATTTGGGGTGTTTGTCACTCAGTTTCATTCTGTGACTTTTGTTCGCACGAGTGGAGCATGTAGTGCCGGCGGACACGTCGTGAGGAAGATTTTACACCGACTCAGACGGATTCAAAATGCTTACCGATATGAGTTAGGGCGCATTTGAAGTCCATTCGGGGTGTTTCACACTCAGTTTCACTCTGTGACTTTTGATCGCACGAATGGAGTGTGAAGTGCAGGTTGGGACACATCGTGAGGAAGTTTTAGCACCACTCTGGCGGATTCGAAACGCTTACCGATATGAGTTAGGGCGCATATGAAGTCCATTCGGGGTGTTTGTCACTCAGTTTCACTCTGTGACTTTTGTTCGCACGAATGGAGTGTGCAGTGCAGGTTGGGACACGTCGTGTGGAATTTTTAACACCGACTCGTACATATTTGAAACGCTTACCGATATGAGTTAGGGCGCATATGAAGTCCATTCGGGGTGTTTGTCACTCAGTTTAAATCCGTGAGTTTTGTCCGCAAGAATGGAGAATTGGCACACTTCGTGAGGAATTTTTAACACCGACTCGGACGGATTCGAAATGCTTACCGATATGAGTTAGGGCGCATATAAAGTCCATTCGAGGTGTTTGCCACCCAGTTTCAATCTATGACTTTATTCGCACGAATGGAGTCTGCAGTGCAGGTTGGGACACATCGTGAGGAGTTTTAGAACCACTCGGACGGATTCGAAACGCTTACCGATATGAGTTAGGGCGCATATTAAGTCCATTCGGGGTGTTTGTCACTCAGTTTCACTCTGTGAATTTTGTTCGCACGATTGGAGCCTGTAGTGCAGGTAGGGACACGTCGTGAGGAAGTTTTTACACCGAGTCGGACGGATTCGAAACGCTTACCGATATGAGTTAGGGCGATTATGAACTCCATTCGGAGTGTTTGTCACTCAGTTTCACTCTATGACTTGTTTGCACGAATTGAGTGTGCAGTGCAGGTTGGGACACGTCGTGAGGAATTTTTAACACCGAATCGACGTATTCGAAATGCTTACCGATACGAGTTTGGGCGCATATTAAGTCCCTTCGGGGTGTTTGTCACTCAGTTTCACTCCGTGAGTTTTGTTCGCAAGAATGGAGAGTTGGCACACATCGTGAGGAATTTTTAACACCGACTCGGATGGATTCGAAACGCTTACCGATATGAGTTAGGGCGCATATAAAGTCCATTCGGGGTGTTTGCCACTCAGTTTCACTCTGTGACTTTTGTTCGCACGGATGGAGTGTGCAGCGCAGGTTGGGACACGTTGTGAGGAAGTTTTAGCACCACTCGCACGGATTCGAAACCCTTACCGATATGAGTTAGGGCGCAAATAAAGTCCATTCGAGGTGTTTGTCACTCAGTTTCACTCTGTGACTTTTGTTCACACGATTGGAGCCTGCAGTGCAGGTTGGGACACGTCGTGAGGAAGTTTTTACACCGACTCGAACGTATTCCAGACGTTTACCGATATGAGTTAGGGCGAATATGAAGTCCATTCGTAGTGTTTCTCTCTCAGTTTCACTCTGTGACTTTTTTTCGCACGAATGGAGCCTGCAGTGCAGGCGGACACGTCATGAGGAAGTTTTTACACTGACTCGGACGGATTTGAAACGCTTACCGATATGAGTTAGGGCGCATATGAAGTCACTTCGGGTTGTTTCTCACTCAGTTTCACTCTGTGACTTTTTTTCGCACGGATGGAGTGTGAAGTGCAGGTTGGGACACGTCGTGAGGAAGTTTTAGCACCACTCTGACGGATTCGAAACGCTTACCGATATGAGTTAGGGCACATATGAAGTCCATTTGGGGTGTTTGTCACACAGATTCACTCTGTGACTTTTGTTCGCACGAATGGAGTGTGCAGTGTAGGTTGGGATACGTCGTGTGGAATTTTTAACACCGACTCGGACGTATTCAAAACTCAAGGACCATGTGGAGGTCCATCCATGTTTGTGATGTGTATTTGACTTTATTTGAGCATGGTGTGCTCAAGTTTGAGTTTGATTTGGATTGATTTTCAAAATGAAGCAATTTGAGTTGTCTCTGCCAGGAGTGGCAGTACCGGTCGTATGGACGCGGTAGTGATGAGTTGGATGGTGTATTGCACATCTTTGTGGGCATTGCTATGTGAGGAGTTTCCTTGTCTTTGATGGTTGCAGGGCGACGGTGCTAGGTCATGGTGAGGCGAAGGATGACCGGGACTAGACGAGGAGCGTCGGAGGTCCAGACGGTTGGGAGATCGCCGGAAGATGATCGGAGACGGAGTCCGGGCAAGTCAAGAAGGCAAGGAAAGGAGTTGATGCTAGCTAGATGCCGCGTGGATCAATGAGGGCCGTCGGATTGAGGTCTAGTTGGTAGGTTAGCGGGTCTAGGTAGTATGCTTTGAAAACCGTGCAAGAAAACCCGGTATGTGTGTGGTTTTTGGGTTAGCCCTTGCATGGCTGTGTGTGTGGGTTAATCCTAGCCCTTAGATGAGTGCTCTAGGGTTGAGGGACTCATCCAAGGGTGGTAGGTGGCCCAAGAGTAGTATAAATAGGGGTGGAGGGGTAGCCTCCTTCCCTTGAAGATGTTGAGGTTTTTGATGCTCATTTGAGCTTTGCCAACATGAATGTGAGGCTTTGTAACCTCCCCTTCCAGAAATGAAATGTTTCCTCAAATCATTTCTTTTCTTTGTGCATTTACATTACGCAATTTATATTATGCACTTAAATTCGCACTTAAATTCATAATTAAATTCAGCACTTACATTCTTGCAATTTACATTTATGCAATTTGGATTTGCCTCCCCTCCTTCTAAATGTTGTTCTTCTAGGATGTCTTGAGGGTGTTCATTTGGTTTTGCATCTTTCTTACACCCTTGGAGAGACTAGAGATCAAGTTTTTCATCAAATTGCAAATCTGTCCAGAACTTGTTCTTCACGCAGCAGTCAGTGTTTGATTTTTATAAAAATATAGAAAAATCATTTGTAAGTGATTCTTTTTAGATAACGTTCAGAACTCATATATACATCTTTATAAAATTTATTGAGTCCACTGGTTGCACTGTTTGAGTGCTATGAAGTGAAAACCGAGCCTCAAATTTTTTGGTCGAAGTTTCTGACTGTCTGTATTGCTTGATTTTTAAATCTTATTCTACATATAATTCTGAGGTGATTTTTGGTGGCGTGGTTCACCTCTCAACTGCTCACAGGGACAAAAATTCTCAAAAATTTTAGAGCAACAGAAACTCACCAACCACCTGTTCCAACTGAGGACAATTTCTGAAAATCTGCTTTAACTTTTCTGAAAAGAGACTTTGGTGTTTTAGCTTTATCTCTTTTAGAAAAGAAGTCTTTTGAATTGATTCCTCTTTTGTTTGGACACTTGACAACCAGGATTGTGATTAAAAATCCCCTCACATGATTAATGGTTCTTATCCATGCAAGCTAGGGGTACACATAGTTGTCTAATTGTTCTGGATTTTTAGAGGATGTGCGAATCTGAGAAGCACCAGTTTGAACGAAAATCTTTGGGTGCTTTAGATTTTTATTGCAAGAGTGTTTGGATTACTTTGAGTGGGGGAAATTTTATTTGGGATCATTCACCCCCCCTCTGATCGCCATTTCGATCTTTCAATTGGTATCAGAGCCGGTTTTGCTTTTCCATAGATCTTGACCGGTCTCAAGAGCTATGGTGATGGACAAGTATTCCACCAAGCCTCTCATTTTTGCTGGAGTTGATTTTTCGTTTTGGAAATCGCCGATGGAGTCATACATCACTGCCCAGGGCTTCCTGATATGGCAGTAGGTGAAGGGCAACGACGACTTCTCCGGCATGTGCTTCATGGCAGGCGCCATTGAAGTAAGCGACTCCGAGCTGTACAACGACACGGATGAGGTACCCACCTACGACAAGTTAAATGATGCCTTCTGTAAATTAGGCAAGTTTCATGCTAAGGCTAGGTCGAGGTGTTACGAGTTAGAGAAGGAGGTAGATAGCTTGTCTCGGAGTTAGCTTCACTTAAATCATGTTCCTCCCGAGACTCGATAGTGTACACTCTGTGATGCTTTGCTTGTGGAGTGGAGAACCTAAGGACTTTGCATGATAGTGTGCTTGTTGATCTTGAGAATCTAAGGTCGAAGAATGCTAGTTCTGTTACTATTGATATTCCTGCTGATGCTAGCTTTTCTCATGCTCACACAAATGCTTCTTGTAATAAATGCCCTAAATTGCTTGCCGAAATTGATGCCATGAGCGAACACCTTAGAAAGCTTTCTGCTAGAAATGATGAACTTGAATTGCATGCTTCTAAGGACCAGTCGACTCATGTGAGGGCTGTAAGCAACTAAAACTTGACAATGATGCTTTGAATGTCAAGTGTGATCAACTTGCTAAGGATTTACTAGTTAAGTCACAAACTGGTTGATTGCTGTGAGTTGGGGTTAAGGATGATGTGGATCAAATCCATGTCGAGCTTAAGAAGTTAAAAGACCAAACCCTTAGGATTAGAGATGCTCCTTGCGTTTCTTGTGAGGCCCTCAAGATTGAGGCAGCCGAGCTAAAGGAACAAAAAGCACGTGCTGAGAGATCTTCTCTTTCTGGTTCTTCTTCTTCCTCTCCTTCCCCCTGTTCTTCTTGTGCTTCTTTCTTCCGAGATTGCCAGTATCTGATGAGCACTCTCGAGAAGTTTGTTGGAGGCAAGAAGAAGCTCAATCTTATTCTAGACCAATCCAAGATTAGTAGATTCAATTAAGGTCTAGGATTTGATCCCTTGGTGCACGCTCGGGCGCATCCTCCCACCATTGTGCGCGGCTCTAAGAGTGGTGAGATTGTGGTAGGTCCCAGAGTGAGCACCACTATGTTTAGGTCTGCTGGGGTTGTCCATAGGACTTCTGACCAGAAGGGTGTTACTCCTGTTGCTTCTGTCTCTAGCAAGGCGAAGTACACATGCACCTTCTGTAAGAAGGATGGTCACCTAGTAGATTTCTCCTTCAGGTGCGCCAAGATCACTTGGCGTGAGCGTGTTGCTGTTCTTAGGGGTATTCAGGGTCATCCCCAGACTTTGAGTGCTCATAACGCACACACTGTTTCTAGACAGGTTAGAGAGTCGTCTGTTTTTGGGCAGCGTCCAGGACTCGGTTTTCATGCTAGTTCTTTGAGTTTTAGTCCTAGAGCTGTTCGTAGTCAGTCTTTCCGCCGTCCTCTTGATATTCCTCGTTTTTCTCATCGAGGTAGATATCGCGCGCGAGGCGTTCGGTAGGAGTTTTAGGCAGCTTCACCGGGTGGTTCGGTTTTGCACCACTACCGCCAACCCGATTTCAGCTCCTAGATCATCTACTAGAGTTGCTACTGATCTTGTTAGGGTTAAACGTCAGAGAGACACTCGAGTCCAGTCTTCTTCAATGGCTGGTACTCTGAGGCGTCGAGTGGTTCAGTATTGGGTCCCCAAGTCTTCACTCTATCCCAGTACTGAGTCATCTTTCCCTCTTGTGTCAATTCCTTGTGTCATGTCTATGCGATGATGCTTTTAAGTGCCTTTTGCCTTTCTCATGGCGTGAGTCGCTTGAGGCTAGCTTGGGGATGTGATCACTGCCTAGTGGAGTGGATTTGGGTCATCTTGTGGACTTGTCCTTTCTTAGTTCGATTCTTAGTCCATGAGTTGTCCTGAGGCATCATCTTCGCCGTGCATAAGTAGTGGACTTCGTTTTTCCTCGAGGTACCCATTCACGGCAAGAGTTGCAGGTAAGTATGTTGGACATGTTGATCCTTACTAATCTCATCTAGGATCGTTTTGTTGCTTTTCAATGTTGGCACTCGATGTGAATTCCGAGTTGGCCTTTGCGGCTTGTTTCTAGAGGATTGGATCTTCCTGCATGACCATCATGAGCATCATGCTAACCTGTATGTACTTTAACTTTGTTTGCCTCGTGTTTCGCTCCACAAGTGTTGAGCTTCATGATAACAGCATTGAGGACTTCCACTTCCATGGTTAGCTATCTCATACCCTCATGTCGGTTATACTTGTGATCATCATTTCCATGACATGTTGTGATTGCTCTTGCTCCCATGTGTATTATATGTACTTTGCTAGGTCTTGTTAGTTTTTGTCTGTCTTGTTTTGTGCCATAGCATGTTTTCCCCAACCATCTTTGTGCTTTATGTATTATATCTTAAATTCATGAGCTCTTTCCGGGCATGTGATTTTCTTGTTTTTATCCTGACCATGATATTGTTCATTTGGTATGAGCATTTGTGTTAACTATGGACACGTGCTATATATCATTTATTTCATTTTGTCATGAGTAGTATCTAGGTTATATGGCCCTGATTTTCTATTACATCCATAATTAGCTTTGTTTAGACTTTGTTTGTCAGACTTTGTGCTACATGTGAATGCCTTTCATGAGATTAGGGTCATATGATCTAGCTGTCGCTGTATGACTTATATTGTTCATGATCACCTTTTATTGTCCTTCATGCTTATATGCTTCATACCTATTTTGCATGAGCTTGTGTTCTTCATTCATGGCATGTATTCATCATCATGCATAGAGTGTTGCCATAAGTAGCTTCTCATCTTTGTGTCCATTGTCACCATTTACTTTCATGCTGTCTGTGTCCTCATGACCTTTTGTTTGGTCTTCTTTTGACGGGCCTTTTTCGCAGCATGTAAATATTGTTATTAAGACTATGGATAAATGGATTTTGATGTTGCTAATTGGTTTGTTTTATGCATGATCCTCTTTGGTTGTCTTCATTCATCTTGCTCATGGTATATCTAGTAGCATGTTGTTGTGCTTCATTGTGGTATTTCTTCATTTACATGCTCATTGCCATGTTTAGGGTAGTATCTTGATCCATGTATTTCTAGGCTTGCACATGATCCCTGCTAGCATTTTGTTCTTTGTGATGCACCTTGCTTAGCTTCTTACACAAAGACATGTGATTGCTATGATGTACCTTGCTGTTGTTTATCATATGGATGTTTTCACTGTTGTCTATGGATATATGGATCTTGATGCTATCTTTAGCTTGGTTGTGATACATGATCTTACATTATCTTCTGCATCATGTTCATGCTCTAGATGATCGTTTGCCACACTTTTCGTGTATCTTGTCCATTCGTGCCTAGGAACTGGATCTCGCTAACCTTGATTCAAAGCACAGATTTGTTGGATGCATGTGTGTAGGCTTTCTGGTGAGGAGACCATCATCCTAGGAATATCTCTAAGTCTTCTTCCTCTGCTTTTTAGATCCACTTCAAGTCATTTGCCACTACTTGCACTACACTGCAGTAGGTAAGTACCTCTGAAAATGTTGATGATAGTGATGGGTCTCTTAGGAGGTTGTGGTTCTTTTGTAGGTAGAGCTTGTGTCCTGTTTGTCTAGAGTCTTTTGGTTGGACTTCTAGCATAATTAGGTTGCTTTTTACCTTGAGCCGTCTTGCTCCTTAGAGACCATGTGTTTTTCGATCTTATCTCTTTTCCTCTAGCTTTCTACCTATCTCTTGTGAGGTGAGAGTTTTAGAGTGTGCCTCAAGGGGAGTAGAGTGTTGTGTTCAAGGGGATTTAAGCTTGGAGTCGTGAGCCCTTACGGCCTTTCGTGAGGGGGAGCTGGTTTGTATATTATGTATTATATGTTTTCTTTGAGCTTTTTCTTTTCTTTGTGTTTCTTCTGGGTGTCTTTGGGCTTGTTTTCTCGAGTTGAGTTCACTCACTTAGACTTCTGGCATGCCTTGCATGGACCTCTTATCTTGTGCTTTAGGTTGCTATCATGCGTGATTAGCTGTTCTCTCTTCTCTCTAGGTTGAGTTCCCTCACAGTCTTATAAGTCTAGCAGGTATTGGGCCTCAGGTAGACAGGATCGTGTGCACTCCTTAGTTGGGATCTAGAGTCACTTCCTATGTCGATCCTTTGGGAAGATAAGAGCGAGTCTTAGCCATAGTGAGTCTCTTCTATCTTATCTATGCTCAATAGCCATCCAGTTTTGCAGTTTCTCTGCTTCTTCTCCTCATTCTATTTTTCTGGTTGTTATTGAGTTCATTCGGGTTTTCTTTATGCCTAATCTTGATAATAACTCAACTTTAACCAGATTTAAGCTTAAAATTGATTCATTTGTTGAGGGCGAGTTTGGGAATCTGTTCATTCATTGCATTTAGACTGCATTTTCTGTTTTATGAGCTTCTCTATTATGCAATTGATTTCTTCTTCATGCTATACACCATGCTACATCATTTGAAGAAAATCACTAGCTTAGGTATGTCCAAGTTCATTTAACTTGCTAAGCTTAAAAATGAAATAAGCCCTAAATGAAAAACTTGATGAAACTTGTTGCTTTTACTTGCTAGGTTTCTTCTCTAGAAGTTTGTGCCATGATTTGAGAAATTTAGGAGTTCTCTAGAGTCCCTATAGCAACTTGGGTGAAACTAGTTTGATCCATGCTAGAGTCCTTCAATTGCTCATGAATCATTGTGCAAAAAAAAATGAAAATTAAACAAAATTGACTCTTCTTGTGCACATATGACTCAACACCTTGCATTCACAAGACCGCTTCCCATTGCACTTGGGATGAACTTGGAATACATCGTGTTTGACCTAGACCATCCTCTTAAGAGTTCATCTTGAGATGGTCGCATACGGCTTGAGTCAATTGGTTGTCAAAAGAAAATGCAAATAAATTAAAAACAAAGACATATGTGGGTAAAGAATGCAAATAATGTCAAACATTTGCACCCCGCTATGTCTTGTATGATGATAAATCAAAATTTGCATTAAGTGATAAATGAGCCCGAAGGACCTTGTATGCTCTTCTAGATTCCCCAAAGTGTTGAGTAGGTTGAACTCTAGGTTTTCCTTTTGATCCTTAGAGTGGCTATTCTTCTATTTTTGAAACTAAAGCTAAGTGTTGCATTTGTCTAATCTTGCTAAAAGTGAAATATTCAAAACTAAGCTCGTATTTGCACTTGGACATGTCTTAGTTTAGTCATCTTCTGAAATTGACAAGCTTGGTGTAATATCCTTCCATTTTGATCAATTGGATAATCTTCAAAGCTTTTTCGATTGCATTTCATGCATACATAAAAAAAATTGATGCTTATATTGCCAAAAGGGGGAGAAAACGTAGAAAAGGCATCACTAAAAAGATAAAAATGTGAATGCTTATTTGGTTATTATGATCTTTGTAAAACTATGCTACTACTTCTGTTGGATCATAATCTCATAATCACATTTGACATGTTTAGTTGGATTTTAGAGTTTTTGTTGAAAACTTGCTCTTTCTTAAATTTAACTCTAAAATCTAAATTCCTCTTCGTCAAATTGGTCATGGTTCTAATTTCTATCTTTGGACCAAGGACTAGGCGAGGAGCGTCGGAGGTCCAGAGGGTTGGGAGATCGTCGGAAGATGATCAGAGACGGAGTCCGGGCAAGTCAAGAAGACAACGAAAGGAGTTGATGCTAGCTAGATGCCGCGTGGATCAATGACGGCCGTCGGATTGAGGTCTAGTTGATAGGTTAGCGGGTCTAGGTAGTATGCTTTGAAAACCGTGCAAGAAAACCCAGTATGTGTGTGGGTTTTGGGTTAGCCCTTGCATGGCTGTGTGTGTAGGTTAAAACTAGCCCTTAGATGAGTGCTCTAGGGTTGAGGGACTCATCCATGGGTGGTAGGTGGCCCAAGAGTAGTATAAATAGGGGTGGAGGGGTAGCCTCCTTCCCTTGAAGATGTTGAGGTTTTTTATGCTCATTTGAGCTTTGCCCACATGAATGTGAGGCTTTGTAACCTCCCCTTCCAGAAATGAAATGTTTCCTCAAATCATTTCTTTTCTTTGTGCATTTACATTACATAATTTATATTATGCACTTAAATTCCACTTAAATTCATAATTAAATTCAGCACTTACATTCCTGTAATTTACATTTATGCAATTTGGATTTGCCTCCCCTCCTTCTAAATGCTGTTCTTCTAGGATGTCTTGAGGGTGTTCATTTGGTTTTGCATCTTTCTTACACCCTTGGAGAGACTAGAGATCAAGTTTTTCATCAAATTGCAAATCTGTCCAGAACTTGTTCTTCACGTAGCAGTCAGTGTTTGATTTTTATAAAAATATAGAAAAATAATTTTTAAGTGATTATTTTTCGATAACGTGTAGAACTCATATATACATCTTTATAAAATTTATTGAGTCCACTGGTTGCACTGTTTGAGAGCTATGAAGTGAATATCGAGCCTCAAATTTTTTGGTCGAAGTTTCTGACTGTCTGTATTGCTTGATTTTTAATTCTTATTCTACACAGTATTCTGAGGTGATTTTTGGTGGAGTGGTTCACGTCACAACTTCTCACCGGGACAAAAATTCTCAAAAATTTTAGAGCAACAGAAACTCACCAACCGCCTGTTCCAACTGAGGACAATTTCTGAAAATCTGCTTTAACTTTTCTGAAAAGAGACTTTGGTGTTTTAGCTTTATCACTTTTAGAAAAGAAGTCTTTTGAATTGATTCCTCTTTTGTTTGGACACTTGACAACTAGGATTGTGATTAAAAAACCCCTCACATGATTAATGGTTCTTATCCATGCAAGCTAGGGGTACACATAGTTGTCTAATTGTTCTGGATTTTTAGAGGGTGTGCGAATCTGAGAAGCACCAGTTTGAACGAAAATCTTTGGGTGCTTTAGATTTTTATTGCAAGAGTGTTTGGAGTTCTTTGAGTGGGGGAAATTTTATTTGGGATCATTCACCCCCCTCTGATCGCCATTTCGATCTTTCAAAAACGCTTACCGAGATGAGTTAGGGCGCATATGAAGTCCATTCGGGGTGTTTGTCACTCAGTTTCAATCTGTGAGTTTTGTTCGCAAGAATGGAGAATTGGCACACTTCGTGAGAAATGTTTAACACCGACTCGGACGGATTCGAAACGCTTACCGATATGAGTTAGGACGCATATAAAGTCGTTTTGGGGTGTTTGCCACTCAGTTTCACTCTGACTTTTGTTCGCACGAATGGAGTGTGCAGCGCAGGCTGGGACACGTCGTGAGGAAGTTTTAGCACCACTCGGACGGATTCGAAACGCTTACCGATATGAGTTAGGGAGCATATGAAGTCCATTCAGGGTGTTTGTCACTCAGTTTCACTCTGTGACTTTTGTTCGCACGATTGGAGCATGCAGTGCAGGTAGGGACACGTCGTGAGGAAGATTTTACACCGACTCGGACGGATTCGAAACGCTTAACGATATGAGTTAGGGCATTCATGAAGTCCATTCGGGGTGTTTGTCACTCAGTTTCACTCTGTGAATTTTTTTCGCACGAATGGAGTGTGAAGTGCAGGTTGGGACACGTCGTGAGGAATTCTTAACACTGACTCGACGTATTCGAAATGCTAACCGATATGAGTTTGGGCGCAAATGAAGTCCATTCGGGGTGTTTGTCACTCAATTTCACCCCGTGAGTTTTGTTCCCAAGAATGGAGAGTTGGCACAGATCGTGTGGAATTTTTAACACCGACTCGGACGGATTCGAAACGCTTACCGATATGAGTTATGGCGCATATAAAGTCCATTCGGGGTGTTTGCCACTCAGTTTCACTCTGTGACTTTTGTTCGGACGGATGTAGTGTGCATCGCAGGTTGGGACACGCCGTGAGGAAGTTTTAGCACCACTCAGACGGATTCGAAACTCTTACCGATATGAGTTAGGGCGCATATAAAGTCCATTCGGGGTGTTTGTCACTCAGTTTCACTCTGTGACTTTTGTTCGCACGATTGGAGCCTGCAGTGCAGGTAGGGACACGTCGTGAGGAAGTTTTTACACCGACTCGAACGGATTCGAAACGCTTACCGATATGAGTTAGGGCACATATTAAGTCCATTCGGTGTGTTTCTCACTCTGTGACTTTTGTTCACGGGAATGGATTGTGCCGTGCAGGTTGGGACACGTCGTGAGGATGTTTTTGCACCACTCTGACGGATTCAAAACGCTGACCGATATGATTTAGGTCGCATATGAAGTCCATTCGGGGTGTTTCACTCAGTTTCACTCTGTGACTTTTGTTCGCACGAATGGAGTGTGCAGTGCAGGTTGGGACACGTCGTGAGGAAGTTTTAGCACCACTCGGACGGATTCGAAACGCTTAACAATATGAGTTAGGGCGCATATGAAGTCCATTTGGGGTGTTTGTCACTCAGTTTCACTCTGTGACTTTTGTTCGCACGAGTGGAGCATGCAGTGCCGGCGGACACGTCGTGAGGAAGATTTTACCACAGCTCCATGGCGTAGCCGCCAGCTGACTCCTCGAAGGTCGGAATGATCGGCATCTGCTTCACAAGGACTTTGAATGAGTTCACCTCCCGAAACGGCAAATAAAACAGTAAATTCAGCAAAGACGAGATGTAGAGAATGAGATGAGTCGAGTGTGTTTTATTAGTCAAGTTTAAATTTTTTTTAGAAAATAGTTTTGGACACACACAGGACACCTCCATACTATCTAGGGCCAAGACCTACAGTCAGTATGCTCTGATACCACCTCTGTAAGGACCCGAATCCACTAATTCGAACCCACTGTGTTTACCGCACTAGTCCCAGGATCAACGCTAGTGCACACAGCTTAACATTGGTACATATCACATCATACTCATCGAATATAGAAATAATAGTTCATTTATTGATATAGCTAAATGTACGATCTTATGACCAACTTACATTATTAAGCTACGCAGGGCAAGACCGAAAATATAAACTAATAATTATGCAGCGGAAAGTAGAAAATGTAGATAGCTCATCAGTTCACCACAGGCAAACGACAAGGCTTGGACCCTAATGACTCGCGTCCTCTTGGACTTCTTCTTCCAACACAGGTGTAGATTCTTAAACTGTTGATTATTGTTGTTTGGCAAGGGTGAGTACTTAAGCACTCAACAAGTTGTGCACAGAATGCAATTCTATGTATCTATATGTAAGGCTTATTCCAATGGATAGGCTATTATGGCTATTTTGCAATAAGCAGCATTTATGAACAAATACAGTAAATAGATTGTAAAGACTGTAAAACAAATATCAATAGCAAATAAATTAAGTATTTTTCAAGTAAACCAAGTTTCCAATCCTAAGTCAAATTCCATCTTCCATATGGCCTTCCGTCATCCCAACCAAGTTGTCCTGTTAATTAAGCTAACCCTTAACTGTAATTCCCGAGCATTGCTCAATACCGCGAGCACGGCTATCCGAATAGTTTCACACTCTGCAGAGGTTATGCACTTTACCCACGCGATACAACCAAACACCACCAATGCGAGTGATTATAACAAAGCCTTTACAATGCGCTGGCTTAACCCGATACTACCCACTAAGGTTTCAACACTGGTGGGACTGGTTACCACTTCGAGGGCCCCCCTCTTGCGCCAGGTGAATTACTCCATAACTCGGAAACTCACACCGACCACGACAGTACCAAAATTAAAATATTGCAAATTACTCAGCTAGGCTGGCCCATACCAGGCATGTGGTTGCATGATTGACTCACGTCAAAGCCTTGCAAGGTTAAGTCCTTAGTGTGATCAAGGCAAGACATCCACATACCCTCTGCCCATCGGGCCCACCTTGGCATCCTCGCCCCTTGTCACTTGCCCCAATCTAAGTTATTATCACCCAGTTGATTACCAAGCACCACGTGCCATCAACAATTCAACATCGTTGCGTGACATGACTCGCCACAACAACTCAATCTCATCGTGTGATCCACATGACACACAAGTTCATAACATTGTTCCATATTCCATTAATCAAGATTAATTATCAATGATTCTGACACATGTGATGACGTGGCATGGCTAAGCAATTAATACGAACTAACCCTCCAATGTTGATTATAATTACTAACCAACTATATTGAACCAATCTAGGGTGACAATGGATCATGGCATACAATGACATGGTAGGGTATAGTTCAATCTGGTATATTAGCTAAACCCAATCTAATTTGAAACAATTGTATATTTGAAATATATGCAATAGGGTAAACAAACATAGCAATTTTATAAACATGGGTTCAACATGATCAAAGCACAACTTGCCTTGGAATAGGTCCTAATCTGGTTCTGGAACTTGCTCTTGAGTTGCTGGATCTTCCTCCGAAGCGTCGCACAATTCAACGTCTACGCGTACCAAAGAAGAAAAGCAAATAAATGCCAAAATAGAGAGCAAATTAACTCGAAAAATCAAATAAAATTCACCATTAAATAAATCTCAATTTTACAAATTTTTAGAAATTTGAATCACTCAAATCCGAGTTACGATGCAAAAGATATAGCCTTTTGAAGTTTGAAATAAATACTGAAAACACAGAAAATAGAAATTCGAAATTAACAGATTTATTTTTAAACTGAAAAACCGATTTATGATGTCAGCGTGACCTCATGATGATGTCATCATCACAGAATTTCCAATCGGATTATTTTTCCAACTGAAAAATGCAATTATGACGCAAGCATGACGTCAGCGAGACCTCGGCCAATCATAAGCCGACACGTGTCTCGGCGTATGGACTTAGTCCATAGCGCAGCGCGCCACCACGGTGAGCTCGGTCCAAGACGCCTCGGCACCCACGCCCGACACGCGTTGCAATCTGATTGGTCTCACGTGCGGCTCGAACTGATCCGCAGAAGACCGATCGGACGGTCAGCGATCTCGCGCGACGTGGCAACGCATCAACCGTCAAGTTTAGATCTGTCGGTCCTGAACTTCTGGATCTGGCGATGGAAGCATGACGGCGGGTTCTTACCGGCGACGAAGAAGACGACGCGCTACGCGGTGCTCCGGCGAGCTACAGGCGACGAAAAGATGCGGGTGCAACGCGGCTCGGTCCGGCGAACTCGAAGATGGCACCAGCGGCGGCGAAGGCTCAACGGTGGCGACGAAACCAAGCAAAACCGAGGCGTTCTGCGCTTCCAACTCCGGCGAGCTCCTCTGCGCTCACCCCGACGCTCCTCGCCAAACAAAACCGACAAAAGTACGCGGCTGCTGATGAGGAACCTCGGGCGATGCATCACGGCTTTTATAGAGCATCGGAAGGCGTGCTCAAGGCGGAGTCATTTGCGAACACGGAGACGGCGCGGCGGAGGAGTCCCGGTCAGACACGATGTAGATGATGCAATCCGGCCCTCCACGTGTCGCAACGGACGGCCACCGAGCGCTCGACGCGGAGGAATCCGAGGCGTGCAAGCGGACGCCTAAGATTAATTAGGGTTTCGCGCCCCAACCCTTCGATCGAGATCCCTGCTGCGCGATTGCTTCGAGAAGAGGATCGACGCTGCACAAGATCGGCTTGGCCCATTATCATTCCTTGCAAATTCCGGTTTTATTAATTAGAACAATTCCAAAAATTTCTTTAATTACTTTTTGGCAAATAAATAATCAGGAAAAATCCAGGAAAATTTTCAAAAATAATTTGAGACATTCTGGACTTAAATAAAATATTTTTGGTAAAACTTTATTTTAACTTTGCAGAGATTTAAATAAATTTGACCAAAAGGGTAATAAACTTAATTTAAAATTAATTCAAATAAATCCAGAAAAATTCAAATAAATTCCGGAAAATCATAAGTGCACATTTAAGCAATAAAAACATAATTAGGCCAAATTTTGGGATGTTACAAACCTCCCCCCTTAACAGAATCTCGACCCGAGATTCAGGGCTAACTAGAGAATAGGTTCGGGAATTCTGACTTCAAATCTTCCTCCCGCTCCCAAGTGGCTTCACTTTCGGAATGATTGCTCCATGAACTCGCAGGCTTAATTGACTTGTTTTCGGTCTTGCGCCCATAACATCCAAAATTCTGACTGGTTGCTCCTTGTACGTCAAATCTTCTTGCAGCTCTATTGCCTCCAACGGGGTTTGTTCCGCTGGCACTCTGAGACATTTCTTGAGCTGCGACACATGGAATACATCATGCACTCCTGCCAAGGACTGAGGCAACTCTAATTGATAAGCTACATCTCCTCGACGGCTCAGAATCTTGAACGGACCAATATATCTTGGTGCAAGCTTCCCTTTAACGTGAAATCTTTTAACGCCCTTAAGAGGGGTAACCCTGAGATACACATGATCTTCTGGTTCAAAACTCAAATCTCATCGACGGTTATCGGCGTAGCTTTTCTGTCTTGACTGTGCTATCTTCAACCTTTCTCTGATCATTGCGACTTGACTTTCGGCTTCCTCGAGAATATCTGGCCCAAACACCAAACGCTCTCCTGTTTCATTCAAATTTAACGGAGTACGACAGGCACGTCCATACAACGCCTCAAATGGTGACATCTGCAGGCTAGCTTGATAGCCATTATTGTAACTGAATTCTGCGTATGGCAAACATTTATCCCATGACGTAGCATAAGCTAAAGCACAGGCTCTGAACATGTCCTCTAAAATCTGATTTACTCTTTCAGTCTGACCATCTGTCTGCGGGTGATATGCTGTACTGAAATTCAGACGAGTTCCCATGGCTTCGTGCAACTTATTCCAAAATCTCGCGGTAAATTGGGTACCTCTGTCCGACACAATCTTCTTGGGTACTCCATGCAAGCATACAATCCTTGACATGTACAACTCCGCTAAACGATCTCCCGAGTAAGTGGTCTTTACTAGGATAAAATGGGCGACCTTGGTTAGACGATCCACGATAACCCAAATGGAATTGTAACCCCTCAGAGTCTTAGGTAAACCGGTGATAAAATCCATTCCGATTTCCTCCCATTTCCATTCCGAAATTTTCAACGGCTGCAATAAACCTGCGGGTCTTTGATGCATGGCTTTTACCCTCTGACATACGTCGCATAAAGCCACATGCTCAGCTACTTCACGCTTCATATTAGGCCACCAAAATCTCTCTTTCAAATCATGGTACATCTTAGCACTTCCTGGATGAATCGAGTACTTCGAATCGTGAGCTTCCTCAAGAATCAGCTGTTTTAGTTCCTTTTTATCCGGCACGCAAATTCGGCCTTTGAAAAACATGGTTCCTTGCTCATCCAGAGTGAAATCTACGGCTAGACCTTCTTCCTTTTTAGCCTTGATCTTAGAAATTTTATCGTCATTTTTCTGGCCTTCTCTAATCTGATCCACCAGTGTTGGCTTCACTTCTAGCGCCGCTACCGTTCCTTGCGGAATGACTTCCAACCTTAGCTTCTGAAATTCCTTGCATAGTTCCGGTTGATCCTCCATTGTTAGCGTATTTGCACTATGGCTCTTTCGACTCAGAGCATCTACTACCACATTGGCTTTTCCGGGATGATAATGGATTCCCACATTATAATCCTTAATTTGCTCTAGCCACCTTCGCTGTCTCATATTCAGATCTGGTTGAGTGAATATGTATTTCAGGCTCTTATGGTCTGTATATATCTCACATCTATTTCCTATGAGATAATGACGCCATATCTTAAAGGCATGCACTACGGCAGCTAACTCCAAATCATGCGTTGGGTAGTTCACTTCATGCGGTCTTAGTTGTCTCGACGCATAAGCAACGACTTTGCCTTCTTGCATTAACACGCACCCCAAGCCTTTCTTTGAAGCATCGCAATAAATATCAAATCCATTCTGCACATCTGGCAACAGTAATACGGGGGCTGTTGTTAAACGCTTCTTTAATTCCATAAAACTTTTCTCGCACTCTGGCGTCCATGCAAATTTCTTTTCTTTCTTCAACAACTGCGTAAGGGGTTTAGCAATTGTCGAGAATCCTTCTATGAACCGACGGTAGTATCCCGCCATTCTCAGAAAACTACGGATCTGGGTAACAGACTTTGGTTGCTCCCAATGCAACACTGCGTCCACTTTGCTTGGGTCGACTGCCACTCCTTTAGTAGTCATTACATGACCAAGAAATTCGACTTTTTCCTTCCAAAATTCACACTTGCTAAACTTAGCATACAGCTGATGCTCTCGCAGCCTATCCAAAACCATTCTTAGATGCTCTGCATGCTCTTCCTCTGTCTTGGAGTAAACCAGGATATCGTCTATGAAGACTACAACAAACTTATCCAAATATTTCATGAAAACCTTGTTCATCATGTTCATGAAATATGCAGGGGCATTAGTCAATCCAAATGACATGTCTGTGAACTCATAATGTCCATATCGCGTAGAAAACGCGGTCTTAGGCACATCCTCCGCTCGGATCTTCAACTGATGGTATCCTGAACGAAGATCTATCCTGGAGAAAACTCTAGCTCCTCTTAACTAATCAAATAAGTCGTCGATCCTTGGCAACGGATACTTATTCTTGATCGTTACTTCATTAAGCGCACGATAATCGATGCACATTCTAAGGCTTCCATCCTTCTTACGGACGAACAAAACTGGTGCTCCCCATGGTGATGAACTAGGTCTAATGAAACCTTTCTCTTGCAGTTCCTCAATCTGCTTTTTCATTTCCACTAACTCGTCGGTAGGCATCCGATATGGTCTTTTTGATATCGGTGCTATACCCGGTGCTAACTCGATCACAAACTCGATATCGCGGTCTGGCGGCAGTCCTGGTAAATCTTCTGGAAACACATCCGGGTATTCTCTGACTACTGGCACATCTTCCATGCTGATGGCTTTCACGCTGTTGACCACTAACTGCCCATCGCAAACTGCGGTCGCTTGAAATTCTACCTTCTTGCCACTAGGGCCTTCCAATGTTACGATCCTTCGGCCACAATCCAAAACGGCATTATGCTTGGACAGCCAATCCATTCCAAGGATGACGTCTAGGGATTGTGCATCTATCAAGATAAGATTCGCTAGAAATTCTGTCCCATCCATAAGCAACTTAGCTCCCAAACACCCAAGGCTAGATCTAAGCTCAGATCCTGGGGCTTGGACTAAGAGCACACACTTTAGATTCACCACTTTAAATCCATTCTTGGTTGCAAAACTTTGAGAAACAAACGAATGCGAAGCTCCAAAATCAAACAAAATCAGCAAGGTGCATCGAGTTAACCAGAACTTATCAAAGATCGACGTCCCGTAGCTTCACGAGCTCCATCCGCAGTGATGTGGTTGATCCTCCCGCGCACTGTTGATTGCGGTGTTGCTCCAGCTTGGCCTGGCGCACGATTTCCTCCTGAGGCTGGTGCCTTGGCATGTATTGTTCCCAAGTTGAAACGAACCGGCGTGATGCCTCCCTTCTGTGGACACCTATTAGAAAAGTGCCCTGGCTCATTGCATGTATAGCATCTTTTCTTTGCAGATCACGACTCCTTACGGTGCATTGTTGCCTGTCTTTGGTGTCGGAAGTTACGATTAGCGAGGCGAGTGCGAGGGTTGATGTCTTGTTCACGGCTGGTGGTTGGAATCTAGCAAATTGCTGTGGTGACATTCTCAAACGTAGATGGTTTGGACGTCCACCCTGATTAGTCATCAAGCGCTTACGGTTTTCACCCAGCTCTTTGCGCTTATCCTCTAGGATCAAAGCCTTATTAACTAGCTCCTGAAAATCTGGAAAATTGTGGATGATTAGTCCCACCTGCAGTCCTGAATTTAGTCCCTTCATGAAGCGAGACTGCCTAGCTTTATCTGTCACTACGTCTTCAGGGGCATAGCGAGCTAACTGAGTAAATTTGTTCAGGCATTCGGCCACTGGTTGGCCTCCTTGTTTCAGAGCCCTGAACTCTTCCTTCTTAAGGTCCATCATTCCCTCCGGGACATGGTACTGGCGGAAAGCAGTGGTAAATTCATCCCAGGTGATCTCTTGTGGGGCTCCATGTGCGGCACAGTAATTCTCCCACCATTCTGCGGCGATCCCTTCCAGTTGATGAGAGGTGTAGAGCACCTTCTCATTGCCTTCACATTGCGTGATGTGCAGTTTCTTCTCAATAGTCCTAAGCCAGTCATCGGCTTCCAAAGGGTTCACATTTCCTGAAAAAGTTTGTGGCCGAGTCCTCATGAAATCCGACAACTTGGAATGAGATCGAGGTCCACCATGGTTGTTCTGGGCTGCAGGGTTGTTGTTGGTTGCTGCTGCGTTGGTCATCTGCTGCATCATGGTTTGCATCAGTTGAGTCTGCGCGGCTAGAAACGCTCCCAGATTCTGCATGTCCACAGGCGGTGGTTGAGGACTTCCTTTGTCATTGGGATTGTCATTCTGGTGTAGTCCACTTCCTGAAGCACCATTGTTCCCTCGAGTATTCACCATCTGATGATTGCCTCTTGGGTTAGGAAAGGTAGATGTAGCATAGGTAAGAAGCAAGAATTTCTAACGCGGGGAGATAGGTTATACCCAAACTGAAATAATTCTTTATTTATTCTTGGTATGGCTGCTTATTTAAGCCTACAAGCTTTGCAACACATACTTCACACCCAGCACACAAAGAAGCAAACTAAACACGAAACCTTAACGGCAATTAAAGAGGTAAAGACTAACTTAAAGACGCGACTCACACTCGAGTCTCAACACAGCTCCAAGGCTGACTCTCACTCATCCAGCCACCCTGGCTGAGGCTGATCCGGCGCATACACCGGCGGGTGAGCTGGCATAGGAGCGAACCTATCGTGATGACCTACTGCTGGGTCCTCTGCTACAACATGGTCTGCACTCCCCTCTGGCTCCCACTCTCGCTCCTCGTGATCCTCCTCGGACTCCCCAGCCGGCTCCTGAACTCCTCGAGTCACGTGCTCCAACTCGTCCTCGACCGCCTCGAGGGCCTCTCCCAGCTCAGTGATCATCCCGATGGCTGAAGCACGGGTCTCCTCAAGCTCCTGCTCTGCCACTCTGAGTGCCTCGTACACTGTCTCCAGCTCCTGGGTAGTATCTCTCATATGATCCTCCTAGGCAAGGGCGAACTCCGCAAGGTGTACCGCAGTGGCACACTCGTCCTCCACGATCCGTCGGCGTCGGCACGCTTGAACGTCTGGGTGAAGTCAGAACACTAAGTCGTGAAGCTCGTCGGCGTAGTCGCGGTAGACACGGCGAAGAGCAAGTCGAGCGACCTCCTGAATTGCAACTTCGTACGAGAATCTTCTGGCGGAGATGTTGATTGGCCTGCTAGCTTCCTCGTTCTTCCGAGCATAGATAATCAGCTTGCAAATAAATCCTCGGTGTACACCATTAACTGACCAGCTGCTTCCTCGGTAAAGCGGACTATAGAAGCCTCCAAGCGTCTGAAGAACTCTCCACAGCTCCATGGCGTAGCCGCCAGCTGACTCCTCGAAGGTCAGAACGATCGGCATCTGCTTCACAAGAACTTTGAATGAGTTCTCCTCCCGAAACGGCAAATAAAACGGTAAATTCAGCAAAGACGAGAAGTAGAGAATGAGATGAGTCTAGAGTGTTTTATTAGTCAAGTTTAAATTTTTTTTAGAAAATAGTTTTGGACACACACAGGACACCTCCATTCTATCTAGGGCCAAGACCTACAGTCAGTATGCTCTGATACCACCTCTGTAAGGACCCAAATCCACTGATTCGAACCCACTGTGTTTACCGCACTAGTCCCAGGATCAACGCTAGTGCACACAGCTTAACATTGGTACATATCACATCATACTCATCGAATATAGAAATAATAGTTCATTTATTGATATAGCTAAATGTATGATCTTATGACCAATTTACATTATTAAGCCACGCAGGGCAAGACTGAAAATATAAACAAAAAATTATGCAGCGGAAAGTAGAAAACGTAGATAGCTCATCAGTTCACCACACGCAACCGACAAGGCTCGGACCCTAATGACTCGCGTCCTCTTGGACTTCTTCTTCCAACACAGGTGTAGATTCTTCAACTGTTGATTATTGTTGTTTGGCAAGGGTGAGTACTTAACCACTCAACAAGTTGTGCACAGAATGCAATTCTATGTATCTATATGTAAGGCTTATTCCAATGGATAGGCTATTATGGCTATTTTGCAATAAGCAGCATTTATGAACAAATACAGTAAATAGATTGTAAAGACTGTAAAACAAATATCAATAGTAAATAAATTCAGTATTTCTCAAGTAAACCAAGTTTCCAATCCTAAGTCAAATTCCATCTTCCATATGGCCTTCCGCCATCCCAACCAAGTTGTCTAGTTAATTAAGCTAACCCTTAACTGTAATTCCCGAGCATTGCTCAATACCGCGAGCATGGCTATCCGAATAGTTTCACACTCTGCAGAGGTTATGCACTTTACCCACGCGATACAACCAAACACCACCAAGGCGAGTGATTATAACAAAGCCTTTACAATGCGCTGGCTTAACCCGATACTACCCGCTAAGATTTCAACACTGGTGGGACTGGTTACCACATCCAGGGCCACCCTCTTGCGCCAGGTGAATTACTCCATAACTCGGAAACTCACACCGACCACGATAGTACCAAAATTAAAACATTTCAAATTACTCAGCTAGGCTGGCCCATACCAGACATGTAGTTGCATGATTGACTCAAGTCAAAGGCTTGCAAGGTTAAGTCCTTAGTGTGATCAAGGCAAGACATCCACATACCCTCTACCCATCGGGCCCACCTTGGCATCCTCGCCCCTTGTCACTTGCCCCAATCTAAGTTATTATCACCCAGTTGATTACCAAGCACCACGTGCCATCAACAATTCAACATCATTGCGTGACATGACTCGCCACAACAACTCAATCTCATCGTGTGATCCACATGACACACAAGTTCCTAACATTGTTCCATATTCCATTAATCAAGATTAATTATCAATGATTCTGACACATGTGATGACGTGGCATGGCTAAGCAACTAATACGAACTAACCCTCCAATGTTGATTATAATTACTAACCAACTATATTGAACCAATCTAGGTTGACAATGGATCATGGCATACAATGACAAGGTAGGGTATAGTTCAATCTGGTATATTAGCTAAACCCAATCTAATTTGAAACAATTGTATATTTGAAATATATGCAATAGGGTAAACAAACATAGCAATTTTATAAACATGGGTTCAACATGATCAAAGCACAACTTGCCTTGGAATAGGTCCTGATCTGGTTCTGGAACTTGCTCTTGAGTTGCTAGATCTTCCTCCGAAGCGTCGCACAATTCAACGTTTACGCGTACCAAGAAGAAAAGAAAATAAATGCCAAAACAGAGAGCAAATGAACTCCAAAAATCAAATAAAATTCACCATTATATAAATCTCAATTTTACAAATTTTTACAAATTTGAATCACTCAAATCCGAGTTACGATGCACAAGATATAGCCTTTTGAAGTTTGAAAAAAAATACTGAAAATACAGAAAATAGAAATTCGAAATTAACAGATTTATTTTTAAACTGAAAAACCGATTTATGACATCAGCGTGACCTCATGATGATGTCATCATCACAGAATTTCCAATCGGATTGTTTTTCCAACTGAAAAATGCAATTATGACGCAAGCATGACGTCAGCGAGACCTCAGCCAATCATAAGCCGACACGTGTCTCGGCGTATGGACTTAGTCCACAGCGCAGCGCGAGACCACGGTGAGCTCGGTCCATGACGCCTCGGCACCCACGCCCGACACAGTTGCAATCTGATTGGTCTCACGTGCGGCTCGATCCGATCCGCAGAAGACCGATCGGACGGTCAGCGATCTCGCGCGACGTGGCAACGCATCAACCGTCAAGTTTAGATCTGACGGTCCCGAACTTCTGGATCTGGCGATGGAAGCGCGGCGGCGGGTTCTTACCGGCGACGAAGAAGACGACGCGCTACGCGGTGCTCCGGCGAGCTACTGGCGACGAAAAGATGCGGGTTCAACGCGGCTCGGTCCGGCGAACTCGAAGATGGCACCAGCGGCGGCGAAGGCTCAACGGCGACGATGAAACCAAGCGAAACCGAGGCGTTCTACGCTTCCAACTCTGGCGAGCTCCTCTGCGCTCACCCCGATGCTCCTCACCAAACAAAACCGACAAAAGTGCGCGGCTGCTGATGAGGAACCTCGGGCGATGCATCACGGCTTTTATAAAGCATTGGAAGGCGTGGTCAAGGCGGAGTCATTTGCGAACACGGAGACGGCGCGACGGAGGAGTCCCGGTCAGACACGATGGAGACGATGCAATCCGGCCCTCCACGTGTCGCAACGGATGGCCACCGAGCGCTCGACGCGGAGGAATCGAGGCGCATACAAACGGACGCCAAGATTCATTAGGGTTTGTGCGCCCCAACCCTTCGATCGAGATCCTCCAATTGCGGTGATTGCTTCGAAGCGGGTCGACATGCGCACAAGATCTTGGGCTTGGCCCATTATCATTCTCTGAATTTCCGGTTTTATTAATTAAAACAATTCCAAAATTTCTTTAATTACTTTTAGGAAAATAAATAATCGGGAAAAATCCAGAAAATTCTCAAAAAAAATTTGAGACATTCTGGACTTAAATAAAATATTTTTGGCAAAACTTTATTTTAACTTTGCACAGATTTAAATAAATTTGAACAAAAGGGTAATAAACTTAATTTAAAATTAATTCAAATAAATCCAGAAAAATTCAAATAAATTCCAGAAAATCATAAGTGCACATTTAAACAATAAAAACATAATTAGGCCAAATTTTGGGATGTTACAAACCTCCCCTTAATGTAATCTCGGCCGAGATTGTGGCTAACTAGAGAATAGGTTCGGGAATTCTGACTTGAAATCTTCCTCCCGCTCCCAAGTGGCTTCACTTTCGGAATGATTGCTCCACTGAACTCTGCAGAAGCGAATTGACTTGTTTCTGGTCTTGCGCTCCATAACATCCAAAATTCTGACTGGTTGCTCCTTGTACGTCAAATCTTCTTGCAGCTCTATTGCCTCCAACGGGGTTTGTTCCGCTGGCACTCTGAGACATTTCTTGAGCTGCGACACATGGAATACATCATGCACCCCTGCCAAGGACTGAGGCAACTCTAATTGATAAGCTACTTCTCCTCGACGGCTCAGAATCTTGAACGGACCAATATATCTTGGTGCAAGCTTCCCTTTAACGTGAAATCTTTTAACGCCCTTAAGAGGGGTAACCCTGAGATACACATGATCTTCTGGTTCAAAACTCAAATCTCGTCGACAGTTATCGGCGTAGCTTTTCTGTCTTGACTGTGCTATCTTCAACCTTTCTCTGATCATTGCGACTTGACTTTCGGCTTCCTCTAGAATATCCGGCCCAGACACCAAACGCTCTCCTGTTTCATTCCAATTTAACGGAGTACGACGGGCACGTCCATACAATGCCTCAAATGGTGACATCTGCAGGCTAGCTTGATAGCTATTATTGTAACTGAATTCTGCGTATGGCAAACATTTATCCCATGACGTAGCATAAGCTAAAGCACGTGCTCGAACATGTCCTCTAAAATCTGATTTACTCTTTTCATCGACCATCCATCTGCGGGTGATATGTCAGATCTTGAAATTGAGACGAGTTCCCATGGCCGTGCAACTTATTCCAAAATCTCGAGGTAAATTGGGTACCTCTGTTCGACACAATCTTCTTGGGTACTCCATGCAAGCATACAATCCTTGACATGTACAACTCCGCTAAACGATCTCCCGAGTAAGTGGTCTTTACTGGGATAAAATGGGCGACCTTGGTTAGACGATCCACGATAACCCAAATGGAATTGTAACCCCTCAGAGTCTTAGGTAAATCGGTGATAAAGTCCATTCCGATTTCCTCCCACTTCCATTCCGGAATTTTCTACGGCTGCAATAAACCAGCGGGTCTTTGATGCATGGCTTTTACCCTCTGACATACGTCGCATAAAGCCACATGCTCAGCTACTTCACGCTTCATATTAGGCCACCAAAATCTCTCTTTCAAATCATGGTACATCTTAGCACTTCCTGGATGAATCGAGTACTTCGAATCGTGAGCTTCCTAAGAATCAGCTGTTTTAGTTCCTTTTTATCCGGCACGCAAATTCGGCCTTTGAAAAACATGGTTCCTTGCTCATCTAGAGTGAAATCTACGGCTAGACCTTCTTCCTTTTTAGCCTTGATCTTAGAAATTTTATCGTCATCTTTCTGGCCTTCTCTAATCTGATCCACCAGTGTTGGCTTCACTTCTAGCGCAGCTACCGTTCCTTGCGGAATGACTTCCAACCTTAGCTTCTGAAATTCCTTGCACAGTTCCGGTTGATCCTCCATTATTAGCGTATTTGCACTATGGCACTTTCGACTCAGAGCATCTGCTACCACATTGGCTTTTCCGGGATGATAATGGATTCCCACATTATAATCCTTAATTAGCTCTAGCCACCTTCGTTGTCTCATATTCAGATCTGCTTGAGTGAATATGTATTTCAGGCTCTTATGGTCTGTATATATCTCACATCTATTTCCTATGAGATAATGACGCCATATCTTAAAGGCATGCACTACGGCAACTAACTCCAAATCGTGCGTTAGGTAGTTCACTTAATGCGGTCTTAGTTGTCTCGACGCATAAGCAACGACTTTGCCTTCTTGCATTAACACGCACCCCAAGCCTTGCTTTGAAGCATCGCAATAAATATCAAATCCATTCTGCACATCTGGCAACACTAATACAGGGGCTGTTGTTAAACGCTTCTTTAATTCCATAAAACTTTTCTCGCACTCTGGCGTCCATGCAAACTTCTTTTCTTTCTTCAACAACTGCGTAAGGGGTTTAGCAATTGTCGAGAATCCTTCTATGAACCGACGGTAGTATCTCGCCATTCCCAGAAAACTACAAATCTGGGTAACAGACTTTGGTTGCTCCCAATGCAACACTGCGTCCACTTTGCTTGGGTCGACTGCCACTCCTTTAGTAGTCATTACATGACCAAGAAATTCGACTTTTTCCTTCCAAAATTCACACTTGCTAAACTTAGCATACAGCTCATGCTCTCGCAGCCTATCCAAAACCATTCTTAGATGCTCTGCATGCTCTTCCTCTGTCTTGGAGTAAACCAGGGTATCGTCTATGAAGACTACAACAAACTTATCCAAATATTCCATGAAAACCTTATTCATCATGTTCATGAAATATGCAGGGGCATTAGTCAATCCAAATGACATGACTGTGAACTCATAATGTCCATATCGCGTAGAAAACGCGGTCTTAGGCACATCCTCCGCTCGGATCTTCAACTGATGGTATCCTGAACGAAGATCTATCTTTGAGAAAACTCCAGCTCCTCTTAACTAATCAAATAAGTCGTCGATCCTGGGCAACGGATACTTATTCTTGATCGTTACTTCTTTAAGCGCACGATAATCGACGCACATTCTAAGGCTTCCATCCTTCTTACGGACGAACAAAACCGGTGCTCCCCATGGTGATGAACTAGGTCTAATGAAACCTTTCCCTTGCAGTTCCTCAATCTGCTTTTTCATTTCCACTAACTCGTTCTGTGACTTTTGTTCACACGATTGGAGCCAGCAGTGCAGGTAGGGACACGTCGTGAGGAAGTTTTTACAACGACTCGGACGGATTCAAAACGCGTACCGATATGAGTCAGGGCGCATATGAAGTCCATTCGGGGTGTTTGTCACTTAGTTTCTGTGCAGTGCAGGTTGGGACACGATGTGAGGAAGTTTTAGCACCACTCGGATGGATTCGAAACGCTTACCGATATGAGTTAGGGCGCGTATGAAGTCCATTCGGGGGTTTGTCACTCAGTTTCACTCTGTGACTTTTGTTCGCACGATTGGAGCCTACAGTGCAGGTAGGGACACATCGTGAGGAAGTATTTACACCGAATCGAACGGATTCGAAATGCTTACCGATATGAGTTACGGCGCATATGAAGTCCATTCGGGGTGTTTCTCACTCAGTTTCACTCTGTGACTTTTGTTCACACGAATGGAGTGTGAAGTGCAGGTTGGGACACCTCGTGAGGAAGTTTTAGCACCACTCTGACGGATTCGAAACGCTTACTGATATGATTTAGGGCGCATATGAAGTCCATTCGGGGTGTTTGTCACTCAGTTTCACTCTGTGACTTTTGTTCATACGAATGGAGTGTGCACTGCAGGTTGGGACACGTCGTGAAGAAGTTTTAGCACCACTCGGATGGATTCGAAACGCTTACCGATATGAGTTAGGGCGCATATGAAGCCTATTCGGGGTGTTTGTCACTAACTTTCACTCTGTGACTTTTGTTCGCACGATTGGAGCCTGCAGTGCAGGTAGGGACACGTCGTGAGGAAGTTTTTCCACCGACTCGAAAGGATTCGAAACGCTTACCGATATGAGTTAGGGCGCATATGAAGTCCATTCTGGGTGTTTCTCACTCAGTTTCACTCTGTGACTTCTGTTCACATGAATGGAGTGTGAAGTGTAGGTTGGGACACGTCGTGAGGAAGTTTTAGCACCACTCGGACGGATTCGAAACGCTTACCGATATGAGTTAGGGCGCCTATGACGTCCATTAGGAGTGTTTGTCACTAACTTTCACTCTTTGACTTGTGTTCGCACGATTGGAGCCTGAAGTGCAGGTAGGGACACGTCGTGACGAAGTTTTAGCACCACTCGCACGGATTCGAAATGCTTACCGATATGAGTTAGGGCGCATATGAAGTCCATTCGGGGTGTTTGTCTCACACTTTCACTCTGTGACTTTTGTTCGCACGATTGGAGCCTGCAGTGCAGGTAGGGACACGTCATGAGGAAGTTTTTACACTGACTCGAACGGATTCAAAATGCTTAGCGATATGAGTTAGGGCGCATATGAAGTCCATCCTGGTTGTTTCTCACTCAGTTTCACTCTGTTACTTTTGTTCGCACGAATGGAGTGTGCAGCGCAGGTTGGGACACGTCGTGAGGAAGTTTTAGCACCACTCTGATGGAATCGAAATGCTTACTGATTTGATTTAGGGTGCATATGAAGTCCATTCGGGGTGTTTGTCACTCAGATTCACTCTGTGACTTTTGTTCGCAAGTTTGGAGTGTGGAGTGCAGGTTGGGACACGTCGTGAGGAAGTTTTAGCACCACTCTGACAGATTCGAAACGCTTACCGAGTTGAGTTAGGGCACATATGAAGTCCATTCGGGGTGTTTGTCACTCAGTTTCACTCTGTGACTTTTGTTCCCACGATTGGAGCCTGCAGTGTAGGTAGGGACACGTCGTGAGGAAGTTTTTACACCGACTCAGATGTATTCGAAACGCTTACCGATATGAGTCAGGGCCCATATGAAGTCCATTCTGGGTGTTTCTCACTCAGTTTCACTCTGTGACTTTTGTTCGCACGAATGGAGTGTGAAGTGCTGGTTGGGACACGTCGTGAGGAAGTTTTAGCACCACTCTGACGGATTCGAAATGCTTACTGATATGATTTAGGGCGCATATGAAGTCCATTCGGGGTGTTTGTCTCTCAGTTTCACTCTGTGACTTTTGTTCGCACGTTTGGAGTGTGCAGTGCAGGTTGGGACACGTCGTGAGGAACTTTTAGCACCACTCTGACGGATTAGAAACGCTTACCGATATGAGTTAGGGCACATATGAAGTACATTCGGGGTGTTTGTCACTCAGTTTCACTCTAGGACTTTTGTTCCCACAATTAGAGCCTGCAGTGCAGGTAGGGACACGTCGTGAGGAAGTTTTTACACCGACTCAGACGGATTCGAAATGCTTACCGATATGAGTCAGCAAGCATATGAAGTCCATTCGGGGTGTTTGTCACTTAGTTTCACTCTGTGACTTTTGTTCGCAAGAATGGAGTGTTCAGTGCAGGTTGGGACATGTCGTGAGGAATTTTTAACACCGACTCGGACGTATTCGAAACGCTTACCAATATGAGTTAGGGCGCATATGAAGTCAATTCGGGGTGTTTGTCACTCAGTTTCACTCCGTGAGTTTTGTTCGCAAGAATGGAGAGTTGGCACTCATCGTGTGGAATTTTTAACACCGACTCGGACGGATTCGTAACGCTTACCGATATGAGTTAGGGCGCGTATGAAGTCCATTCGGGGTGTTTGTCACTCACTTTCACTCTGTGGCATTTGTTCGCAAGATTGGAGCCTGCAGTGCAGGTAGGGACACGTCGTGAGGAAGTTTTACACCACTCGAGACGGATTCGAAACACTTACCGATATGAGTTAGGCGCATATGAAGTCCATTCAGGTGTTTCTCACTCGGTTTCACTCTGTGACTTTTGTTCACACGAATGGAGTGTGCGGTGTGCGAGTTGGGACACGTCGTGAGAAGTTTTAGCACCACTCGGACGGATTGAAGCGCTTACGATATGAGTTAGGCGCATATGAAGTCCATTCGGGTGTTTGTCACTCGGTTTCACTCTGTGACTTTTGTTCGCACGAATGGAGTGTGCGATGCAGGTTGGGACACGTCGTGAGGATGTTTTAGCACCACTCGACGGATTGAAGCGCTTACCGATATGAGTTAGGCGCATATGAAGTCCATTCGGGTGTTTGTCACTAAGTTTCACTCTGTGACTTTTGTTCGCACGAATGGAGGTGCGAGTGCGGTAGGGACACGTCGTGAGGAAGTTTTACACCACTCGAACGGATTCAAACGCTTACCATTATGAGTTAGGGCGCATATGAAGTCCATTGGGGTGTTTCTCACTCAGTTTCACTCTGTGACTTTTGTTCACACGAATGGAGTGTGCGGTGCGAGGATGGGACACGTCGTGAGGAAGTTTTAGCACCTCTCTGACGGATTTGAAACGCTCACCGATATGAGTTAGGGCGCATATGAAGTCCATTCGTGGTGTTTGTCACTCAGTTTCACTCTGTGACTTTTGGTCGCACGAATGGAGCCTGAAGTGCTGGTAGGGACACGTCGTGAGGAAGTTTTAGCACCACTCGAACGGATTCGAAACGCTTACCGATATGAGTTAGGACGCATATGAAGTCCATTCGGGGTGTTTGTCACTTAGTTTCACTCTGTGACTTTTGTTCGCACGAATGGAGTGTGCAGTGCAGGTTGGGACACGTCGTGAGGAAGTTTTAACACCGACTCGGACGGATTCGAAACGCTTACCGATATGAGTTAGGGCGCATATGAAGTCCATTCGGGTGTTTGTCACTCAGTTTCACTCTGTGACTTTTGTTTCACGAAGTATGGAGAGTTGGGACACGTCGTGAGGAAGTTTTAACACCGACTCGGACGGATTCAAAACGCTTACCGATATGAGTTAGGGCGCATATGAAGTCCATTCGGGGTGTTTGTCACTCAGTTTCACTCTGTGACTTTTGTTCGCACGAATGGAGTGTGAAGTGCAGGTTGGGACACGTCGTGAGGAAGTTTTAGCACCACTCGGACGGATTCGAAACGCTTACCGATATGAGTTAGGGCGCATATGAAGTCCATTCGGGGTGTTTGTCACTCAGTTTCACTCTGTGACTTTTGTTCGCACGAATGGAGCCTGCAGTGCAGGTAGGGACACGTCGTGAGGAAGTTTTAGCACGACTTGAACGGATTGAAGCGCTTACCGATATGAGTTAGGGCGCATATGAAGTCCATTCGGGGTGTTTCTCACTCAGTTTCACTCTGTGACTTTTGTTCGCACGAATGGAGTGTGCAGTGCAAGTTGGGACACGTCGTGAGGAAGTTTTAGCACCACTCGGACGGATTCAAACGCTTACCGATATGAGTTAGGGCGCAAATGAAGTCCATTCGGTGTGTTTGTTACTCAGTTTCACTCTGTGACTTTTGTTCACACGAATGGAGTGTGCTGCGGTGCGAGGTTGGGACACGTCGTGAGGAAGTTTTAGCACCACTCGGACGGATTGAAAGCGCTTACCGATATGAGTTAGGCGCATATGAAGTCCATTCGGGTGTTTGTCACTCGGTTTCACTCTGTGACTTTTGTTCGCATACGAATGGAGTGTGCGGTGCGAGGTTGGGACACGTCGTGAGGAAGTTTTAGCACCACTCGGACGGATTGAAGCGCTTACCGATATGAGTTAGGCGCATATGAAGTCCATTCGGGTGTTTGTCACTCGGTTTCACTCTGTGACTTTTGTTCGCACGATGGAGGTCGAGTGCGAGTAGGGACACGTCGTGAGGAAGTTTTACACCACTCGGACGGATTCGAAACGCTTACCAATATGAGTTAGGGCGCATATGAAGTCCATTCGGGGTGTTTCTCACTCAGTTTCACTCTGTGACTTTTGTTCACACGAATGGAGTGTGCGGTGCAGGTTGGGACACGTCGTGAGGAAGTTTTAGCACCACTCTGACGGATTCGAAACGCTTACGATATGAGTTAGGGCGCATATGAAGTCCATTCGGGGTGTTTGTCACTCAGTTTCACTCTGTGACTTTTGTTCGCACGAATGGAGTGTGAAGTGCAGGTTGGGACACGTCGTGAGGAAGTTTTACACCACTCGGACGGATTCGAAACGCTTACCGATATGAGTTAGGGCGCATATGAAGTCCATTCGCGGTGTTTGTCACTTAGTTTCACTCTGTGACTTTTGTTCGCACGAATGGAGTGTTCGGTGCGAGTTGGGACACGTCGTGAGAAGTTTTAGCACCACTCGGACGGATTCAAAGCGCTTACCGATATGAGTTAGGCGCATATGAAGTCCATTCGGGTGTTTGTCACTCAGTTTCACTCTGTGACTTTTTGTTCACGAATGGAGTATGTGAGAGTTGGGACACGTCGTGAGGAAGTTTTAACACCACTCTGATGGATTCGAAACGCTTACCGATATGAGTTAGGGCGCATATGAAGTCCATTCGGGTGTTTGTCACTCAGTTTCACTCTGTGACTTTTGTTCGCACGAAAGGAGTGTGCAGTGCAGGTTGGGACACGTCGTGAGAAGTTTTAGCACCACTCGGACGGATTCGAAACGCTTACCGATATGAGTTAGGGCGCATATGAAGTCCATTCGGGGTGTTTGTCACTCAGTTTCACTCTGTGACTTTTGTTCGCACGAATGGAGCCTGCAGTGCAGGTAGGGACACGTCGTGAGGAAGTTTTAGCACCACTCGGACGGATTCGAAACGCTTACCGATATGAGTTAGGGCGCATATGAAGTCCATTCGGGTGTTTCTCACTCGGTTTCACTCTGTGACTTTTGTTCGCACGAATGGAGTGTGCGGTGCAGGTTGGGACACGTCGTGAGAAGTTTTAGCACCACTCGGACGGATTCGAAAGGCTTACCGATATGAGTTAGGGCGCATATGAAGTCCATTCGGGTGTTTGTCACTAAGTTTCACTCTGTGACTTTTGTTCGCACGAATGGAGTGTGCAGTGCAGGTTGGGACACGTCGTGAGGAAGTTTTAGCACCACTCGGACGGATTCAAAACGCTTACCGATATGAGTTAGGCGCATATGAAGTCCATTCGGGGTGTTTGTCACTCGGTTTCACTCTGTGTTTTGTTCGCGAATGGATAGTGCGAGTTGGGACACGTCGTGCTGAAGTTTTAGCACCACTCGGACGGATTCAAAACGCTTACCGATATGAGTTAGGGCGCATATGAAGTCCATTCGCGGTGTTTTTCTCTCTGTTTCACTCTGTGACTTTTGTTCGCACGAATGGAGTGTGCAGTGCAGGTTGGGACACGTCGTGAGGAAGTTTTAGCACCACTCGGACGGATTCGAAACGCTTACCGATATGAGTTAGGGCGCATATGAAGTCCATTCGGGGTGTTTGTCACTCAGTTTCACTCTGTGACTTTTGTTCGCACGAATGGAGTGTGCAGTGCAGGTAGGGACACGTCGTGAGGAAGTTTTAGCACCACTCGGACGGATTCGAAACGCTTACCGATATGAGTTAGGGCGCATATGAAGTCCATTCGGGGTGTTTCTCACTCAGTTTCACTCTGTGACTTTTGTTCGCATACGAATGGAGTGTGCGAGTGCGAGGTTGGGACACGTCGTGAGGAAGTTTTAGCACCACTCGGACGGATTCGAAACGCTTACTGATATGAGTTTGGGCGCATATGAAGTCCATTTGGGGTGTTTGTCACTCAGTTTCACTCTGTGACTTTTGTTCGCACGAATGGAGTGTGCAGTGCAGGTTGGGACACGTCGTGAGGAAGTTTTAGCACCACTCGGACGGATTCGAAACGCTTACCGATATGAGTTAGAGCGCATATATAGTCCATTCGGGGTGTTTATCACTCAGTTTCACTCTGTGACTTTTGTTATACGAATGGAGTGTGCAGTGCAGGTTGGGACACGTCGTGAGGAAGTTTTAGCACCACTCTGACGGATTCGAAATGCTTATCGATATGAGTTAGGGCGCACATGAAGTCCATTCGGGTGTTTGTCACTCAGTTTCACTCTGTGACTTTTGTTCGCATACGAATGGAGTGTGCGGTGCGAGTTGGGACACGTCGTGAGGAAGTTTTAGCACCACTCGGACGGATTGAAGCGCTTACGATATGAGTTAGGGCGCATATGAAGTCCATTCAGGGTGTTTGTCACTCAGTTTCACTCTTTGAATTTATCTCGCACGAAAGGAGCCTACAGTGCATGCTGGGATACGTCGTGAGGAAGTTTTAGCACCACTCTGACGTATTCGAAACGCTTACCGATATGAGTTAGGGCGCATATGAAGTCCATTCGGGTGTTTGTCACTCAGTTTCACTCTGTGACTTTTGTTCGCGAATGGAGTGTGCGGTGCGAGTTGGGACACGTCGTGAGGAAGTTTTAGCACCACACTGACGGATTCGAAACGGTTACCGATATGAGTTAGGGCGCATATGAAGTCCATTTGGGGTGTTTCTCACTCGGTTTCACTCTGTGACTTTTGTTCACTCGAATGGATTGTGCAGTGCAGGTTGGGACACGTCGTGAGGAAATTTTAGCACCACTCTGACGGATTCGAAACGCTTACCGATATGAGTTAGGGCGCATATGAAGTCCATTAGGGGTGTTTGTCACTCAGTTTCACTCTGTGACTTTTGTTAGCACGAATGGAGTGTGCAGTAGTGCAGGTTGGGACACGTCGTGAAGAAGTTTTAGCACCACTCGGACGGATTCGAAACGCTTACCGATATGAGTAAGGGCGCATATGAAGTCCATTCGTGGTGTTTTTCACTAAGTTTCACTCTGTGACTTTTGGTCGCACGAATGGAGCCTGCAGTGCAGGTAGGGACACGTCGTGAGAAGTTTTAGCACCACTCGACGGATTGAAGCGCTTACGATATGAGTTAGGCGCATATGAAGTCCATTCGGGTGTTTGTCACTCAGTTTCACTCTGTGACTTTTGTTCGCATACGAATGGAGTGTGCGGTGCGGTTGGGACACGTCGTGAGAAGTTTTAGCACCACTCGGACGGATTGAAAGCGCTTACGATATGAGTTAGGCGCATATGAAGTCCATTCGGGTGTTTGTCACTCAGTTTCACTCTGTGACTTTTGTTCGCACGAATGGAGTGTGCGGTGCGGTTGGGACACGTCGTGAGGAAGTTTTAGCACCACTCGGACGGATTGAAGCGCTTACCGATATGAGTTAGGCGCATATGAAGTCCATTCGGGTGTTTCTCACTCAGTTTCACTCTGTGACTTTTGTTCGCACGAATGGAGTGTGCGGTGCGAGGTTGGGACACGTCGTGAGAAGTTTTAGCACCACTCGGACGGATTGAAAGCGCTTACCGATATGAGTTAGGCGCATATGAAGTCCATTCGGGGTGTTTGTCACTCGGTTTCACTCTGTGACTTTTGTTCGCACGAATGGAGTGTGCGGTGCGAGTTGGGACACGTCGTGAGGAAGTTTTAGCACCACTCGGACGGATTGAAAGCGCTTACCGATATGAGTTAGGCGCATATGAAGTCCATTCGGGTGTTTGTCACTCAGTTTCACTCTGTGACTTTTGTTCGCACGAATGGAGCTGCGGTGCGAGTAGGGACACGTCGTGAGAAGTTTTACACCACTCGGACGGATTGAAATTCTTACCGATATGAGTTAGGGCACATATGAAGTCCATTCGGGGTGTTTCTCACTCAGTTTCACTCTGTGACTTTTGTTCGCACGAATGGAGTGTGAAGTGCAGGTGGGGACACGTCGTGAGAAGTTTTAGCACCACTCGGACGGATTGAAATGCTTACGATATGAGTTAGGCGCATATGAAGTCAATTCGGGTTGTTTGTCACTCAGTTTCACTCTGTGACTTTTGTTCGCACGAATGGAGTGTGCAGTGCAAGTTGGGACACGTCGTGAGGAAGTTTTAGCACCACTCGGACGGATTCGAAACGCTTACCGATATGAGTTAGGGCGCATATGAAGTCCATTCGGGGTGTTTGTCACTCGGTTTCACTCTGTGACTTTTGTTCGCACGAATGGAGTGTGCAGTGCAGGTTGGGACACGTCGTGAGGAAGTTTTACACCGACTCGGACGGATTCGAAACGCTTACCGATATGAGTTAGGCGCATATGAAGTCCATTCGGGGTGTTTGTCACTCAGTTTCACTCTGTGACTTTTGTTCGCACGAATGGAGTGTGCGGTGCGAGTTGGGACACGTCGTGAGAAGTTTTAGCACCACTCGGACGGATTGAAAGCGCTTACGATATGAGTTAGGCGCATATGAAGTCCATTCGGGTGTTTGTCACTCAGTTTCACTCTGTGACTTTTGTTCGCACGAATGGAGTGTGCGGTGCGAGTTGGGACACGTCGTGAGGAAGTTTTAGCACCACTCGGACGGATTGAAAGCGCTTACGATATGAGTTAGAGGCGCATATGAAGTCCATTTGGGTGTTTGTCACTCGGTTTCACTCTGTGACTTTTGTTCGCACGAATGGAGTGTGCGGTGCGGTTGGGACACGTCGTGAGAAGTTTTAGCACCACTCGGACGGATTGAAGCGCTTACGATATGAGTTAGGGCGCATATGAAGTCCATTCGGGTGTTTGTCACTCAGTTTCACTCTGTGACTTTTGTTCGCACGAATGGAGCCTGCAGTGCAGGTTGGGACACGTCGTGAGGAAGTTTTTACACCAACTCGGACGGATTCGAAACGCTTACCGATATGAGTTAGGGCGCATATGAAGTCCATTCGGGGTGTTTCTCACTCAGTTTCACTCTGTGACTTTTGTTCGCACGAATGGAGTGTGCGGTGCAGGTTGGGACACGTCGTGAGGAAGTTTTAGCACCACTCGGACGGATTCAAAACGCTTACCGATATGAGTTAGGGCGCATATGAAGTCCATTCGGGGTGTTTGTCACTCAGTTTCACTCTGTGACTTTTGTTCGCACGAATGGAGTGTGCAAGTGCAGGTTGGGACACGTCGTGAGGAAGTTTTAGCACCACTCGGACGGATTCGAAACGCTTACCGATATGAGTTAGGGCGCATATGAAGTCCATTCGGGGTGTTTGTCACTCAGTTTCACTCTGTGACTTTTGTTCGCACGAATGGAGCCTGCAGTGCAGGTAGGGACACGTCGTGAGGAAGTTTTAGCACCACTCGGACGGATTCGAAACGCTTACCGATATGAGTTAGGGCGCATATGAAGTCCATTCGGGGTGTTTCTCACTCAGTTTCACTCTGTGACTTTTGTTCGCACGAATGGAGTGTGCAGTGCAGGTTGGGACACGTCGTGAGAAGTTTTAGCACCACTCGGACGGATTCGAAACGCTTACGGATATGAGTTAGGCGCATATGATGTCCATTCGGAGTGTTTGTTACTCAGTTTCACTCTGTGACTTTTGTTCGCACGAATGGAGTGTGCGTGCCAGGTTGGGACACGTCGTGAGGAAGTTTTAGCACCACTCTGACGGATTCGAAACGCTTACCGATATGAGTTAGGCGCATATGAAGTCCATTCGGGTGTTTGTCACTCAGTTTCACTCTGTGACTTTTGTTCGCACGAATGGAGTGTGCGGTGCTAGTTGGGACACGTCGTGAGGAAGTTTTAGCACCACTCTGACGGATTCGAAACGCTTACCGATATGAGTTAGGGCGCATATGAAGTCCATTACGGGTGTTTGTCACTCAGTTTCACTCTGTGACTTTTGTTCGCACGAAAGTGTGCGGTGCGAGTTGGGACACGTCGTGAGGAGTTTTAGCACCGACTCTGACGAATTCGAAACGCTTACCGATATGAGTTAGGGCGCATATGAAGTCCATTCGGGGTGTTTGTCACTCAGTTTCACTCTGTGACTTTTGTTCGCACGAATGGAGTGTGCAGTGCAAGCTGGGACACGTCGTGAGGAAGTTTTAGCACCACTCGGACGGATTCGAAACGCTTACCGATATGAGTTAGGGCGCATATGAAGTCCATTCGGGGTGTTTGTCACTCAGTTTCACTCTGTGACTTTTGTTCGCACGAATGGAGTGTGCAATGCAGGTTGGGACACGTCGTGAGGAAGTTTTAGCACCACTCGGACGGATTCGAAATGCTTACGATATGAGTTAGGCGCATATGAAGTCCATTCGGGTGTTTGTCACTCGGTTTCACTCTGTGACTTTTGTTCGCACGAATGGAGTGTGCGGTGCGGTTGGGACACGTCGTGAGGAAGTTTTAGCACCACTCGGACGGATTCGAAACGCTTACGATATGAGTTAGGGCGCATATGAAGTCCATTTGGGGTGTTTGTCACTCAGTTTCACTCTGTGACTTTTGTTCGCACGAATGGAGTGTGCGGTGCTTACCGATATGAGTTAGGGCGCATATGAAGTCCATTCGGGGGTGTTTGTCACTCAGTTTCACTCTGTGACTTTTGTTCGCACGAATGGAGTGTGCAGTGCAGGTTGGGACACGTCGTGAGGAAGTTTTAGCACCACTCGGACGGATTCGAAACGCTTACCGATATGAGTTAGGGCGCATATGAAGTCCATTCGGGGTGTTTGTCACTCAGTTTCACTCTGTGACTTTTGTTCGCACGAATGAGTGTGCAGTGCAGGTTGGGACACGTCGTGAGGAAGTTTTAGCACCACTCGGACGGATTCGAAACGCTTACCGATATGAGTTAGGGCGCATATGAAGTCCATTCGGGGTGTTTCTCACTCAGTTTCACTCTGTGACTTTTGTTCGCACGAATGGAGTGTGCAGTGCAGGTTGGGACACGTCGTGAGGAAGTTTTAGCACCACTCTGACGGATTCGAAAAGCTTACCGATATGAGTTAGGCATATGATGTCCATTCGGGGTGTTTGTTACTCAGTTTCACTCTGTGATATTTGTTCGCACGAATGGAGTGTGCAGTGCAGGTTGGGACACGTCGTGAGGAAGTTTTAGCACCACTCGGACGGATTCGAAACGCTTACCGATATGAGTTAGGGCGCATATGAAGTCCATTCGGGGTGTTTCTCACTCAGTTTCACTCTGTGACTTTTGTTCGCACGAATGGAGTGTGCAGTGCAGGTTGGGACACGTCGTGAGAAGTTTTAGCACCACTCGGACGGATTCGAAACGCTTACAGATATGAGTTAGGGCGCATATGAAGTCCATTCGGGGTGTTTGTCACTCAGTTTCACTCTGTGACTTTTGGTCGCACGAATGGAGTGTGCGCGTGCGAGTTGGGACACGTCGTGAGAAGTTTTAGCACCACTCGGACGGATTGAAGCGCTTACCGATATGAGTTAGGCGCATATGAAGTCCATTCGGGGTGTTTGTCACTCAGTTTCACTCTGTGACTTTTGTTCGCACGAATGGAGTGTGCAGTGCTAGTTGGGACACGTCGTGAGGAAGTTTTAGCACCGACTCGGACGGATTGAAGCGCTTACCGATATGAGTTAGGCGCATATGAAGTCCATTCGGGTGTTTCTCACTCAGTTTCACTCTGTGACTTTTTTGTTCGCACGAATGGAGTGTGCGGTGCAGGTTGGGACACGTCGTGAGAAGTTTTAGCACCACTCGGACGGATTGAAGCGCTTACGATATGAGTTAGGGCGCATATGAAGTCCATTCGGGTGTTTGTCACTCAGTTTCACTCTGTGACTTTTGTTCGCACGAATGGAGTGTGCAGTGCAGGTTGGGACACGTCGTGAGGAAGTTTTAGCACCACTCGGACGGATTCGAAACGCTTACCGATATGAGTTAGGGCGCATATGAAGTCCATTCGTGGTGTTTGTCACTCAGTTTCACTCTGTGACTTTTGTTCGCACGAATGGAGTGTGCAGTGCAGGTTGGGACACGTCGTGAGGAAGTTTTAGCACCACTCGGACGGATTCGAAACGCTTACCGATATGAGTTAGGCGCATATGAAGTCCATTCGGGGTGTTTGTCACTCAGTTTCACTCTGTGACTTTTGTTCGCACGAATGGAGTGTGCGGTGCCAGTTGGGACACGTCGTGAGGAAGTTTTAGCACCACTCTGACGGATTCGAAAGGCTTACCGATATGAGTTTGGGCGCATATGAAGTCCATTCGGGGTGTTTGTCACTCAGTTTCACTCTGTGACTTTTGTTCGCACGAATGGATGGAGTGTGCGGTGCAGGTTGGGACACGTCGTGAGAAGTTTTAGCACCACTCGGACGGATTGAAAGCGCTTACCGATATGAGTTAGGCGCATATGAAGTCCATTGGGGTGTTTGTCACTCAGTTTCACTCTGTGACTTTTGTTCGCATACGAATGGAGTGTGCGGTGCGGGTTGGGACACGTCGTGAGAAGTTTTAGCACCACTCGGACGGATTGAAAGCGCTTACCGATATGAGTTAGGCGCATATGAAGTCCATTCGGGTGTTTCTCACTCAGTTTCACTCTGTGACTTTTGTTCGCACGAATGGAGTGTGCGGTGCGAGGTTGGGACACGTCGTGAGAAGTTTTAGCACCACTCGGACGGATTGAAGCGCTTACCGATATGAGTTAGGCGCATATGAAGTCCATTCGGGTGTTTGTCACTCAGTTTCACTCTGTGACTTTTGTTCGCACGAATGGAGTGTGCGGTGCGAGGTTGGGACACGTCGTGAGAAGTTTTAGCACCACTCGGACGGATTTGAAGCGCTTACCGATATGAGTTAGGCGCATATGAAGTCCATTCGGGTGTTTGTCACTCAGTTTCACTCTGTGACTTTTGTTCGCACGAATGGAGTGTGCGGTGCGAGGTTGGGACACGTCGTGAGAAGTTTTAGCACCACTCGGACGGATTGAAGCGCTTACGATATGAGTTAGGCGCATATGAAGTCCATTGGGGTGTTTGTCACTCAGTTTCACTCTGTGACTTTTGTTCGCATACGAATGGAGTGTGCGGTGCGGTTGGGACACGTCGTGAGGAAGTTTTAGCACCACTCGGACGGATTCGAAACGCTTACCGATATGAGTTAGGCGCATATGAAGTCCATTCGAGGTGTTTGTCACTCAGTTTCACTCTGTGACTTTTGTTCGCACGAATGGAGTGTGCGGTGCAGGTTGGGACACGTCGTGAGGAAGTTTTAGCACCACTCGGACGGATTCCGAACGCTTACCGATATGAGTTAGGCGCATATGAAGTCCATTCGGGGTGTTTGTCACTCAGTTTCACTCTGTGACTTTTGTTCATACGAATGGAGTGTGCGGTGCGAGTTGGGACACGTCGTGAGAAGTTTTAGCACCACTCGGACGGATTGAAGCGCTTACGATATGAGTTAGGGCGCATATGAAGTCCATTGTCACTCAGTTTCACTCTGTGACTTTTGTTCGCACGAATGGAGTGTGTGGTGCGGTTGGGACACGTCGTGAGGAAGTTTTAGCACCACTCGGACGGATTCGAAGCGCTTACCGATATGAGTTAGGCGCATATGAAGTCCATTCGGGTGTTTGTCACTCAGTTTCACTCTGTGACTTTTGTTCGCACGAATGGAGTGTGCGGTGCGAGTTGGGACACGTCGTGAGAAGTTTTAGCACCACTCGACGGATTGAAGCGCTTACGATATGAGTTAGGCGCATATGAAGTCCATTCGGGGTGTTTGTCACTCAGTTTCACTCTGTGACTTTTGTTCGCACGAATGGAGTGTGCAGTGCAGGTTGGGACACGTCGTGAGAAGTTTTAGCACCACTCTGACGGATTCGAAACGCTTACCGATATGAGTTAGGGCGCATATGAAGTCCATTCGGGGTTTTTGTCACTCAGTTTCACTCTGTGACTTTTGTTCGCACGAATGGAGTGCGAGTGCAGGTTGGGACACGTCGTGAGGAAGTTTTAGCACCACTCTGACGGATTCGAAACGCTTACCGATATGAGTTAGGGCGCATATGAAGTCCATTCGGGGTGTTTCTCACTCAGTTTCACTCTGTGACTTTTGTTCGCACGAATGGAGTGTGCAGTGCAGGTTGGGACACGTCGTGAGAAGTTTTAGCACCACTCGGCGGATTGAAGCGCTTACGATATGAGTTAGGGCGCATATGAAGTCCATTCGGGGGTGTTTGTCTCTCAGTTTCATTCTGTGACTTTTGTTCGCACGAATGGAGTGTGCAGTGCAGGTAGGGACACGTTGTGAGGAACTATTTACACCGACTCGGACGAATTCGAAACGCTTACCGATATGAGTTAGGGCGCATATGAAGTCCATTCGGGGTGTTTGTCACTCAGTTTCACTCTGTGACTTTTGTTCGCACGAATGGAGTGTGCGGTGCAGGTTGGGACACGTCGTGAGGAAGTTTTAGCACCACTCGGACGGATTCAAAACGCTTACCGATATGAGTTAGGGCGCATATGAAGTCCATTCGGGGTGTTTCTCACTCTGTTTCACTCTGTGACTTTTGTTCGCACGAATGGAGTGTGCAGTGCAGGTTGGGACACGTCGTGAGGAAGTTTTAGCACCACTCGGACGGATTCGAAACGCTTACCGATATGAGTTAGGGCGCATATGAAGTCCATTCGGGTGTTTGTCACTCAGTTTCACTCTGTGACTTTTGTTCGCACGAATGGAGTGTGGCAGTGCAGGTAGGGACACGTCGTGAGGAAGTTTTAGCACCACTCGGACGGATTGAAGCGCTTACCGATATGAGTTAGGCGCATATGAAGTCCATTCGGGTGTTTGTCACTCAGTTTCACTCTGTGACTTTTGTTCGCACGAATGGAGTGTGCGGTGCGGTTGGGACACGTCGTGAGAAGTTTTAGCACCACTCGACGGATTGAAGCGCTTACCGATATGAGTTAGGACGCATATGAAGTCCATTCGGGGTGTTTGTCACTCAGTTTCACTCTGTGACTTTTGTTCGCACGAATGGAGTGTGCGGTGCGAGTTGGGACACGTCGTGAGAAGTTTTAGCACCACTCGGACGGATTGAAGCGCTTACCGATATGAGTTAGGCGCATATGAAGTCCATTCGGGGTGTTTGTCACTCAGTTTCACTCTGTGACTTTTGTTCATACGAATGGAGTGTGCGGTGCGAGTTGGGACACGTCGTGAGGAAGTTTTAGCACCACTCTGACGGATTCGAAACGCTTACCGATATGAGTTTGGGCGCATATGAAGTCCATTCGGGGTGTTTGTCACTCAGTTTCACTCTGTGACTTTTGTTCGCACGAATGGAGTGTGCAGTGCAGGTTGGGACACGTCGTGAGGAAGTTTTAGCACCACTCGGACGGATTGAAGCGCTTACGATATGAGTTAGGCGCATATGAAGTCCATTCGGGTGTTTGTCACTCAGTTTCACTCTGTGACTTTTGTTCGCACGAATGGAGTGTGCGGTGCGAGTTGGGACACGTCGTGAGAAGTTTTAGCACCACTCGGACGGATTGAAGCGCTTACCGATATGAGTTAGGCGCATATGAAGTCCATTCGGGTGTTTGTCACTCAGTTTCACTCTGTGACTTTTGTTCGCACGAATGGAGTGTGCGGTGCGAGGTTGGGACACGTCGTGAGAAGTTTTAGCACCACTCGGACGGATTGAAGCGCTTACCGATATGAGTTAGGCGCATATGAAGTCCATTCGGGGTGTTTGTCACTCAGTTTCACTCTGTGACTTTTGTTCGCACGAATGGAGTGTGCGGTGCGAGTTGGGACACGTCGTGAGAAGTTTTAGCACCACTCGGACGGATTGAAGCGCTTACGATATGAGTTAGGGCGCATATGAAGTCCATTCGGGTGTTTGTCACTCAGTTTCACTCTGTGACTTTTGTTCGCACGAATGGAGTGTGCGGTGCGAGGTTGGGACACGTCGTGAGGAAGTTTTAGCACCACTCGGGCGGATTGAAGCGCTTACGATATGAGTTAGGCGCATATGAAGTCCATTCGGGTGTTTGTCACTCAGTTTCACTCTGTGACTTTTGTTCGCACGAATGGAGTGTGCGGTGCGAGGTTGGGACACGTCGTGAGAAGTTTTAGCACCACTCGGACGGATTGAAGCGCTTACGATATGAGTTAGGCGCATATGAAGTCCATTCGGGTGTTTGTCACTCGGTTTCACTCTGTGACTTTTGTTCGCACGAATGGAGTGTGCGGTGCGAGGTTGGGACACGTCGTGAGGAAGTTTTAGCACCACTCACTCGGACGGATTGAAGCGCTTACCGATATGAGTTAGGCGCATATGAAGTCCATTGGGGTGTTTGTCACTCAGTTTCACTCTGTGACTTTTGTTCGCATACGAATGGAGTGTGCGGTGCGAGGTTGGGACACGTCGTGAGGAAGTTTTAGCACCACTCGGACGGATTGAAGCGCTTACGATATGAGTTAGGCGCATATGAAGTCCATTCGGGGTGTTTGTCACTCAGTTTCACTCTGTGACTTTTTTCGCACGAATGGAGTCTGCAGTGCAAGTTGGGACACGTCGTGAGGTAGTTTTAGCACCACTCGGACGGATTGAAGCGCTTACGATATGAGTTAGGCGCATATGAAGTCCATTCGGGGTGTTTGTCACTCAGTTTCACTCTGTGACTTTTGTTCATACGAATGGAGTGTGCGGTGCGGTTGGGACACGTCGTGAGGAAGTTTTAGCACCACTCGGACGGATTGAAAGCGCTTACGATATGAGTTAGGCGCATATGAAGTCCATTCGGGTGTTTGTCACTCAGTTTCACTCTGTGACTTTTGTTCGCACGAATGGAGTGTGCGGTGCGAGTTGGGACACGTCGTGAGAAGTTTTAGCACCACTCGGACGATTGAAGCGCTTACCGATATGAGTTAGGCGCATATGAAGTCCATTCGGGTGTTTGTCACTCAGTTTCACTCTGTGACTTTTGTTCATACGAATGGAGTGTGCGGTGTGCGGTTGGGACACGTCGTGAGAAGTTTTAGCACCACTCGGACGGATTGAAGCGCTTACGATATGAGTTAGGCGCATATGAAGTCCATTCGGGTGTTTGTCACTCAGTTTCACTCTGTGACTTTTGTTCGCACGAATGGAGTGTGCAGTGCAGGTTGGGACACGTCGTGAGAAGTTTTAGCACCACTCGGACGGATTCGAAACGCTTACCGATATGAGTTAGGGCGCATATGAAGTCCATTCGGGGTGTTTGTCACTCAGTTTCACTCTGTGACTTTTGTTCGCACGAATGGAGTGTGCAGTGCAAGTTGGGACACGTCGTGAGGAAGTTTTAGCACCACTCGGACGGATTCGAAGCGCTTACGATATGAGTTAGGCGCATATGAAGTCCATTCGGGTGTTTGTCACTCAGTTTCACTCTGTGACTTTTGTTCATACGAATGGAGTGTGCGGTGCGGTTGGGACACGTCGTGAGAAGTTTTAGCACCACTCGGCGGATTGAAGCGCTTACCGATATGAGTTAGGCGCATATGAAGTCCATTGGGGTGTTTGTCACTCAGTTTCACTCTGTGACTTTTGTTCGCACGAATGGAGTGTGCGGTGCGAGTTGGGACACGTCGTGAGAAGTTTTGCACCACACTCGGATTGAAGTGCGATATGAGTTGGCATATGAAGTCCATTGAGGTGTTTTCACTAGTTTCACTCTGTGACTTTTGTTCATACGAATGGAGTGATTGAGGTGGGACACGTCGTGAGAAGTTTTAGCACCACTCGGACGGATTGAAGCTTACCGATATGAGTTAGGCGCATATGAAGTCCATTCGGGTGTTTGTCACTCAGTTTCACTCTGTGACTTTTGTTCGCACGAATGGAGTGTGCGGTGCGGTTGGGACACGTCGTGAGGAAGTTTTAGCACCACTCGGGCGGATTGAAGCGCTTACGATATGAGTTAGGGCGCATATGAAGTCCATTCGGGGTGTTTGTCACTCAGTTTCACTCTGTGACTTTTGTTCGCACGAATGGAGTGTGCAGTGCAGGTTGGGACACGTCGTGATGAAGTTTTAGCACCACTCGGACGGATTCGAAACGCTTACCGATATGAGTAAGGCGCATATGAAGTCCATTCGGGGTGTTTGCCACTCAGTTTCACTCTGTGAATTTTTGTTCGCACGAAAGGAGTGTGCAGTGCAGGTTGAGACACGTCGTGAGGAAGTTTTAGCACCACTCGGCGGATTCGAAACGCTTACCGATATGAGTTAGGCGCATATGAAGTCCATTAGGGTGTTTGTCACTCAATTTCACTCTGTAACTTTTGTTCGCACGAAAGGAGCGTGTAGTGCAGGTTGGGACACGTCGTGAGAAAGTTTTAGCACCACTCGGACGGATTGAAGCGCTTACGATATGAGTTAGGCGCATATGAAGTCCATTCGGGTGTTTGTCACTCAGTTTCACTCTGTGACTTTTGTTTCGCATACGAATGGAGTGTGCGGTGCGAGTTGGGACACGTCGTGAGGAAGTTTTAGCACCACTCGGACGGATTGAAAGCGCTTACCGATATGAGTTAGGCGCATATGAAGTCCATTGGGGTGTTTGTCACTCAGTTTCACTCTGTGACTTTTGTTCGCACGAATGGAGTGTGCGGTGCGAGTTGGGACACGTCGTGAGGAAGTTTTAGCACCACTCGGACGGATTGAAGCGCTTACCGATATGAGTTAGGCGCATATGAAGTCCATTCGGGGTGTTTGTCACTCAGTTTCACTCTGTGACTTTTGTTCGCATACGAAAGGAGTGTGCAGTGCAGGTTGGGACACGTCGTGAGAAGTTTTAGCACCACTCGGACGGATTGAAGCGCTTACGATATGAGTTAGGCGCATATGAAGTCCATTCGGGTGTTTGTCACTCAGTTTCACTCTGTGACTTTTGTTCGCACGAATGGAGTGTGCGGTGCGGTTGGGACACGTCGTGAGAAGTTTTAGCACCACTCGGACGGATTGAAGCGCTTACCGATATGAGTTAGGCGCATATGAAGTCCATTCGGGTGTTTGTCACTCAGTTTCACTCTGTGACTTTTGTTCGCACGAATGGAGTGTGCGGTGCGCGGTTGGGACACGTCGTGAGAAGTTTTAGCACCACTCGGCGGATTGAAGCGCTTACCGATATGAGTTAGGCGCATATGAAGTCCATTCGGGGTGTTTGTCACTCAGTTTCACTCTGTGACTTTTGTTCACACGAATGGAGTGTGCAGTGCAGGTTGGGACACGTCGTGAGGAAGTTTTAGCACCACTCGGACGGATTCGAAACGCTTACCGATATGAGTTAGGGCGCATATGAAGTCCATTCGGGGTGTTTCTCACTCAGTTTCACTCTGTGACTTTTGTTCGCACGAATGGAGTGTGCGGTGCAGGTTGGGACACGTCGTGAGAAGTTTTAGCACCACTCGGACGGATTCAAAACGCTTACCGATATGAGTTAGGCGCATATGAAGTCCATTGGGGTGTTTGTCACTCAGTTTCACTCTGTGACTTTTGTTCGCACGAATGGAGTGTGCAGTGCAGGTTGGGACACGTCGTGAGAAGTTTTAGCACCACTCGGACGGATTCGAAACGCTTACCGATATGAGTTAGGCGCATATGAAGTCCATTCGGGTGTTTGTCACTCAGTTTCACTCTGTGACTTTTGTTCATACGAATGGAGTGTGCGGTGCGGTTGGGACACGTCGTGAGAAGTTTTAGCACCACTCGGACGGATTGAAGCGCTTACCGATATGAGTTAGGCGCATATGAAGTCCATTCGGGTGTTTGTCACTCAGTTTCACTCTGTGACTTTTGTTCGCACGAATGGAGTGTGCGGTGCGAGGTTGGGACACGTCGTGAGAAGTTTTAGCACCACTCGGACGGATTGAAGCGCTTACGATATGAGTTAGGCGCATATGAAGTCCATTCGGGGTGTTTGTCACTCAGTTTCACTCTGTGACTTTTGTTCGCACGAATGGAGTGTGCAGTGCAGGTTGGGACACGTCGTGAGGAAGTTTTAGCACCACTCGGACGGATTCGAAACGCTTACGATATGAGTTAGGGCGCATATGAATTGCATTGGGGTGTTTCTCACTCCGTTTCACTCTGTGACTTTTGTTCGCACGAATGAGAGTGTGCGGTGCAGGTTGGGACACGTCGTGAGGAAGTTTTAGCACCACTCGGACGGATTCGAAACGCTTACCGATATGAGTTAGGCGCATATGAAGTCCATTCGGGGTGTTTGTCACTCAGTTTCACTCTGTGACTTTTGTTCGCACGAATGGAGTGTGCAGTGCAGGTTGGGACACGTCGTGAGGAAGTTTTAGCACCACTCGGACGGATTGAAGCGCTTACGATATGAGTTTAGGCGCATATGAAGTCCATTCGGGGTGTTTGTCACTCAGTTTCACTCTGTGACTTTTGTTCGCACGAATGGAGTGTGCAGTGCAGGTTGGGACACGTCGTGAGGAAGTTTTAGCACCACTCGGACGGATTCAAAACGCTTACCGATATGAGTTAGAGCGCATATGAAGTCCATTCGGGGTGTTTGTCACTCAGTTTCACTCTGTGACTTTTGTTCGCACGATTGGAGTGTGCGGTGCGCGGTTGGGACACGTCGTGAGGAAGTTTTAGCACCACTCGGACGGATTCAAAACGCTTACCGATATGAGTTAGGCGCATATGAAGTCCATTCGGGGTGTTTGTCACTCAGTTTCACTCTGTGACTTTTGTTCGCACGAATGGAGTGTGCAGTGCAGGTTGGGACACGTCGTGAGGAAGTTTTAGCACCACTCGGACGGATTCGAAACGCTTACCGATATGAGTTAGGGCGCATATGAAGTCCATTCGGGGTGTTTGTCACTCAGTTTCACTCTGTGACTTTTGTTCGCATACGAATGGAGTGTGCGGTGCGGTTGGGACACGTCGTGAGAAGTTTTAGCACCACTCGGACGGATTGAAGCGCTTACCGATATGAGTTAGGCGCATATGAAGTCCATTGGGGTGTTTCTCACTCAGTTTCACTCTGTGACTTTTGTTCATACGAATGGAGTGTGCGGTGCGAGTTGGGACACGTCGTGAGGAAGTTTTAGCACCACTCGGACGGATTGAAAGCTTACCGATATGAGTTAGGCGCATATGAAGTCCATTCGAGGTGTTTGTCACTCAGTTTCACTCTGTGACTTTTGTTCATACGAATGGAGTGTGCGGTGCGAGGTTGGGACACGTCGTGAGAAGTTTTAGCACCACTCTGACGGATTCGAAAGGCTTACCGATATGAGTTAGGGCGCATATGAAGTCCATTCGGGGTGTTTGTCACTCAGTTTCACTCTGTGACTTTTGTTCGCACGAAAGGAGTGTGCTTTGCAGGTTGGAAAACGTCGTGAGGAAGTTTTAGCACCACTCGGACGGATTCGAAATGCTTACCGATATGAGTTAGGGCGCATATGAAGTCCATTCGGGTGTTTGTCACTCAGTTTCACTCTGTGACTTTTGTTCGCACGAATGGAGTGTGCAGTGCAGGTTGGGACACGTCGTGAGAAGTTTTAGCACCACTCGGACGGATTGAAGCGCTTACGATATGAGTTAGGCGCATATGAAGTCCATTCGGGGTGTTTGTCACTCAGTTTCACTCTGTGACTTTTGTTCGCACGAATGGAGTGTGCAGTGCAGGTTGGGACACGTCGTGAGGAAGTTTTAGCACCACTCGGACGGATTGAAGCGCTTACGATATGAGTTAGGCGCATATGAAGTCCATTCGCACGAATGGGGGTGTTTGTCACTCAGTTTCACTCTGTGACTTTTGTTCGCATACGAATGGAGTGTGCGGTGCGGTTGGGACACGTCGTGAGAAGTTTTAGCACCACTCGGACGGATTGAAGCGCTTACCGATATGAGTTAGGCGCATATGAAGTCCATTCGGGTGTTTGTCACTCAGTTTCACTCTGTGACTTTTGTTCGCACGAATGGAGTGTGCGGTGCGGTTGGGACACGTCGTGAGAAGTTTTAGCACCACTCGGACGGATTGAAGCGCTTACGATATGAGTTAGGGCGCATATGAAGTCCATTAGGTTGTTTGTCACTCAGTTTCACTCTGTGACTTTTGTTCGCACGAATGGAGTGTGCGGTGCAGGTTGGGACACGTCGTGAGGAAGTTTTAGCACCACTCGGACGGATTCGAAACGCTTACCGATATGAGTTAGGGCGCATATGAAGTCCATTCGGGGTGTTTGTCACTCAGTTTCACTCTGTGACTTTTGTTCGCACGAATGGAGTGTGCAGTGCAGGTTGGGACACGTCGTGAGAAGTTTTAGCACCACTCGGACGGATTCGAAACGCTTACCGATATGAGTTAGGGCGCATATGAAGTCCATTCGGGGTGTTTGTCACTCAGTTTCACTCTGTGACTTTTGTTCGCACGAATGGAGTGTGCAGTGCAAGTTGGGACACGTCGTGAGAAGTTTTAGCACCACTCGGACGGATTCAAAACGCTTACCGATATGAGTTAGGCGCATATGAAGTCCATTCGGGTGTTTGTCTCTCAGTTTCACTCTGTGACTTTTGTTCGCACGAATGGAGTGTGCAGTGCAGGTTGGGACACGTCGTGAGGAAGTTTTAGCACCACTCGGACGGATTGAAGCGCTTACGATATGAGTTAGGCGCATATGAAGTCCATTCGGGTGTTTGTCACTCAGTTTCACTCTGTGACTTTTGTTCGCACGAATGGAGTGCGGTGCGCGGTTGGGACACGTCGTGAGAAGTTTTAGCACCACTCGGACGGATTGAAGCGCTTACGATATGAGTTAGGCGCATATGAAGTCCATTCGGGTGTTTGTCACTCAGTTTCACTCTGTGACTTTTGTTCGCACGAATGGAGTGTGCGGTGCGAGTTGGGACACGTCGTGAGGAAGTTTTAGCACCACTCGGACGGATTGAAGCGCTTACGATATGAGTTAGGCGCATATGAAGTCCATTCGGGTGTTTGTCACTCAGTTTCACTCTGTGACTTTTGTTCGCACGAATGGAGTGTGCGGTGCGAGTTGGGACACGTCGTGAGGAAGTTTTAGCACCACTCGGGCGGATTGAAAGCGCTTACCGATATGAGTTAGGCGCATATGAAGTCCATTCGGGGTGTTTGTCACTCAGTTTCACTCTGTGACTTTTGTTCGCACGAATGGAGTGTGCGGTGCGAGTTGGGACACGTCGTGAGAAGTTTTAGCACCACTCGGACGGATTGAAGCGCTTACGATATGAGTTAGGCGCATATGAAGTCCATTCGGGTGTTTGTCACTCAGTTTCACTCTGTGACTTTTGTTTCGCACGAATGGAGTGTGCGGTGCGGTTGGGACACGTCGTGAGGAAGTTTTAGCACCACTCGGACGGATTGAAGCGCTTACGATATGAGTTAGGCGCATATGAAGTCCATTCGGGGTGTTTCTCACTCAGTTTCACTCTTTGACTTTTGTTCGCACGAATGGAGTGTGCAGTGCAGGTTGGGACACATCGTGAGTAAGTTTTAGCACCACTCTGACGGATTCGAAACGCTTACCGATATGAGTTAGGGCGCATATGAAGTACATTCGGGGTTTTTGTCACTCAGTTTCACTCTGTGACTTTTGTTCGCACGAATGGAGTATGCAGTGGAGGTTGGGACACGTCGTGAAGAAGTTTTATTACCACTCGGACGGATTCGAAATGCTTACCGATATGAGTTTGGGCGCATATGAAGTCCATTCGGGGTGTTTCTCACTCAGTTTCACTCTATGACTTTTGTTCGCACGAATGGAGTGTGCGGTGCAGGTTGGGACACGTCGTGAGGAAGTTTTAGCACCACTCGGACGGATTGAAGCGCTTACGATATGAGTTAGGGCGCATATGAAGTCCATTCAGGGTGTTTGTCACTCAGTTTCACTCTTTGACTTTTGTTCGCACGAATGGAGTGTGCGGTGCAGGTTGGGACACGTCGTGAGGAAGTTTTAGCACCACTCGGACGGATTCGAAACGCTTACCGATATGAGTTTGGGCGCATATGAAGTCCATTCGGGGTGTTTGTCACTCAGTTTCACTCTGTGACTTTTGTTCGCACGAATGGAGTGTGCGGTGCAGGTTGGGACACGTCGTGAGGAAGTTTTAGCACCACTCTGACGGATTGAAGCGCTTACGATATGAGTTAGGGCGCATATGAAGTCCATTCGGGGTGTTTGTCACTCAGTTTCACTCTGTGACTTTTGTTCGCACGAATGGAGTGTGCGGTGCAAGTTGGGACACGTCGTGAGGAAGTTTTAGCACCACTCGGACGGATTCGAAACGCTTACCGATATGAGTTAGGGCGCATATGAAGTCCATTCGGGTGTTTGTTTCTAAGTTTCACTCTGTGACTTTTGTTCGCATACGAATGGAGTGTGCGGTGCGGTTGGGACACGTCGTGAGAAGTTTTAGCACCACTCGGACGGATTTGAAACGCTTACCGATATGAGTTAGGGCGCATATGAAGTCCATTCGGGGTGTTTGGCACTCAGTTTCACTCTGTGACTTTTGGTCGCACGAATGGAGCCTGCAGTGCAGGTAGGGACACGTCGTGAGGAAGTTTTAGCACCACACTGACGGATTCGAAACGCTTACCGATATGAGTTAGGGCGCATATGAAGTCCATTCGGGGTGTTTCTCACTCAGTTTCACTCTGTGACTTTTGTTCGCACGAATGGAGTGTGCAGTGCAGGTTGGGACACGTCGTGAGGAAGTTTTAGCACCACTCGGACGGATTGAAGCGCTTACGATATGAGTTAGGCGCATATGAAGTCCATTGGGGTGTTTGTCACTCAGTTTCACTCTGTGACTTTTGTTCGCATGCGAATGGAGTGTGCGGTGCGAGGTTGGGACACGTCGTGAGAAGTTTTAGCACCACTCGGACGGATTGAAGCGCTTACGATATGAGTTAGGCGCATATGAAGTCCATTCGGGGTGTTTGTCACTCAGTTTCACTCTGTGACTTTTGTTCGCACGAATGGAGTGTGCAGTGCAGGTTGGGACACGTCGTGAGGAAGTTTTAGCACCACTCTCGGCGGATTGAAGCGCTTACGATATGAGTTAGGCGCATATGAAGTCCATTCGGGTGTTTCTCACTCAGTTTCACTCTGTGACTTTTGTTCGCACGAATGGAGTGTGCGGTGCGAGTTGGGACACGTCGTGAGAAGTTTTAGCACCACTCGGCGGATTGAAGCGCTTACGATATGAGTTAGGCGCATATGAAGTCCATTCGGGGTGTTTGTCACTCGGTTTCACTCTGTGACTTTTGTTCGCAGTTTGCGAATGGAGTGTGCGGTGCGAGTTGGGACACGTCGTGAGGAAGTTTTAGCACCACTCGGACGGATTGAAGCGCTTACGATATGAGTTAGGCGCATATGAAGTCCATTGGGGTGTTTGTCACTCAGTTTCACTCTGTGACTTTTGTTCATACGAATGGAGTGTGCGGTGCGAGGTTGGGACACGTCGTGAGGAAGTTTTAGCACCACTCGGACGGATTCGAAACGCTTACCGATATGAGTTAGGGCGCATATGAAGTCCATTCGGGGTGTTTGTCACTCAGTTTCACTCTGTGACTTTTGTTCGCACGAATGGAGTGTGCAGTGCAGGTTGGGACACGTCGTGAGGAAGTTTTAGCACCACTCGGACGGATTCGAAACGCTTACCGATATGAGTTAGAGGCGCATATGAAGTCCATTCGGGGTGTTTGTTACTCAGTTTCACTCTGTGATATTTGTTCGCACGAACGGAGTTTGCAGTGCAGGTTGGGACATGTCGTGAGGAATTTTTAACACCGACTCGGACGGATTGAAGCGCTTACGATATGAGTTAGGCGCATATGAAGTCCATTCGGGTGTTTGTCACTCAGTTTCACTCTGTGACTTTTGTTCGCACGAATGGAGTGTGCGGTGCGAGTTGGGACACGTCGTGAGGAAGTTTTAGCACCACTCGGGCGGATTGAAGCGCTTACCGATATGAGTTAGGCGCATATGAAGTCCATTGAGGGGGTGTTTGTCACTCAGTTTCACTCTGTGACTTTTGTTCGCACGAATGGAGTGTGCGGTGCGGTTGGGACACGTCGTGAGAAGTTTTAGCACCACTCGGACGGATTGAAGCGCTTACCGATATGAGTTAGGCGCATATGAAGTCCATTCGGGGTGTTTGTCACTCAGTTTCACTCTGTGACTTTTGTTCGCATACGAATGGAGTGTGCGGTGCGAGGTTGGGACACGTCGTGAGGAAGTTTTAGCACCACTCGGCGGATTGAAGCGCTTACCGATATGAGTTAGGCGCATATGAAGTCCATTCGGGTGTTTGTCACTCAGTTTCACTCTGTGACTTTTGTTCGCACGAATGGAGTGTGCGGTGCGAGGTTGGGACACGTCGTGAGAAGTTTTAGCACCACTCGGACGGATTGAAGCGCTTACGATATGAGTTAGGCGCATATGAAGTCCATTCGGGGTGTTTGTCACTCAGTTTCACTCTGTGACTTTTGTTCGCATACGAATGGAGTGTGCGGTGCGAGTTGGGACACGTCGTGAGGAAGTTTTAGCACCACTCGGACGGATTGAAACGCTTACCGATTTGAGTTATGGCGCATATGAAGTCAATTCGGGGTGTTTGTCACTCAGTTTCACTCTGTGACTTTTGTTCACACGAATGCAGCCTGCAGTGCTGGTTGGGACACGTCGTGAGAAGTTTTTACACTAAATCGGACGGATTCGAAACGCTTACCGATATGAGTTAGGGCGCATATGAAGTCCATTCGGGGTGTTTCTCACTCAGTTTCACTCTGTGACTTTTGTTCACAGGAATGGAGAGTGCATTGCAGGTTGGGACACGTCGTGAGGAAATTTTAGCACCACTCGACGGATTGAAAGCGCTTACGATATGAGTTAGGCGCATATGAAGTCCATTCGGGGTGTTTGTCACTCAGTTTCACTCTGTGACTTTTGTTCAAACGAATGGAGTGTGCGGTGCGAGTTGGGACACGTCGTGAGGAAGTTTTAGCACCACTCGGACGGATTGAAGCGCTTACCGATATGAGTTAGGCGCATATGAAGTCCATTCGGGTGTTTGTCACTCAGTTTCACTCTGTGACTTTTGTTCGCACGAATGGAGTGTGCGGTGCGGTTGGGACACGTCGTGAGAAGTTTTAGCACCACTCGGCGGATTGAAAGCGCTTACCGATATGAGTTAGGCGCATATGAAGTCCATTCGGGGTGTTTGTCACTCAGTTTCACTCTGTGACTTTTGTTCGCACGAATGGAGTGTGCGGTGCGAGGTTGGGACACGTCGTGAGAAGTTTTAGCACCACTCGGACGGATTGAAGCGCTTACGATATGAGTTAGGCGCATATGAAGTCCATTCGGGTGTTTGTCACTCAGTTTCACTCTGTGACTTTTGTTCGCACGAATGGAGTGTGCGTGCGGTGAGGTTGGGACACGTCGTGAGAAGTTTTAGCACCACTCGGACGGATTGAAGCGCTTACGATATGGTTAGGGCGCATATGAAGTCCATTCGGGTGTTTGTCACTCAGTTTCACTCTGTGACTTTTGTTCGCACGAATGGAGTGTGCGGTGCGAGGTTGGGACACGTCGTGAGAAGTTTTAGCACCACTCGGACGGATTGAAGCGCTTACGATATGAGTTAGGCGCATATGAAGTCCATTCGGGGTGTTTGTCACTCAGTTTCACTCTGTGACTTTTGTTCGCACGAATGGAGTGTGCGGTGCGAGTTGGGACACGTCGTGAGAAGTTTTAGCACCACTCGGACGGATTGAAGCGCTTACGATATGAGTTAGGCGCATATGAAGTCCATTCGGGTGTTTGTCACTCAGTTTCACTCTGTGACTTTTGTTCATACGAATGGAGTGTGCGGTGCGAGTTGGGACACGTCGTGAGGAAGTTTTAGCACCACTCGGACGGATTCGAAGCGCTTACCGATATGAGTTAGGGCGCATATGAAGTCCATTCGGGTGTTTGTCACTCAGTTTCACTCTGTGACTTTTGTTCGCACGAATGGAGTGTGCGGTGCGAGTTGGGACACGTCGTGAGAAGTTTTAGCACCACTCTCGGACGGATTGAAAGCGCTTACGATATGAGTTAGAGGCGCATATGAAGTCCATTCGGGTGTTTGTCACTCAGTTTCACTCTGTGACTTTTGTTCGCACGAATGGAGTGTGCAGTGCAGGTTGGGATACGTCGTGAGGAAGTTTTAGCACCACTCGGACGGATTCGAAATGCTTACCGATATGAGTTAGGGCGCATATGAAGTCCATTGGGTGTTTGTCACTCAGTTTCACTCTGTGACTTTTGTTCGCACGAATGGAGTGTGCGGTGCGAGGTTGGGATACGTCGTGAGGATGTTTTAGCACCACTCTGACGTATTCGAAACGCTTACCGATATGAGTTAGGGCGCATATGAAGTCCATTCGGGGTGTTTGTCACTCAGTTTCACTCTGTGACTTTTGTTCAAACGAAAGAAGTGTGCAGCGCAGGTCGGGACACGTCGTGAGGAAGTTTTAGCACCACTCGGACGGATTCGAAACGCTTACCGATATGAGTTAGGGCGCATATGAAGTCCATTCGGGGTGTTTGTCACTCAGTTTCACTCTGTGACTTTTGTTCGCACGAATGGAGTGTGCAGTGCAGGTTGGGACACGTCGTGAGGAAGTTTTAGCACCACTCGGACGGATTGAAGCGCTTACGATATGAGTTAGGCGCATATGAAGTCCATTGGGGTGTTTGTCACTCAGTTTCACTCTGTGACTTTTGTTCGCACGAATGGAGTGTGCGGTGCGAGTTGGGACACGTCGTGAGAAGTTTTAGCACCACTCGGACGGATTGAAGCGCTTACCGATATGAGTTAGGCGCATATGAAGTCCATTCGGGTGTTTGTCACTCAGTTTCACTCTGTGACTTTTGTTCATACGAATGGAGTGTGCGGTGCGAGTTGGGACACGTCGTGAGGAAGTTTTAGCACCACTCGGACGGATTGAAGCGCTTACCGATATGAGTTAGGCGCATATGAAGTCCATTCGGGGTGTTTGTCACTCAGTTTCACTCTGTGACTTTTTTTCGCACGAATGGAGTGTGCGGTGCGAGTTGGGACACGTCGTGAGAAGTTTTAGCACCACTCGGACGGATTGAAGCGCTTACCGATATGAGTTAGGCGCATATGAAGTCCATTCGGGGTGTTTGTCACTCAGTTTCACTCTGTGACTTTGTTCGCACGAATGGAGTGTGCGGTGCGAGGTTGGGACACGTCGTGAGAAGTTTTAGCACCACTCGGACGGATTGAAGCGCTTACGATATGAGTTAGGCGCATATGAAGTCCATTCGGGGTGTTTGTCACTCAGTTTCACTCTGTGACTTTTGTTTATACGAATGGAGTGTGCGGTGCGAGTTGGGACACGTCGTGAGAAGTTTTAGCACCACTCGGACGGATTGAAGCGCTTACCGATATGAGTTTAGGCGCATATGAAGTCCATTCGGGTGTTTGTCACTCAGTTTCACTCTGTGACTTTTGTTCGCACGAATGGAGTGTGCGGTGCGAGTTGGGACACGTCGTGAGAAGTTTTAGCACCACTCGGACGGATTCGAAACGCTTACCGATATGAGTTTAGGCGCATATGAAGTCCATTCGGGGTGTTTGTCACTCAGTTTCACTCTGTGACTTTTGTTCGCACGAATGGAGTGTGCGGTGCGAGTTGGGACACGTCGTGAGAAGTTTTAGCACCACTCGGCGGATTGAAGCGCTTACGATATGAGTTAGGCGCATATGAAGTCCATTGGGGTGTTTGTCACTCGGTTTCACTCTGTGACTTTTGTTCGCACGAATGGAGTGTGCGGTGCGGTTGGGACACGTCGTGAGAAGTTTTAGCACCACTCGGACGGATTGAAGCGCTTACGATATGAGTTAGGCGCATATGAAGTCCATTCGGGGTGTTTGTCACTCAGTTTCACTCTGTGACTTTTGTTCGCACGAATGGAGTGTGCAGTGCAGGTTGGGACACGTCGTGAGGAAGTTTTAGCACCACTCGGACGGATTCGAAACGCTTACCGATATGAGTTAGGCGCATATGAAGTCCATTCGGGTGTTTGTCACTCAGTTTCACTCTGTGACTTTTGTTCGCACGAGTGGGAGTGTGCGGTGCGAGTTGGGACACGTCGTGAGAAGTTTTAGCACCACTCGGACGGATTGAAGCGCTTACGATATGAGTTAGGCGCATATGAAGTCCATTAGGGGTGTTTGTCACTCAGTTTCACTCTGTGACTTTTGTTATACGAATGGAGTGTGCGGTGCGAGTTGGGACACGTCGTGAGAAGTTTTAGCACCACTCGGACGGATTCGAAACGCTTACCGATATGAGTTAGGCGCATATGAAGTCCATTCGGGGTGTTTCTCACTCAGTTTCACTCTGTGACTTTTGTTCGCACGAATGGAGTGTGCAGTGCAGGTTGGGACACGTCGTGAGGAAGTTTTAGCACCACTCGGACGGATTCGAAACGCTTACCGATATGAGTTAGGGCGCATATGAAGTCCATTGGGGTGTTTGTCACTCAGTTTCACTCTGTGACTTTTGTTCGCACGAAAGGAGTGTGCAGTGCAAGGTTGGGACACGTCGTGAGGAAGTTTTAGCACCACTCGGACGGATTCGAAACGCTTACCGATATGAGTTAGGGCGCATATGAAGTCCATTCGGGGTGTTTGTCACTCAGTTTCACTCTGTGACTTTTGTTCGCACGAATGGAGTGTGTGCAGTGCAGGTTGGGACACGTCGTGAGGAAGTTTTTACACCGACTCGGACGGATTCGAAACGCTTACCGATATGAGTTAGGCGCATATGAAGTCCATTCGGGGTGTTTCTCACTCAGTTTCACTCTGTGACTTTTGTTCGCACGAATGGAGTGTGCAGTGCAGGTTGGGACACGTCGTGAGGAAGTTTTAGCACCACTCGGCGGATTGAAGCGCTTACGATATGAGTTAGGCGCATATGAAGTCCATTCGGGTGTTTGTCACTCAGTTTCACTCTGTGACTTTTGTTTACGACGAATGGAGTGTGCGGTGCGAGTTGGGACACGTCGTGAGAAGTTTTAGCACCACTCGGACGGATTGAAGCGCTTACCGATATGAGTTAGGCGCATATGAAGTCCATTCGGGGTGTTTGTCACTCAGTTTCACTCTGTGACTTTTGTTCATACGAATGGAGTGTGCGGTGCGAGGTTGGGACACGTCGTGAGAAGTTTTAGCACCACTCGGACGGATTGAAGCGCTTACGATATGAGTTAGGCGCATATGAAGTCCATTCGGGGTGTTTGTCACTCAGTTTCACTCTGTGACTTTTGTTCGCACGAATGGAGTGTGCGGTGCGAGGTTGGGACACGTCGTGAGAAGTTTTAGCACCACTCGGACGGATTGAAGCGCTTACGATATGAGTTAGGCGCATATGAAGTCCATTCGGGTGTTTCTCACTCAGTTTCACTCTGTGACTTTTGTTCGCACGAATGGAGTGTGCGGTGCGAGTTGGGACACGTCGTGAGAAGTTTTAGCACCACTCGGACGGATTGAAGCGCTTACGATATGAGTTAGGCGCATATGAAGTCCATTCGGGTGTTTGTCACTCAGTTTCACTCTGTGACTTTTGTTCGCACGAATGGAGTGTGCGGTGCGAGGTTGGGACACGTCGTGAGGAAGTTTTAGCACCACTCGGACGGATTGAAAGCGCTTACGATATGAGTTAGGCGCATATGAAGTCCATTCGGGGTGTTTGTCACTCAGTTTCACTCTGTGACTTTTGTTCGCACGAATGGAGTGTGCGGTGCGAGTTGGGACACGTCGTGAGAAGTTTTAGCACCACTCGGACGGATTGAAAGCTTACCGATATGAGTTAGGCGCATATGAAGTCCATTCGGGTGTTTGTCACTCAGTTTCACTCTGTGACTTTTGTTCGCACGAATGGAGTGTGCGGTGGAGGTTGGGACACGTCGTGAGGAAGTTTTAGCACCACTCTGACGGATTCGAAACGCTTACCGATATGAGTTAGGGCGCATATGAAGTCCATTCGGGGTGTTTGTCACTCAGTTTCACTCTGTGACTTTTGTTCGCACGAATGGAGTGTGCAGAGTGCAGGTTGGGACACGTCGTGAGGAATTTTTAACACCACTCGGACGGATTGAAGCGCTTACGATATGAGTTAGGCGCATATGAAGTCCATTCGGGGTGTTTGTCACTCAGTTTCACTCTGTGACTTTTGTTCATACGAATGGAGTGTGCGGTGCGAGGTTGGGACACGTCGTGAGAAGTTTTAGCACCACTCGGACGGATTGAAGCGCTTACCGATATGAGTTAGGCGCATATGAAGTCCATTCGGGTGTTTGTCACTCAGTTTCACTCTGTGACTTTTGTTCGCACGAATGGAGTGTGCGGTGCGAGGTTGGGACACGTCGTGAGAAGTTTTAGCACCACTCGGACGGATTGAAGCGCTTACGATATGAGTTAGGCGCATATGAAGTCCATTCGGTGTTTGTCACTCAGTTTCACTCTGTGACTTTTGTTCGCATACGAATGGAGTGTGCGGTGCGAGTTGGGACACGTCGTGAGAAGTTTTAGCACCACTCGGACGGATTGAAGCGCTTACGATATGAGTTAGGCGCATATGAAGTCCATTCGGGGTGTTTGTCACTCGGTTTCACTCTGTGACTTTTGTTCGCACGAATGGAGTGTGCGGTGCGTCGTGGTTGGGACACGTCGTGAGAAGTTTTAGCACCACTCGGACGGATTGAAGCGCTTTACGATATGAGTTAGGGCGCATATGAAGTCCATTCGGGTGTTTGTCACTCAGTTTCACTCTGTGACTTTTGTTTCGCACGAATGGAGTGTGCGGTGCGGTTGGGACACGTCGTGAGGAAGTTTTAGCACCACTCGGACGGATTGAAACGCTTACGATATGAGTTAGGCGCATATGAATTCCATTCGGGGTGTTTGTCACTCAGTTTCACTCTGTGACTTTTGTTCGCACGAATGGAGTGTGCAGTGCAGGTTGGGACACGTCGTGAGGAAGTTTTAGCACCACTCGGACGGATTCGAAACGCTTACCGATATGAGTTAGGGCGCATATGAAGTCCATCGGGGTGTTTGTCACTCAGTTTCACTCTGTGACTTTTGTTCGCACGAATGGTGTGCGGTGCGGTTGGGACACGTCGTGAGGAAGTTTTAGCACCACTCGGAAGGATTGAAGCGCTTACCGATATGAGTTAGGCGCATATGAAGTCCATTCGGGTGTTTGTCACTCAGTTTCACTCTGTGACTTTTGTTCGCACGAATGGAGTGTGCGGTGCGAGGTTGGGACACGTCGTGAGAAGTTTTAGCACCACTCGGACGGATTGAAAGCGCTTACGATATGAGTTAGGCGCATATGAAGTCCATTCGGGGTGTTTGTCACTCAGTTTCACTCTGTGACTTTTGTTCGCACGAATGGAGTGTGCGGTGCGGTTGGGACACGTCGTGAGAAGTTTTAGCACCACTCGGACGGATTGAAGCGCTTACCGATATGAGTTAGGCGCATATGAAGTCCATTAGGTGTTTGTCACTCAGTTTCACTCTGTGACTTTTGTTCATACGAATGGAGTGCGGTGCGGTTGGGACACGTCGTGAGGAAGTTTTAGCACCACTCGGCGGATTGAAGCGCTTACCGATATGAGTTAGGCGCATATGAAGTCCATTCGGGGTGTTTGTCACTCAGTTTCACTCTGTGACTTTTGTTCGCACGAATGGAGTGTGCGGTGCGAGGTTGGGACACGTCGTGAGAAGTTTTAGCACCACTCGGACGGATTGAAGCGCTTACCGATATGAGTTAGGCGCATATGAAGTCCATTCGGGTGTTTGTCACTCAGTTTCACTCTGTGACTTTTGTTCGCACGAATGGAGTGTGCGGTGCGAGTTGGGACACGTCGTGAGGAAGTTTAGCACCACTCGGACGGATTGAAGCGCTTACGATATGAGTTAGGCGCATATGAAGTCCATTGGGGTGTTTGTCACTCAGTTTCACTCTGTGACTTTTGTTCGCACGAATGGAGTGTGCGGTGAGGTTGGGACACGTCGTGAGAAGTTTTAGCACCACTCGGACGGATTGAAGCGCTTACCGATATGAGTTAGGCGCATATGAAGTCCATTCGGGGTGTTTCTCACTCAGTTTCACGCTGTGACTTTGGTTCACACGAAAGGAGTGTGCAGTGCAGGTTGGGACACGTCGTGAGAAGTTTTAGCACCACTCGGACGGATTCGAAACGCTTACCGATATGAGTTAGGGCGCATATGAAGTCCATTCGGGGTGTTTGTCACTCAGTTTCACTCTGTGACTTTTGTTCGCACGAAAGGAGTGTGCAGTGCAAGGTTGGGACACGTCGTGAGAAGTTTTAGCACCACTCGGACGGATTCGAAACGCTTACCGATATGAGTTAGGGCGCATATGAAGTCCATTCGGGGTGTTTGTCATTCAGTTTCACTCTGTGACTTTTGGTCGCACGAATGGAGCCTGCAGTGCAGGTAGGGACACGTCGTGAGGAAGTTTTAGCACCACTCTGACGGATTCGAAACGGTTACCGATATGAGTTACGGCGCATATGAAGTCCATTCGCGGTGTTTCTCACTCAGTTTCACTCTGTGACTTTTGTTCGCACGAATGGAGTGTGCGGTCTGAGGTTGGGACACGTCGTGAGAAGTTTTAGCACCACTCGGACGGATTGAAGCAGCTTACCGATATGAGTTAGGCGCATATGAAGTCCATTCGGGGTGTTTGTCACTCAGTTTCACTCTGTGACTTTTGTTCGCGCGAATGGAGTGTGCGGTGCGAGTTGGGACACGTCGTGAGAAGTTTTAGCACCACTCGGACGGATTGAAGCGCTTACGATATGAGTTAGGCGCATATGAAGTCCATTCGGGTGTTTGTCACTCAGTTTCACTCTGTGACTTTTGTTAGGGCATACGAATGGAGTGTGCGGTGCGAGGTTGGGACACGTCGTGAGAAGTTTTAGCACCACTCGGACGGATTGAAGCGCTTACCGATATGAGTTTGGGCGCATATGAAGTCCATTCGGGGTGTTTGTCACTCAGTTTCACTCTGTGACTTTTGTTCATACGAATGGAGTGTGCGGTGCAGGTTGGGACACGTCGTGAGGAAGTTTTAGCACCACTCGGCGGATTGAAGCGCTTACCGATATGAGTTAGGCGCATATGAAGTCCATTCGGGTGTTTGTCACTCAGTTTCACTCTGTGACTTTTGTTCGCACGAATGGAGTGTGCGGTGCGAGGTTGGGACACGTCGTGAGAAGTTTTAGCACCACTCGGACGGATTGAAGCGCTTACCGATATGAGTTAGGCGCATATGAAGTCCATTCGGGTGTTTGTCACTCAGTTTCACTCTGTGACTTTTGTTCATACGAAAGGAGTGTGCAGTGCAGGTTGAGACACGTCGTGAGGAAGTTTTAGCACCACTCGGACGGATTGAAGCGCTTACGATATGAGTTAGGCGCATATGAAGTCCATTAGGGGTGTTTGTCACTAAGTTTCACTCTAGAACTTTTGTTCGCACGAATGGAGTGTGCGGTGTAGGTTGGGACACGTCGTGAGGAAGTTTTAGCACCACTCGGACGGATTCGAAACGCTTACCGATATGAGTTAGGGCGCATATGAAGTCCATTCGGGGTGTTTGTCACTCAGTTTCACTCTGTGACTTTTGTTCGCACGAATGGAGTGTGCAGTGCAGGTTGGGACACGTCGTGAGGAAGTTTTAGCACCACTCGGACGGATTCAAAATGCTTACCGATATGAGTTAGGGCGCATATGAAGTCCATTCGGGTGTTTGTCACTCAGTTTCACTCTGTGACTTTTGTTCGCACGAATGGAGTGTGCGGTGCAGGTTGGGACACGTCGTGAGGAAGTTTTAGCACCACTCGGACGGATTCGAAACGCTTACCGATATGAGTTAGGGCGCATATGAAGTCCATTCGGGGTGTTTGTCACTCAGTTTCACTCTGTGACTTATGTTTCGCACGATTGGAGTGTACAGTGCAGGTTGGGACACGTCGTGAGGAATTTTTAACACCGACTCGGACGTATTCGAAACGCTTACCGATATAAGTTAAGGCGCATATAAAGTCCATCCGGGGTGTTTGCCACTCAGTTTCACTCTGTGACTTTTGTTCGCACGAATGGAGTGTGCAGTGCAGGTTGGGACACGTCGTGAGGAAGTTTTAGCACCACTCGGACGGATTCGAAACGCTTACCGATATGAGTTAGAGGCGCATATGAAGTCCATTCGGGGTGTTTGTCACTCAGTTTCACTCTGTGACTTTTGTTCGCACGAATGGTGTGCGGTGCAGGTTGGGACACGTCGTGAGAAGTTTTAGCACCACTCGGACGGATTGAAGCGCTTACGATATGAGTTAGGCGCATATGAAGTCCATTCGGGTGTTTGTCACTCAGTTTCACTCTGTGACTTTTGTTCGCACGAATGGAGTGTGCGGTGCGAGGTTGGGACACGTCGTGAGGAAGTTTTAGCACCACTCGGACGGATTGAAAGCGCTTACGATATGAGTTAGGCGCATATGAAGTCCATTCGGGTGTTTGTCACTCAGTTTCACTCTGTGACTTTTGTTCGCATACGAATGGAGTGTGCGGTGCGAGTTGGGACACGTCGTGAGAAGTTTTAGCACCACTCGGACGGATTGAAGCGCTTACGATATGAGTTAGGCGCATATGAAGTCCATTCGGGGTGTTTGTCACTCAGTTTCACTCTGTGACTTTTGTTCATACGAATGGAGTGTGCGGTGCGAGTTGGGACACGTCGTGAGGAAGTTTTAGCACCACTCGGACGGATTGAAGCGCTTACGATATGAGTTAGGCGCATATGAAGTCCATTCGGGGTGTTTGTCACTCAGTTTCACTCTGTGACTTTTGTTCGCATGAATGGAGCAGTGCAGGTTGGGACACGTCGTGAGGAAGTTTTAGCACCACTCGGACGGATTGAAGCGCTTACGATATGAGTTTAGGCGCATATGAAGTCCATTCGGGTGTTTCTCACTCAGTTTCACTCTGTGACTTTTGTTCGCACGAATGGAGTGTGCGGTGCGAGGTTGGGACACGTCGTGAGAAGTTTTAGCACCACTCGGCGGATTGAAGCGCTTACCGATATGAGTTAGGCGCATATGAAGTCTATTCGGGGTGTTTATCACTTAGTTTCACTCTGTGACTTTTGTTCGCATACGAATGGAGTGTGCGGTGCAGGTTGGGACACGTCGTGAGAAGTTTTAGCACCACTCGGACGGATTGAAGCGCTTACCGATATGAGTTAGGCGCATATGAAGTCCATTCCGGGTGTTTCTCACTCAGTTTCACTCTGTGACTTTTGTTCGCACGAATGGAGTGTGCAGTGCAGATTGGGACACGTCGTGAGGAAGTTTTAGCACCACTCGGACGGATTGAAGCGCTTACGATATGAGTTAGGCGCATATGAAGTCCATTCGGGGTGTTTGTCACTCAGTTTCACTCTGTGACTTTTGTTCGCATACGAATGGAGTGTGTGCGGTGCAGGTTGGGACACGTCGTGAGAAGTTTTAGCACCACTCGGACGGATTGAAGCGCTTACCGATATGAGTTAGGCGCATATGAAGTCCATTCGGGTGTTTGTCACTCAGTTTCACTCTGTGACTTTTGTTCGCATACGAATGGAGTGTGCGGTGCGAGGTTGGGACACGTCGTGAGGAAGTTTTAGCACCACTCGGGCGGATTGAAGCGCTTACGATATGAGTTAGGCGCATATGAAGTCCATTCGGGGTGTTTCTCACTCAGTTTCACTCTGTGACTTTTGTTCGCACGAATGGAGTGTGCGGTGCGAGTTGGGACACGTCGTGAGAAGTTTTAGCACCACTCGGCGGATTGAAGCGCTTACGATATGAGTTAGGCGCATATGAAGTCCATTCGGGTGTTTGTCACTCAGTTTCACTCTGTGACTTTTGTTCGCACGAATGGAGTGTGGGTGCGAGGTTGGGACACGTCGTGAGAAGTTTTAGCACCACTCGGACGGATTGAAAGCGCTTACCGATATGAGTTAGGCGCATATGAAGTCCATTCGGGTGTTTGTCACTCAGTTTCACTCTGTGACTTTTGTTCGCACGAATGGAGTGTGCGGTGCGAGTTGGGACACGTCGTGAGGAAGTTTTAGCACCACTCGGACGGATTGAAGCGCTTACCGATATGAGTTAGGCGCATATGAAGTCCATTGGGGTGTTTGTCACTCAGTTTCACTCTGTGACTTTTGTTCGCACGAATGGAGTGTGAGTGTGAGGTTGGGACACGTCGTGAGGAAGTTTTAGCACCACTCGGACGGATTGAAGCGCTTACCGATATGAGTTAGGCGCATATGAAGTCCATTGGGGTGTTTGTCACTCAGTTTCACTCTGTGACTTTTGTTCATACGAATGGAGTGTGCGGTGCGAGGTTGGGACACGTCGTGAGGAAGTTTTAGCACCACTCGGACGGATTGAAGCGCTTACCGATATGAGTTAGGCGCATATGAAGTCCATTGGGTGTTTGTCACTCAGTTTCACTCTGTGACTTTTGTTCACACGAATGGAGTGTGCAGTGCAGGTTGGGACACGTCGTGAGAAGTTTTAGCACCACTCGGACGGATTCGAAACGCTTACCGATATGAGTTAGGGCGCATATGAAGTCCATTCGGGGTGTTTCTCACTCAGTTTCACTCTGTGACTTTTGTTCGCACGAATGGAGTGTGCGGTGCAAGTTGGGACACGTCGTGAGAAGTTTTAGCACCACTCTGACGGATTCGAAACGCTTACGATATGAGATAGGGCGCATATGAAGTCCATCGGGGTGTTTGTCACTCAATTTCAATCTGTGACTTTGGTTCGCAGGAAAGGAGTGTGCAGTGTGTGGTTGGGACACGTCGTGAGGAAGTTCTAGCACCACTCGGACGGATTCGAAACGCTTACCGATATGAGATAGGGCGCATATGAAGTCCATTCGGGGTGTTTGTCACTCAGTTTCACTCTTTGACTTTTGTTCGCATACGAATGGAGTGTGCGGTGCGGTTGGGACACGTCGTGAGAAGTTTTAGCACCACTCGGACGGATTGAAGCGCTTACGATATGAGTTAGTTAGGCGCATATGAAGTCCATTCGGGTGTTTGTCACTCAGTTTCACTCTGTGACTTTTGTTCATACGAATGGAGTGTGCGGTGCGAGTTGGGACACGTCGTGAGAAGTTTTAGCACCACTCGGACGGATTGAAGCGCTTACGATATGAGTTAGGCGCATATGAAGTCCATTCGGGGTGTTTGTCACTCAGTTTCACTCTGTGACTTTTGTTCGCACGAATGGAGTGTGCAGTGCAGGTTGGGACACGTCGTGAGAAGTTTTAGCACCACTCGGACGGATTCGAAACGCTTACCGATATGAGTTAGGGCGCACATGAAGTCCATTAGGGTGTTTGCCACTCAGTTTCACTCTGTGACTTTTGTTCGCACAAATAGAGTGTGCTGTGCAGGTTGGGACACGTTGTGAGCAAGTTTTAGCACCACTCGGACGTATTCAAAACGCTTACCGATATGAGTTAGAGCGCATATGAAGTCCATTCGGGGTGTTTGTTACTCAGTTTCACTCTGTGACTTTTGTTCGCATACGAATGGTGTGCGGTGCGCGAGTTGGGACACGTCGTGAGAAGTTTTAGCACCACTCGGACGGATTGAAGCGCTTACCGATATGAGTTAGGCGCATATGAAGTCCATTAGGGTGTTTGTCACTCGGTTTCACTCTGTGACTTTTGTTCGCACGAATGGAGTGTGCGGTGCGAGGTTGGGACACGTCGTGAGAAGTTTTAGCACCACTCGGACGGATTGAAGCGCTTACGATATGAGTTAGGCGCATATGAAGTCCATTCGGGTGTTTGTCACTCAGTTTCACTCTGTGACTTTTGTTCGCACGAATGGAGTGTGCGGTGCGAGGTTGGGACACGTCGTGAGAAGTTTTAGCACCACTCGGACGGATTGAAGCGCTTACGATATGAGTTAGGCGCATATGAAGTCCATTCGGGGTGTTTGTCACTCAGTTTCACTCTGTGACTTTTGTTTACGCACGAATGGAGTGTGCGGTGCGAGTTGGGACACGTCGTGAGAAGTTTTAGCACCACTCGGACGGATTGAAGCGCTTACGATATGAGTTAGGGCGCATATGAAGTCCATTCGGGTGTTTGTCACTCAGTTTCACTCTGTGACTTTTGTTCGCACGAATGGAGTGTGCAGTGCAGGTTGGGACACGTCGTGAGATAGTTTTAGCACCACTCGGACGGATTCGAAACGCTTACCGATATGAGTTAGGGCGCATATGAAGTCCATTGGGGTGTTTGTCACTCAGTTTCACTCTGTGACTTTTGTTCGCACGAATGGAGTGTGCAGTGCAGGTTGGGACACGTCGTGAGGAAGTTTTAGCACCACTCGGACGGATTCGAAACGCTTACCGATATGAGTTAGGGCGCATATGAAGTCCATTCGGGGTGTTTCTCACTCAGTTTCACTCTGTGACTTTTGTTCGCACGAATGGAGTGTGCAGTGCAGGTTGGGACACGTCGTGAGGAAGTTTTAGCACCACTCGGACGGATTCGAAACGCTTACCGATATGAGTTAGGGCGCATATGAAGTCCATTCGGGTGTTTGTCACTCAGTTTCACTCTGTGACTTTTGTTCGCACGAATGGAGTGTGCAGTGCAGGTTGGGACACGTCGTGAGGAAGTTTTAGCACCACTCGGACGGATTCGAAACGCTTACCGATATGAGTTAGGGCGCATATGATGTCCATTCGGGTGTTTGTCACTCAGTTTCACTCTGTGACTTTTGTTCGCACGAATGGAGTGTGCAGTGCAGGTTGGGACACGTCGTGAGTAAGTTTTAGCACCACTCGGACGGATTCGAAACGCTTACCGATATGAGTTAGAGTGCATATGATGTCCATTCGGAGTGTTTGTCACTCAGTTTCACTCTCTGACTTTTGTTCGCATACGAATGGAGTGTGCGGTGCGAGTTGGGACACGTCGTGAGGAAGTTTTAGCACCACTCGGACGGATTGAAGCGCTTACCGATATGAGTTAGGCGCATATGAAGTCCATTCGGGTGTTTCTCACTCAGTTTCACTCTGTGACTTTTGTTACATACGAATGGAGTGTGCGGTGCAGGTTGGGACACGTCGTGAGAAGTTTTAGCACCACTCTGACGGATTCGAAACGCTTACCGATATGAGTTAGGGCGCATATGAAGTCCATTAGGGGTGTTTGTCACTCAGTTTCACTCTGTGACTTTTGTTCGCACGAATGGAGTGTGCGGTGCAGGTTGGGACACGTCGTGAGGAAGTTTTAGCACCACTCGGACGGATTCGAAACGCTTACCGATATGAGTTAGGGCGCATATGAAGTCCATTCGGGGTGTTTGTCACTCAGTTTCACTCTGTGACTTTTGTTTATGCTATCGCCATATCGATTTGGAGGTTAGCAAAGGATCACCGATGGTGCTCATTGCTAACACCCAAGCCCAAATGAGACAACGGCGAAACACCCAAATAACTCGGACCGATCCGGTATTCCCGGTATGCGATCGAAAACTCGCCCAGATCCCCATACCAGATTTCAATGTCATACCAACTCAATTTGCATAAGGGGGCAATGAACTCAAACCCCACAACCAGACACATAAGCGGAAGCAAAACAAACAAAACCCAACCCGCACAAAAGACGACCGAGCGAAAAACCAAACCCACAAGACTAACAAAAGCACGAAAAAATTGGGCATGATGCCTCTAGAACAGAGGACATCCACCCACCACCATTTAAGGAATATAGAAGCGTACCTTGCCTCTTATCGAAGAAGGAAAGTCAACCGTCGCCTTTGGTTCTTTGAGTGAGATGGAGCCATCGGCAGATCTAGAATGGCCTGCTTGCTTGGTTAGCCAATTCATGCCTGAATGACATCCATCCCACGAAGATCAAGGAGTAGCAAGTCGACAACGAATGGAACCCCTTGAATCATCACGAGGCTCCACTGGACTAAGCGGTGGCTACAACTTTCAACCGGTGCTTCAATGAGGAAAGAGGTATGGCTACAATTAACCTTCATTCCATGATGTAGGGCAAACTCCTTACGAATAAAGAATGAGAAGCCCACAGGTCAAACAACACCCTAGCAAGCATGCCCATTAATGCATAACATACCGGTAAGCACTTGATCACCCTCCCAGGATCTCTCGGCGCAGTGTAGTTGACTTGCCGTGACTTGAGGAGGCCTTCCATTGGGACGGAGGTAGTGCAATTGCGCCGAGGCCGTGGGGCGTTAAAGTTGGTGCCCGCGCCGAAGAACAGCGATCAGCGGATGAAGTGACCCGCCGCCCGCAGATTGAAGCACGGGCCGGACCGCAGATCATCCCACACTCAAACGGCCGCGGTGCGTGGGGCTGGGAGCAACGATAGGTGGCGAACAAAACCTTTCGACGGAAAGGGGCGAGTAGGTGCCTCGGCGCAGATGGAAAGCTGCGCGAGCCTTTGTGAATGCCGCCAGCCAACCGTGATCTGAGCACCCCTCTTCCTCTTCTTCTCCTCTTGATGGCTCTTCATTTTGTGCTCCCTCTGTGATAGCCCGACTCACCAAGGTGTTGAAGTGAAGTCACAGATTGAGAGTTTGTCTTGCATCTTGGTGACATACCATTCATGAACCATTATTGCTTCTTTGCATCGCTGCCCACCTCTTCCGTGCATATTGAGCCAAGGAATTGAACTCCTGTGAGTAGTCCATCATGGACTTGTTCAATTGCTTCAGGGAGAAACTCCCGCTTCTTAATATCCATGAGCCCCTTCGATATGGTATGCCGGAAGGCCTCACGAATTCGCCATGACACACGATGATGGCGGGCTGCATCACCAAGAAGTTAGCCCACCAAGCACCGGCGGAACCTTGAAAGCTGCTTGGCGGCGTGGAGCGCCTTCTCATGATCTTCACATTGGATGAGGCAAATTTACCGCTCTATCGTTCGCAGCCATCATCCGCCTCAAGTGGCTCACTAGCACGAAAATGTGGCGGTGGGTATGGAGAAGTCCAAGTACCCATTGGGCGATCCGCCCATCACGACCGCCTCGAGGAGCTTCGATTACGGACCAACATCTCCGAATCCTGTTGGTTTTACTGCCGATTTTGCTCGACCTCATCGTAACATCCGACAAGTTGGGAGGAGGAGGCGGGTCATTGCCTTGGGGCTGTGATCAGCCCGCACCATCATCATCTCCCGCTCCACCACAGTCCTCATTCTAGACTCACAAGAAAGGAACAAGACATTAGACTTGGTTAAAATCGGGTCAACACCGATTTAACGAATAGCACTCAACAATAATTAAAGTCTACAATTTTTAATAAAGTAAGATGCAATGGCCTTGTGCAACTACATGCATGCATGATATAAAATGTATGCTACTAACGTCAACACTTCTTCCATTCCCACCATCTAACCGGTACTATCACAATTATAGACATAGGGCGGTAATACAAACTTACTACTACTAAGGGGTTAATATAAACCCGACTCAAGACGCCTAAGTGGATGTCAAGTTTTGGGTTCGATCTTTATGCACCTTGCTCGATACCACCTTGTCGCGGAGCGCCGCCGGAGATTTCTCGGGCTAGTTGGACATGCTATCGCCACATCGGTTTGAGGTTGCAAAGGATCACCGATGGTGCTCGATTGCTAACACCCAAGCCCAAATGAGACAACGGTTAAACACCCAAATAACTCGGACCCAATCGGTATTCCCCGGTATGCGATCGAAAATCGCCAGATCCCCACATACCGGATTTCAAAGTCATACCAACTCAATTTGCATAAAGGGGGCAACGAACTCGAAACCCCACAACCAGACGCATAAGCGGAAGCAAAACAAAACAAAACCCAACCCGGCACAAAGACGACCTGACGAAAAACCAAAACCCACAAGACTAACAAAAGCATCGAAAAAATTGGGCATGATGCCTCTAGAGCAGAGGACATCCACCAGCAGGACAGAGAGACAAATTGCATATATATATATATATATATCAACAATAACAACTAAATATCTACGACCAACTACGCATCTCGATCATCAACCATCATATAACAACCACATCAAGTATCAAAAGTTAAAGCCTCCACATGCTACAAACACAACCCATACATATACAACAAAAGTTATCCAAACCCCAAGGTAAATAAAATTAAGACTCATCCGAAGTGTCCTTGCCATCAACACTTCCGGCGCTTGCATCAGCGAATGAGCCTCTACTCGGTGTCCCTTGGACAACCGAGAGACAATAAGACAGAACTCACAACCTGCATCGCCTCACTGAGAAAACCACAAAGCGAAGCATGAGTCCAGAAGGTACTGAAGTCTTACCCGTGGTCCATATATGACCGACTCACAAAGGAATATGCATTGGATAAAACAATGGAATAAGCCACGGGTAATAAGTGCGAAAAGCTTAACTTTGTAGTAGATTACGCCTACACTACTCAATTCACAAGTTTTAAAGATTATAACAAGCATCTACTACTACATTGAAGGTTTGCAATTAAGTACATGAAGTAACACAAGTATCACCACCATTCACAACAAATTCATCAACATCTCGCATTTCTTTTACAGATTTTAAGTTGTTACTACGATGAACTGAGCGATGAGAGAGCGTGTTTCTTATCAGTTGTGGCGATTCAAATCGTTTATTCACTGCAGGATCATCAATCACGACGACATGAATCCCACACAGAATCCGCATCAACCGCCCCTCCCACCATATCTATCCGATGAACCGCCCTCATGCGCACGAGCACCTAGCAACCTCCCCGAGCGACACAAGTCCAACTTGGCCTCCCGAGGAGACCTAGGCCTCGAACTCCACCCCAACCATCGCATGAAGTTGCACCCCATCGACTAGGGAATGGTGAAAGAGTGGCTTACACGCGCCCATATCACGGCATGTGATCAACAAGGGTTGCTCAATCAAAGGTCAAACTGAGCGGTCCTCAATCGACACAGGCGAGAGCTACACATTCGAGTCTACACACTCTCATGTCCCAACCCTCTCGCCCGGTCTCCAATTCACATTTACATTTTCAACCTACTCCCATTTCCAAACCATGTAGTTCATAAGTGTGAAGTAGTACATCACAAGTGGTGGAACCATCCACCACTTGGCCCGAACCCGACCGCTAAGCAATTTAAGCGTGACATAAAATATTACTCATGTTAGGTTCCAAATGACAATTCAACAATTAACAAGGATGACATATGCAGTAAATAGGTTCTAACATTCTACCCACAATTCAACTCCTAATGCACTACTTAAAACACCCGTTAAGCAATTCATTCACAAAGATAGAATATATAAGGATCAATGATGCTTAGGTGCTTGCCTTGTGCTTCAATTGGATTTTCAGAGCTACCGGCTCTTCAACTCCCACGGATACGCCACCGCCATGGATCGTTCTCTACACGATGTATGGATGCAAAATGAGATGCATGAAATGCATATGTAAAGGAAATGCAATTCAAGTTTTAATAAAATTCCAAAATGCAATCCTTCTACAACAAAACAAAAGCAAAACGTTGACACTACGTATCAATAGCTAAACAATACTTTGATATGCTTTACACAACTCCAACCAAAATCCTAACCTTCATTTTGAAATTTGGACAGATTTTAGCCCTTCTAGACCGATTTCACCATTTTGGCATAACTTCTACATGGTTACATGAAATTGAGTGATTCCAAGTCCTAATGAAACTTAAGAGATATATCTACAACTTAGTTTTAGCCGATTTCTCATTTATTGCTTGAGTAATGCCCAGTTTGCCCATGAACAGAGGGTGGATTTTGGGTTCAGAATTTATAGTCTTTCTGGACAGCATGCACCATTTTGCCATAAAAATGCTATACCTAATGGAATTGAGCAATTGATGACAGTTTTGGAATCTACACAAAATTTCCTACAACTTCTCAGGAAAAACTCAAAGCTAATTCGGCCTCTAACTATTTTTAAACTACAGTCCAAGTTTCAGCTTTCACAGATTCAGCATCTCAGTGCAGCAGGTACCAAAATCATCATAACTTTCGTTTGGATGGATGGAATCAAGTGATTCCGATTGGAAAATAAAGGTAACTCATTTGCCTACATCTTCTTCTTCAGTGGACCAAGCAGGAAATGCTGGGAACTAGCTCTAAAACACGAAACACAGCAGCACAATTTCCTGCTCGAAAATGACAGAACATTGTACCAAACCCTAAATTGATTTTCCTCAAATCCACCAATGAAACTTCAATCCAAAGCATGTAATCCATACATCTACCTCATTTATACCATCCACACCCAATCATCAAAACCCTAGGAGAGAAATTACCTAGAAGGAGGTGGGAGAGGAAGGAGATGAGCTGCTTGGGGAGGAGGAAGGAGCTGCTGCTTGGGAGCTTGGAGGCGCCACCAATGGAGGGAGGGCTGCAGGAGGAGCTCCAAGGGCGCCAAGGAGGAGGTAGGAGGCGTGGAGGAGAGACTTAGGGAGGAGCTGCCCCTGGCTGATTTCTTGGCTTGGGAAGAAATGAGGATGGGAAAAAATGAGCTCTAATGCACACATGTGGCTAGATATTTGTTGGCTTTGGTGGTTTGACTATTTTGCCCCCATGGGTGTGGGCATGACAAGGTTTATATAGTAATATGGCTAGGAGAAGTTATTTGTTTGATTGAACCGATTCAATTTTGAGTCATATTTAAAACTAGTGTTTGATTTTGGATTGGGATCAAATTCAACCCCGATTTAGAGAAAGTTTCTAGTTCAAAATGTTTTGGTTAAGTTTGAAAAATTCTAAGTGGCGGTTTACGATAGTCGTTGCGATCGGAAGTTAATAATAATGCACGCCAAAATTTTGGTTGGCGCTAATTTTTAGCACAAACCAAATCGAATTTGGGGCCTCACAAATCCTCCCCATAAAAGAATCTCGTCAGAGATTCGAAACCGAGAATGGAGCGAATAGAACCCAAATTGGATAAAGGAGTCATAATCTCACAAGATGACTCAAAATGCGATAAGACAAGCTATAGACCATAACACTTACATACTAGGGAAGAAATCGGGGTAGTCGAGCCTTCAAACGATCTTCTCGTTCCCACGTAGCTTCATCTTGAGGTGGTTGCTCCACTTTGCACTTTGAAGAATTTAATTGACTTCCATGAGTCTTGCGTTCCGCTTCTTCCAAAACCCGAATTGGATGCTCTTGATAAGATAAGTCGGTTGAACTTCTAGGTCATCCACATCAAACTGCTCAAATGGATGCGGAGGCATTGCTTCAATGCGACACGTGGAAAACATCGTGGATTGCCGCAAGTGAAGGAGGAGCTCTAACTTGTATGCCACTTTACCACGCTTCACCGGGATCCGGAAAGGTCGATATGGCAGTGCTAGCTTCCTCGACTCGAATCGGCGGGTGCCCGGAATGGAGATACCTTGAGATAGACATGATCACCAGCGTCCGAAGGAGAGGGTCTCCTACGACGATCGATCGATAACTCTCTTTGTCGTGATTGTGCTATCCTCGAGTTATCTTGAACAGCCTTTACCTTCTTTTACCTTCCATGACTAAGTGAGCCCAAAGAACGATGTTCACCACTCTCCGACCGAGTTCGGGGAGTTCGGCGAACCGACCATACAAAGCTTCAAAGGAGACATTACGTCTTGATCCGATAGTTGTTGTTATGCGAACTCGCATATAGAAGGCATTCATCCCATTTCTTCCCATATGACAAGACACGCTCTCGGCATATCCTCAGAATGATTGACCCTCTCGAGTCTACGACCCGTGCATTTGAGGATGATATCTTTTGTTTGACAGACAGTGCCCAAAGGCCTCATGTAGGCTTCTCGAGTGCAGAACAACGCGTGAGGCCCGATCGACACTATCCGCTTGGGCACTCCATGCGGGCACAAGATCCGGAGATATATACAACTCCGCATATTTCATGGATCGATAGTTATGTGCGAACCGCCAGAAATGTGCGGAACTTAAGTCAACGGTCGACTATAACCCATATCAGTCGTGACTCGAAGAGTGTCGTGGGCTGACCCGATAATGAAGTCCATGCGATATCTTCCACTTCCAACTCCGGAATAGGCAAGGCTGAAGAGTGCGGCTGGCCCGAGATGCTCGGCCTTTACCCTTTGCGAACATCGCACTCACCACATAGCGAGCAATCTCGCTTCATGCGAGTCCACCAAAACCGCGGCTTGAGATCTTGGTACATCTTATTGCTGCCGGATGGATCGTGAGTAAGGAATTGTGGGCCTCATCGAATCTTTCTCCTTAACTCATGGTCCTTAGGAGCAGCGAGGCGCTTCGCCGAGAACCACGAACACCATGATCGCCGAGGCGAGGCGTGTAAGCAGTGGCGCTCATGCGCCTCTCGTATGTGGGCAACACCCGTCGATCTGTTGTGCCTCTCGATGCAGTCAAGCAAAGTGAATTCAACTCGCAGTTGGCCAATAACCCATCTTCAACCATTTCGATGCCGAGCTTACAAACTTCGGCACAAAGAGTGGCGCTGCGAGTTGCACTGTGAGGCAGTTGCATTGTGCTTTGCGACTTACTAGCCTCGCCACCACATTGGCTTTCCCGGGTGGTAGTGTACCTCGGTTGTAATCTTTGATAAGCTCAAGCCATCTTCGTTGCCTCATATTCAACTCTGATTGAGTGAAAATGTACTTGAGGCTCTTGTGATCTCGTAAATATTGCATTTGTTGCCCAATAGGTAATGGCGCCAAATCTTTAGAGCATGCACCACACGCGGCAAGTTCCAAGTCATGCGTCGGGTAGTGCTCTTCTGGCGCTCAGCTTGCAGAGATGCATAGGCAACCACTCGGCCTTCTTGCATCGACACACAGCCAAGACCAACGCCCGATGCATCGCAATAGACATCGAAGGCTTGTGAATATCTCAGTCGTATGAGGGCGAGGCGGTAATGCCGTTGTTTCAATGTACAAATGCTCGCTCACGGCCCGCTTGACCATTTGAATTGAACCCTTCTTGACAACTCTGTCATCGGTTTGGCAATCTTGGAAGTCTGGATGAATCGACGGTAATAGCCCATAGCCCAAGAAAATGCGGATCTGCATGGCGATCTTTGGTTGCTCCCATTGGAGGACATCTTGTACCTTTCTCGGGTCAACATCGACATGGCGCTCGGAAAGGACATGCCCTGAAAACGACACATCGGTCAGCGGAACTTCGCATTTCTTTGAACCGCGCATAAGCGATGCTCCGAGAAGTCTCTCGAGACAATGCGAAGATGTTCGGCATGCTCCTCCTCATTCTTTGAGTATATGAGGATGTCATCAATGAATATGACTACAGATGAGTCAAGTTCCTCCATGAAGTGAATTCATCATGTAGGTGAAGTATCATGGTGCATTCGTCAGTCCAAAAGACATGACGGTATACTCGTACAATCCATAGCGAGTGGAAGGCTGTCTTGAGATATCCTCCACTCGAACCTTGATTTGATGATAACCCAGCCCAGTCAATCTTTGAGAACACCGTGCACCGACAAGATGATCAAAAGGATGTCAATCCTAGGAAGGAGTACTTGTTCTTGATGGTGACTGCGTTCAGGGCGATAGTCAACGCAAAGCGAAGGGACCCGTCCTTCTTGGTCACAAACAGGCCAACCCCAAGGCGAGAGCTCGAGCGAATAAACCCCTTGTCCATCAGTTCCTTCAAGCTGTTTCTTGATTCGGCCAAGCTCATTTAGCGGCATTCTATCTGGTACCTTGGCCGAGCAGCCCGGGTTGGAAGGTCAACTCACGAACTCGATATCCCAATCGGAGACATCCACGGCAGTTCCTCCGAACACATCAGGGTATTTAGACACCACCGAATGGACTCCAACTCTAATTTCAACACCATTTAAGGAATATAAAGCAGCCTTGCCCTTATCGAAGGAAAGTCAACCGATGCCGCCCTTTGGTTCTTTGAGTGAGATGGAGCGCCTCAGCACAGTCTAGAGACGACTGCTGCTTGGTTAGCCAATTCATGCCTGAATGACATCCATCCCACGAAGATCAAGGTAGCAGTACGACAACGAATGGAACCCTTGAATCATCACTGTAGGGCCACTGGACTAAGCCCAATGACTACAACTTTCAACCGGTGCTTCAATGAGGAAAGAGGTATGGCTACAATTAACCTTCATTCCATGATGTAGGACAAACTCTTACTGAATAAAAAGAATAGAAGCCTCGAGTCAAACAACACCCTAGCAGCATGCCCATTAATGCATAACATACCGGTAAGCACTTGATCACCCTGCAGGATCTCTCGGTAACTGTGTAGTTGACTTGCCCGTGACTTGCAGCTGAGGAGGCCTTCCATTGGGACGCGGAGGTAGTGCAGCTGCGCCTTGAGGCCGTGGGCGTTAAAGTTGGTGCCCTCACGAGGAGCGAACGATCGCGGATGAAGTGACCAGCTACATCGCCATGATTGAAGCCGCGGGCTCGGACCGGCGATCATCGCACTCAAACCCGAAATTTGCGGGTGTGGGGCCGGGAACAGCGATAGGTGGCGAACAAAACCCGCTGGACGGAAGGGCGGAGTAGGTGCCTCGGCGCGGGATGGAAAAGCTGTAGCGAGCACGCCGTGAATCGCCGCCAGCCGAAAGTACCGACACCCCTCTTCCTCTTCTTCTCCTCTTGATGGCTCTTCATTTTTGCTCCTCGTGATAGGCAGACTCACCAAGGTGTTGAAGTCGGGAAGTCACCAGGTGAGAGTTTGTCTTGCATCTTGGTGACATACCATTCATGAACCAGTGTTGCTTCTTTGCATGTTTGCATCCACCTCTTCCTAAGTGCATATTGAGCCAAGGGAATTGAACTCTGCATGGAGTAGTCCATCATGGACTTGTTCAATTGCCGGGGAGAGAAACTCCACAACTTCTTAATATCCATGAGCCTTCGGGATATGGTATGTCCGGAAGGCCTCACGGAATTCGCCATATATGACACTACCCGGTGATCGGCGGCCGCATCACCAAGAAGTTGGCCCACCAAGCA
>JAYEVK010000192.1:0-151152 GCA_036346275.1 Otatea glauca
AAACACAACGAAAAACACAACAAGAACCACGATACACGCTCATACGCTGTACCACCTCGCCGAGCTCTCCTCGACCACCGCCCCCGAGTGGTCCCGTGGTCAAGCTCCCTGTTCATCCTCCCCGAGGAGCCTTTTAGTCACCTTTCGCCTACGGGCAAGACTGGAGTAGAGCTATTACCCGACCTAGGGGGCTCGAACCAGTATAAACGCTGTGTCCCCTGTTCGCTTGTTCTTCTCCCTCGAACTGTGTGCCTGCTGGCGCTCCCTCCATCCCGGACGAACATGACTTTGGGCCTCGCCCCTTTGCACGATCCTTTCCCCCTTATTTGCGGTTGACGGTCCTGATCATCGACAAGTATGTTAGATTTGCATTCTGTGTGCAACTTGTTGAGTGCTTTATGTACTCACCCCCTTGTAACAAAACATCACCAGTTGGAGAAGAAGCAACGCCTGCTTTTGAGGAAGAGTATCAGGAAGAGGCGAATAACTAGGGTGAGAACCTTGTCAGTTGCCTGTGGCAGATTGAAGGGTTTCTACGCTTGTGTTTATTTCCGCTGCTATTTATTTACTTTAAGTTTTAGCCCTGTGAGGCGTATTCATGTAAGGTTGACCATAAGGTCATCGAACAGTTATATTTAATATTGATAAAGTCTTTATTATGTTACCGTTAAGTATGATTGTGATATTCATCAATGTTGAGCCTGTGTGCACTAGCGTGATCCTGGACTAGTGCGGAATACACAGAGGGTCCGTATTTGCATATTCGGGTCCCGACACCTGGGCAGACAAGGTCTGAGTGCACTCCTTAGCTTAGGATCTAGAGTCAGCTTCCCTATGTCAGTTATTGGGGAAGATGAGAACGAGTCTAAGTCATAGTATTCTCTACTATCTTTTCTATGCTCTTAGCCACCCAGTTTGTAGTTCTCGACTTCTTCTCCTCATACTGTCTTTCTGGTTTTTATTGAGTTCATTTGGGTTTTCGTTGCACCTAATTCTGCTAATAACTCATTTTAAAAAGTTTTGTGCTTAAAATTGATTCACATGTTGAGGGGGAGTTTAGGAATCTTTTCATACATTGCATATAAACTTCATTTTCTGTTTAATGAACTTTATCTATTATGCAAATAAGCTATTATTCATGCTATGCACCATGCTCTTTTTTGAAAAATGCTAGCTTAGATATGTCCAAGTTCATTTATCTTGCTAAGCTTGTTAAAATTTGAAAATTAAGGCTTTAAATGAAAACTTGATGAAGTGCTTTTACTTGCTAAGTTCCTCCACTAGGAGTATTTGCCATGATTTGTGAAAAGTTTGGAATTCTCTAGAGTCCCTATAGCAACTTGGGTGAAACTTGTTTGATCCATACTTGAGTCCTTCATTTGCTCATGAATCAATGTGCTAAAATGAAAATTAAGCAAAAATGACTTTCTTTGTGCGTATTAGACTTAACACCTTACATTCACAAGACAGCCTTCCATTCCACTTGGGATGAACTTGGAATGTATCGTGTATGACGAAGACTATTATCTTAAGAGTTCATCTTGAGATGGTCGAGTATGGCTTTAAGTCAATTGCTTTAAAAACAATGCAAATATAAAAAAACATAAGTGCGTAAAGAATGCAAATAATGTCAAACATTTGCACCCCGCTATGTCTTTCAAAGTCTTAAAGAAAACTTTGCATTAATTGAAAAATGAGCTTGAAGGACCTTGTATGCACTTCAAGATTCCCCAAAGTGTTGAGTAGGTTGAACTCTAGGTTTTCCATTTGATCCTTTGAATGGCTTTGCTTCTAGCTTTGAAACTATTGCTATGTTTTGCACTTGTCAAATCTTGCTAAAAATGGCATTTTCAAAATTAAGCTTATAAGCAAAATTTGTTATTGCACTTGGACATGTCTTAGTTTAGTCTAATATGAAAATTGACTAGCTTGGTGTCATATGTTGTCATTGTGGTCACTTGGATAATCTTCAAAGCTCTTTTGATGCATTTCATGCATACATGTGTTAAAGGGGAAGAAGATGTTTTCTTGATGCTTATATTGCCAAAAGGGGGAGAAATTGTAGAAAAGGCAACATTAAAAAGATAAAAATGTGATTGCATTCTGATTCTTATGATCTTTGTGAAGTCTTGATAATCTTTAAGAATCATAAGCATCTTGAGTTTTTATTATATTTTAGAGCTTTTGTGGAAAACTTGCTCTTTCCTTGGTCTAGTCTAAAACCCTTCTTGTCAACTTGGTCATGATTTCATTTCCTCTCTTATTGGACCAAGATTAGCTTTGCATCCAAATTGCCTTCTTCTTTCCTTCTTCAAACTCAAATTTGTGTCTTTTGTGTTATTTGTCAATATACTCATCAAGGGGGAGATTGAAAGACCATGTGGAGGTCTACCCATGTTTGTGATGAGTATTTGACTAAATTTGAGCTTGGTATGCATTGGTATGAGTTTGATTTGAATTGGATTTTCAATTTAAAGCAATTTGAACTCTGTCTGGGATTTGCTTGAGAGGGTATTGGGGGTTCTGGCAGTCCGGTGCTACCGGCCATGGCATCCCGGTGCTACCGATCGAGCGGTAGCACCGGCCTCGAAGAGCGGTGTGAAAATTCCAAAAGGGTGCATTTTTGGGAAATGTGGTGGTCAAGTGCTATCGTCCATGCTATTCCGGTGCTACCGGGGTAGCAGTAGCACCAGCTCAATTGCCCGGTGTAGAAATTCTAGAGAGGGTCTCTTCTGGTTTTGGGATGTAGGGTGGCACTACCGGCCTGGGGGCGGTAGCACCGGCCCTTATGAGCGTAAATGATACAAAACTTGTGATTTTGATGGATTTAATTGCATATCTTTTTGGACATTACTATGTGATGGGTTTTCCTTGTTTTTTATGGTTGCAGGACGACATGCTTGATCATGGTGAGGCGGAGGATGACCGGGACTAGGCGAGGAGCGTCGAAGGTCCAGACGGTCGAGGATCGCCGGAAGATGATTGAAGACGGAGTAGCTACAAGCAGAGAAGATAAGGAACGAATGAGATGCTAGCTAGATGCTGCGTGGATCAAGGAAGGCCATCGGATCATTGTCTAGTTTATAGGATAGTGGGTCTAGTTAGTATGCTTTGAAAACCATGCAAGAAAACCCGGTTTGTTGGTGGGTTTTGGGTTAGCCCTTGCATGGCTGTGTGAGTGGGTCAATCCTAGACCTTGATGGTGTGCCCTATGGTTGAGGGACTCATCTAAGGGTGGTAGGTGGCCCAAGAGTAGTATAAATAGAGGGGGAGGGGTGGCCTTCCTCCTTTTGAAGGTTTTAGAGGTTTTGTGCTCCTTTGAGCTTAGCCCACTTTGTTGTGAGGTTTTGTAAACCTCCTTTCCAGAAATGCAAATCATTTTCTCTTATGCTTAAATTTAGTTTATGCATTTAAATTCAATATTTTAATTCCGCACTTAAATTCTTGCAATTTACATTCATGTAATTTGGATTTCCCTCCACTCCTTCAAAATGCTTTTGGATTTGCCTCCTCTTTTTCTAAATGCTTTTGCTTCTTGTGCCGAGGATGTTGATTGATGGATGATTCTTCTTTAGATCATATCCCAATCATCTAGGCAATCCATGTATTTTTCTTGCAAGAAACCGGTCTTATGTTCTTAGTTGAATTATTCTTCTAGATCATGTTTGTTGGGTGTTGAACTTGTGTTCTTGCTTGCTGTGACGTGTGGGAGGCTATCCAAGATCATCTTGATCATCAAAACCCCACGAGAAAGTTCAAGATCAAGTTCTTGAGTTTTTGCTCAAACTTGGTGTGTTCTTCCTTCAAAGTGAAAAAGGTCGAAACTTTGACGTCAATCCTTGCGATTGAAGGTTGGAATAAGTTCCTGACATCCTTAGGATCACATCTACCATGTTTTGTGAATTTTTGTCCAGTCGATCAAAAGATTCATCAAGATTTGCTTTTGAAGGTCATGCTGATTCTTCAGCTGTTCTTGAGCCCGGTGCTACCGCCCCTAGTGCATTGCTACCGACCTCTAGTGCTACTGGCCTCCCAGCGGTAGCACCGCCCATACAGAACAACTAGCTCATTTTATTTGCTTCCTCTGAGTGTTTCTCTTTGAAGGTTCGTTTGGAATATTTTGTGGGGGGGGGGGAATTTTATTTGGGATCATTCACCCCCTCTGATCGCCATCTCGGTCCTTCACTTTCTTATAATCAGTGAAGGCATCTGGTAGATTATTAGTTATTTGTTGTAGATTTATTATCCTTTGAACATCAAGTTCGGAGTCTTTAGTGCGTGGGTATAAGGACAGAATGCATGTGGCATTCCAATCTATTTTTTTGGTATTTATTAGTGTGGTACTTTTGTCCCCTTAATGCCAAGAAATTGTTCGCATCAAAGATACATTCATCGTACTGAGACGTATACAGATCCCCTGTTAATGCTCTAGGTATTTACTAATTGACAGAGATTCATAATCTATATAGATCCCCAACTTCCAATGAGAGCCCATGGATGTACGCTGTGGTGGTGAGATTGGCACATGTGCAGCACAACCAAATATTCGTAGATGGAAAATACTTAGCTCTTTCCCACACACTATTTGTAAAGGGGAACTTTCTAGGTATGCAGTTGGTCTGAGTTAAATTAATATAGTAGCGTGTAGCATTGCATAGCCCCAACAACTAGTGGATAGTCTACAATTCTGCAAGAGTGGCCTAGAATAAGTTTTATTATTCTAATTAATGACTTTGTAAGGCCATTTTGTGTGTGGACATGAGGTACCGAATGCTCTACATTAATGACCAGAGCCATACAATAATCATTAAATGCTTTGAGGTAAACTCGCTAGCATTGTCCATTTGGATGGACTTGATCCTTTCATTTGGAAAGGATGCTCTTAATTTAATAATCTAGGTGATTAATTTTGCAAAAGTATGATTTTGAGTAGATAAGAGGCATATATGGGATCATCTAGTAGAAGCATCTATCAGGATCATAAAGTATATGAAGGTGCTCGATAGGGGCTGGATGGGTTCACAAAAATCACTTTGAATTCCTTCCAGGAAACTGGTGATTCTTCCTTAACTTTTAGAAAAGAGGATCCTATTATGAGCTTTACTTTAGCACAAGCATGTCATAAAAAGTCTTCAAGTCTAGGGAAGTCCGTAGTGTTTATGCTATGGCCAGCAAAATTATTAATGATTTTTTTCATCATATTCAGCCTAGGATAACTCAGTCGATCATACCAGATCATAAAGAGCTCTGGTTTCTAAGTATTGTTTTCATCGCAACATAAATTTCAGGTTTTATATATGTATAGTATAATCCTAAGGAGAATGAAGTTTTAAATCATGTGTTTATGGTACTCGTTAAATTTAGTCATAAGTATGTATTATGTACCATCCTTATTTTTTATCTCCATGTGGAAACTATTCAAACGGATGTCTTTGAAACTTAATAGAGTACGACTAGACTCAGAGTACAAGAGAGCATCCTCTATTATTATATGGGTACCCATAGGGAGAATTATGATGGCTCTTCCAGTGCCAACAATGAGGGCATCGCTTCCAGCGATGGTCACAATATTTATAATTTTCTTAGTCAAAGTCTAGAAATATGTAGTTTCCCTACGCATTGAATTTGTGGTGCAACTTCTACAAGATAGATTTTCTCCTCCGCTGTAACATCCCAAAAAAATTTCCATAAGTATTATTTTATTACTATTTGTGCATCCTGTGATTTTCCTGAATTTACTGGATTTTTTGGATTTATTTTAAACTAAGTATATTGGCCTTTTGTGAAAATTAATCAAATATAGATAAAGTTAATATAAAGTTTGGCTAAAAATATTTTATTTGAGTTAAAAATGTTTCAAAGTATTTATGAGAATTTTATTGGATTTTTCCTGATATTTTTATTGCCTTAAACTAATTAAATGAATTTCTGTAATTGTTTTTAAAGAAAAATCCAGGAAATATTTAATAGTAACTGTAGGAGCCCATTATCGCTTCCGCTCGCCCGCATCGTGTGGCCCAATTCCGCTCGAAAACCCTAACCCTAAGAGTGTTGACCGTTGGATCTTGATCCAACGGACGTGCTCCCCTCCTCACTGCGCTGCGCTGAGAGCCGTTGGATCGAATCGGCATGGAGGGTCGAGATGGAGCCACGTCGCTTCTTTGAGTCGCCGTCAGACTCCGCCGGCCATCTCCGAATCAGCAGCATTCTCCACGCCATGCACGCCTCCCCATGCACCTATTTAAAGAGCCGCCATGTGCATCGGATTCCCCATCTAGCGCCGCGCATCTACCGCAACCCGTGCACCCTGAGCCGCCGTCGTCCACACGTGAGAGCTCACCGGAGAAGAAGGTCGCAGTCGCCACGGTTTTCGTCCAAAAGGGCCGTCGATCCGCCGTCTCCGCCGCTCCGAGGACCATATTAGAGATCCCCGTTCCGAGATGCACCCGCACCGCCAAAAAATGTCGTCGTTGGACCACCGAATCATTGCAATGCCATCGTCGTCTCCAATGCCGGTGAAGTTCCCCGCCACCGCCTCGCCATCTTCGTGGAGCGAGTTTTTGTCCATTCGATCCGTGGCGAACCGCCAGGATTTCACCGCGTCACAGACAATTGCTTCCATCCGATCCAATCAATCCTGTGGATGCGCGTCGCATGTCGAACATCGGCATGGGAGGCACCGCAGCCAATCCGATGAAGCCGCGTGTCAGGCGCGTGATGCAAAGCGCCGTGGACCTCGTCCACGGTGGACCAGAGGAGGTCCCGTGGACCAAGTCCATGGACCGTGCCACATGTCGGCATGCGACTGATCCAGATCGATGCTGATGTCAGCATGACGTCACACTGATGCAATAATACGTTTTTCTTTATAGAAATATTTCGGTTTTTTAATTGATTTTCCAATTTTTTGATTTTTAGAAATTTGAATCTTCTCCGAGGCCGTTCTCCCTCATAAGAACTCCGATTAAGGTGATTCAAATTTCTAAAAATTTGTAAAATTGAGATATTTTTAATGGTAAATTTTATTTTATTTTTGGAGTTCATTTGCTCTCTGTTTTGGTATTTATTTGCTTTTATCCTTCGGTTCGCGTAGACGTTGAATTGTGCGACGCTCCGCAAGAGGATCCGCCGACCCAAGATCAATTTCCAGAACAAGACCAGAACCTATTCCAAGGCAAGTTGTTCTTTGATCATGTTAAACCCATGTTTATAAAATCGCTATATTGATTTACTTTAATGCATGCTATTTCATGTATACAATTGTTTCAAATTAAATTGGGATCTAGTTAATCCACCAATTGATCTATACCCTACCTTGTCATTTGTATGCCATGATCTATTGTCACCCTAGATTGATTCACTATAGTTGCTTAATGTTAAAATCAACATGGAAGGTTAGATTGTGATAGTTGCTTAGCCATGCCATGTCATCACACGTACCCGAATCAATGATGTTTAATCTTGACTAATGGAATATGGAAAAATGATATGAACTTGTGTGTCATGTGTGGTCACACGATGAGATTGAGTTATTGTGGCGATGGATGTCACGCAATGATGTTGAATTGTTGATAGCACGTGGTGCTTGGTAATCAACTGGGGTGGTGATCACTTAGATTGGGGCAAGTGACAAGGGACGAGTATGCCAAGGTGGGCCTGATGGGCAGAGGGTATGTGGAAGTCTTGCTCTGATCATCCTAAGGACTTAACCTTGCAAGCCTTTGACCTGAGTCAATCATGTAACCACATATCTAGTATGGGACAGCCTAGCTGATTAATTTACAATGTCTTAGTTTGGTACTATCAATGGCGGTGTGAGTTCCCGAGTTATGGAGTAACTCACATGGCGCAAGAGGGGGGCCCTGGTTGTGGTTTTCAGACCCACCAGTATTGAAAACTAAGCTGGTAGTATCAGGTTAAGGTAGTGCATTGTAAAGGCTTTGTTATAATCACTCACCTTTGTGGTGTATGGTTGTATCATGTGGGTAAAGTGCATAACCTCTGCAGAGTGTAAATCTATTCAAATAGCCGTGCTCGCGGTATTGAGCAATGCTCGGGAATTACAGTTAAGGGTTAGTTTAATTAAATGGAAAACTTGATTGGGATGGCAGAATTACCATATGGAAGGTTGGAACTTGACTTAGGATTGGAAACTTGGTTTACTTGAGAAATGTTGAATCTATCTATTACTGTTATTTGTTTTATGGTCTCTACAATCTATTTATTGTATTTATTCATAAATGTTGCTTATTGCAAAATAGCCATATTAGCCTTTTCCTTTGGAATAAGCCTTGCATATAGTTACATAGAATTGCATTGTGCACAACTTGTTGAGTGCTTTATGTACTCACCCTTGCCAACAACCACAATCAACAGTTGAGGAGTCTACACCTTTGTTGGAGGAGGAGTTCCAGGAGGACACGGGTCATTAGGGTCCGAGCCTTGTCAGTTGCCTGTGGTGAACTGATGAGTCATCTACGTCTTCTATTTTTCGCTGCATATTTCTTAGTTTATAATTCAAGTCTAGCCCTGAGTGGCTTAATAATTTAAGTTGGTCATAAGATCATACACTTAGTTATATCAATAAATAGAGTTTCATTATTATTATCGTTAAGTATGGTGTGATATGTACCAATGTTAAGCTGTGTGCACTAGCGTTGATCCTGGAACTAGTGCGATAAATACAGTGGGTCCGAATCAGTGGATTCGGGTCCTTACAGAGGTGGTATCAGAGCATACTGACTGTAGTCTTGGCTCTAGATATCATGGTGGTGTCCTAGGTGTGTCCAAAACTATTTTCTAAAAAAATCTAAATTTGACTAACAAGACACTCTTAACTCTTCTTATTCTCTACTTCTCTCTTTTGATAAATTTACCATTTATCCGTTGCCGTTTCGAGTGGAGGACTTATTCAAAGTTCTTTGTGGAGCAGATGCCGATCTCCCCAACCTTTGAGGAGAGAGAGGGTGGCTATGCCAAGGAGTTGTGGAGAGTTCTTCAGATGCTTGGAGGTTTCTATCGACCCCTTTACCGAGGAGGCAGTTGGTCAGTCAATGGTGTGCACCGAGGGTTCATCTGCAAGTTGATTATCTATGCCCGGGAGAACGAGAGCGCCAGCAGGCCGATTCATATCACCGTAAGGAGGTTATCGTACGAGGTTGGGATTCAAGAGGCTGCTTGACTTGCACTTCACTGCGTCTGCCATGACTACGCTGACGAGCTTCACGACTCGGTGTTCAGGCTTCACCCTACTGTACGAGCATGTCGACGTCGACGGATCATGGAGGACGAGTGTTCTACTGCGGTACACCTTGCTGAGTTTTCTCTCGCCCAGGAGGAGCTCATGAGAGAGACCACACAGGAGCTGGAGATGGTGTACGAGGCGCTAAGAGCGACAGAGCAGGAGCTTCAGGAGACTCATGCTGCAGCTATTGAAGCAATCACGGAGCTAGAGGAGGCTATACAAGAGGTCGAGGACCAAGTAGCTCACGTAGCCCAGGGAGCTCAGGAACCAGCTGAGGAGACCGAAAAGGAAGAGGAGGATCCAGAAGAGCGAGAGTGGGAGCCGGAGGAGCGTGAGGTGCACGTTGTTGCAGAGGAGCCGGCAGCAGGTCATCAGGATAGGTTTGCACCCATGCCAGCCCACCCACCGGTGTATGCACTGGGTCAGCCTCAGCCAGAGTGGCTGGATGAGTGAGTCTTAGTTTGAGTTGAGACCCGAGTGTTGAGTCGTGTCTTTAAGATAGTTTTTACCATTTTAGTCGTTAAGGTTGTGTGTTTAGTTTGGATCTTTGTTTGTTGGGTGTGCAGTATGTGTTGCATAGCCCTTAAGCTTTTGTAAGAAACCATACGAAGTATTAATAAAGTTGATAAGTTTGGGTTTAACCTGTTTTCGCCACCTTAGAAATTCTTGCGTCTTATCTATGCTACATCTACCTTTCCTAACTCAAGAAGCAATCAGCAGATGGTGAATACTCGTGGCAACAATCGTGCTTTAGGAAGTGGTCTTCGCCATAATGACAACCCCAGTGATGGAGTACCGCCGCAACCATCACCGCCAGTAGACATGCAGAACTTGGGAGCTTTTCTTGCAGCACAGACCCAGCTTATGCAGACGATGATGCAACAGATGCAGGGTATGACCAGCCAAGCAGCTAATAACAACAACAGTGTTCAACATGGCAACAATGGACCGCGTCCTCATTCCAAACTGTCTAACTTCATGAGGACTCGTCCACCGACATTCTTAGGCTACGTCAACCCCTTGGAAGCCGATGATTGGCTTAGGACTATTGAGAGAAAGCTGCACATTACTCAGTGTGAAAGAAATTAGAAGGTGCTTTATGCCTCTCATCAGCTAGAAGGAACTGCTGTAGAATGGTGGGAGAACTATTGTGCCACGCATGAAGCCCCACAGGAGATCACATGGGATGAGTTTACTACTGCTTTTCGTCAGTACCATGTACCTGAAGGCATGATGGACCTTAAGAAGGAGGAATTCAGGGCTTTGAAGCAAGGAGGCCAGCCAGTGGCCAATTACTTGAACTAATTTATTCAGCTATCTCGCTATGCTCCAGAGGATGTAGATACCGACAAGGCTAGGCAGTCATGCTTTATGAAGGGATTAAACTCTAGACTGCAAGTGGGATTGATCACCCACAACTTTCCTGAATTCCAAGAATTGATTAATAAAGCTTTGATTTTGGAGGATAAACGCAAAGAATTTGGTGAGGATCGCAAGCGCAGGATGGTTAACCAAGGAGGGCGACCAAACCAGTTCAGATTGAGGATGTCACCACAACAGTTTGCTAGGTTTTAGCCGCAAGAAGCAAATAAGACATCAACCCCTGCACCTCGTCCTGCTAATCAGAGTTTTCAAACGCCAGCTCAGGGGAACAATGCACCAGGAGGGAATTAGCAGACTACTGTCAGACGTTGCTATGCTTGCAATGAGCCAGGACATTTTGCTAACAAGTGTCTGCAGAAAGGAGGAATCACGCTAGTTCGCTTCAACTTGGGAACGACACCTGCTAAGGCACCTGCATCAGGAGGGAATCATGAACCAGGGCAAGCTAGAGCAACACCCCAATCAACAGTACGTGGTAGAGTCAACCACATCACAGCGGATGAAGCTCAGGAGGCTACGGATGTTGTACTAATAAGTTTCTGGTTAACTTAGTACTTGCTACAGTTTTATTTGATTATAGAGCTTCGCATTTGTTTATTTCTCGGAAGTTTTGCAACTGAAAATGGAATTGATGTTAAGGACCTTAAGTGTGTGCTTTTAGTTCAAGCCCCAGGATCTGAGCTTATATTTAGCTTGGGTGTTTGGAAGTTAAATTGCTCATGAATGAGATAGAATTTCTAACGAATCTCATCTTGTTAGATACTCAAACCTTAGATGTTATCCTTGGAATGGACTGTGAAGGACCATGTGGAGGTCCATCCATATTTGTGATGAGTATTTGACTTTATTTGAGCAAGGTGTGCTCAGGTTTGAGTTTGATTTAAATTGGAATTTGGAGCAATTTGAGTCTTCTCCTGTTTTTGCGGTAGTACCGGCCAGGACGAACAAAAATGAATTTTAATTTGTGGACTGTGATAAATCTATTGCATATCTTTGTGGGCATTGCTATGTTAGGAGTTTCCTTATTTTTCATGGTTGCAGGTCGACGATGCTAGATCATGGTGAGGCAAAGGATGACCGGGACTAGGCGAGGAGCGTCGAAGGTCCAGATGGTTGGTGATCGCCGGAAGATGATCGGAGACGGAGTCGTGGCAAGCCGTGAAGATAAGGAACGGATAAGATGCTAGCTAGGCGCTGCGTGGATCAATGAGGACCATTGGATCTTGGTCCAGTTCATAGGTTAGCGGGTCTAGTTAGTGTGCTTTGAGAACCATGCAAGAAAACCCGTTATGTGTGTAGGTTTTGGGTTAGCCCTTGCATGGCTGGTTGAGTGGGTTAATCCTAGCCCTCTATGGATGCTCTAGGGTTTAGAGGCTCATCCAAGGGTGGTAGGTGGCCCAAGAGTTGTATAAATATGGGTGGAGGGGTAGCCTTCCCCCCTTGAAGGTTTTGAGGTTTCTGATGCTCCTTCGAGCTTTGCCCATATGAATGTGAGGATTTGCAACCTCTCCTTCCAGAAAATACAAGAATTTTATTTACCTTATTGTGAATTTAAATTGCACATTTACATTATGTCCTTACTTTACGCAATTTAAATTCAGCATTTACTTTCCCGCATTTACATTCTCGCAATTTTGATTTTCCTCCCCTCCTTCTAAATGATGTTCTTCTAGGATGTCTTGAGGGTGTTCATATGGTTTTACATCTTTCTTTCACCCAAGGATAGACTAGAGATCAAGTTTTTATCGAATTGCAAATCTGTCCAGAACATGTTCTTCATGCAGCAGTCAGTCTTTGATTTTTATAAAAATCTATAAACCTCCTTTTTAAATTATTATTTTTTTCAAAGATGCGCTATTCATATATGCATCTCTATAAAAATTTGTGAGTCCACTGGTTGCACCGTTTGAGCGCTATGAAGTGAAAATCGAGCCTCAAACATTCTGGTCGAAGTTCCTGACTGTCTGTAATTCTTGATTTTTCATGTTTATTCTAAAAATCTTTTTGAGGTGAGTTTTGGTGGACTATTTCATGACTCAACTTCTCACAGGGAGCAAAATTCTCAAAAATTTTAGAGCAACATAAACTCACCAACCACCTGCTCCAATTGAGGATAATTCCTGGAAAATCTGCTTTTACTTTTCTGGAAAGAGACTTTGGTGTTTTAGCTTTATCTCTTTTAGAAAATTAGTCTTTGAATTGATTCCCCTTTGTTTGGACACTTGACAACCAGTATTGTGATTAAAAAATCCCACACATGATTCATGGTTCTCATTCATGCAAGTTAGGGGTACACATAGTTGTCTAATTGTTCGGGTTTTGGAGGGTGTGCGAATCTGAGAAATACTAGTTCGAAGGAATATCTTTGGGTATTTCAGATATTTATTGCGAGATTGTTTGGAGTACTTTGAGTAGAGGAAAATTTTATTTGGGATCATTCACCCCCTCTGATCGCCATTTTGATCCTTCAATTGGTATCAGAGCCAGTTTTGCTCTTTCATAGATCTTGACCGTCTCAAGAGCCATGGCGATGGACAAGTGTTCCACCAAGGCTCCTATTTTTGCTGGAGTTGATTTTCCATTTTGGAAATCGCGGATGGAGTCATACATCACTGCCCAGGGCTTCCTGATATGGCAGAAGGTGAAACTCCCGTATGAGGTTCCTGCTGATGAAAACATCACGGCCGGAAATATGGCTGACGTTGAGGTGAACGTTAAGGCAACCGTCAGTACAGATGGATATGCAGAGTTTCAGAGAGTTCTTGACTGCTCAGACTCAGTTGATGCATGCAATGATGAAGCAGATGCAGAATATGACTGACCCAGCTAATGTCAACCAAGTGTTCCAAGCTGCTACCAATGATTTCCGTTCCTACTTAAGGTTATCAGAATTCATAAGGACTCGTCCGCCGACGTTTCAGAAATGAGTTACCCTCGAAGTAGATGATTGGCTCAAGACCATTGAGAGGAAGTCGCTCATTGCTCAAAGTGTGAAGACGATGAGAAAGTCTGTATGCTTCTTATCGATTACAAGGAATCATTCACGAATGGTGGAAGAAATATTGTCTTTGCTCATGAAGCCCCGGAGTATCACTTGGAATGAATTTGTTGTTACTTTTCGTAATCTCTTTGCTTCACCTAGAGACAGATGGTCACGAGAATACGGAGTGTAATACTATTCTTGCACCTTGTTCAACATCTAAGAGTTGCTCTCGAGTGCCACAACCAAACAAATCAAGATCGCGTGCATTATTTGTGGAGAGATAGGACATACCACGACGAGCATGCGATTAATTGCTCCAATTTGTGAAGGAAGTCATTCTCGGGAGAATGTCCTATGAGTGACATCACATGTTACCTTTGTGAAGGCCGAGATCATGGTCCACTCAATGTCCTCTGAATCCAATAGTCACCGCTGTAATTCAAAGATCGGAAAAGAATCTTCGAGCCGTAGTTGCTCCAGAGTCGCCAAGAAGAGGCGAACGTCGATTGCAAAAGTGGTGCCACTCAAGAGCTAAGGACACAATACCTTAACTCTGCTGACCCTCATCAAGAAAGAAGTAATTGGCGATCACCAACAAAGATGTTTCTGTGCGATGAAGAAGGCCATTGGGCTAGTGAATGCCCTATGAAGCAACCAGATTCGACGCAACAAGAAGACAACAATGTACAGAGTGCACAACAAATGAACACGGTGTGTTATAAGCTGTCATGAGGAAGGCCATTTTGTTAAGAAATGCCCATGAAAGAATCTAGAGTCTCCTACTGACGCGGTCCTTCCGTGGTTACCTCACCAAGTTCATAACGCCAAGAGTGAGCGAGAAAGTCGCAAGAGAAGTTTGTACGGAGAATCAGTTGAAGAAGAGGCATCCAATGAAGACACCGCCTTAGTCGATTTAATGCTCAAGGAAGAGAGGTGGACCTAAGCTTTGTTACACTGCAACAAGCCTAGGCATTTTGCTAACAATTGCCCTCATAAGGAAGTGATCGCACGGTGCAAGTCAATCTCAATTACATTCGATCAAAAACTTCACGCCAATACCAATCGAGGAAGTTTAGATCGATGATTTTAGCCTATGCAAGTGTCATACCCTCGCTTGTAAAAGAAAAGTGACTAGAGGTGAATTCCATGTAAAGATTTTCGTGCCTAAATAAATAAAGTAAAGATGGTTGAGAGGTGGATATGTGAAGTGTTGGAATAAAAGCATTAATGATAAAGGATGTTTCTGAGTATTCCCCTATGTTGACGGTTCACTTGAAGATGTTGCGTGTGCAACGATGATCAGTTCAGTGGTGTTTGTAAAGATTGTCAGCTTGAGGAATTATCATGGTCAGAAAGTACACTATTGCCTGATCTAACCTAGAATGTGATGGAGTTAAGTTGGAGAAAAGTTTCTAGCGAGCGATATTGGATATCAAACCTGAGATGCCACTCCTGGAATGAATTGGTCATCCGGACATAAGGCTATCCTGGAGTTTGGTCAAAGAATTGTGTCCGCTAAAAGCCCTGAAAGCGGGAAAATGGAATTTCAAATGACTACAATTCGTGTTGGTCAGCGGAAGGTCAATAGTGTGGAAGTTGTCAGCTTTGAAGAGGTATCAGTTGTTAGAGAGTATCAAGATGTGTTTCTGAAGGATCCCACCAGATCGAGAGATCAAGTGTGTGATGGAGTTAGTCCCTGGTACAGCGCCAAAAGTAAAGAGACCTCATCGAATGCCTATTGATGAGCTAGTTGAGATGAAGAAGCAGACCGAAGAGTTGCTAGAAAGGTGGTTCGCTAGAACCAATTTGTCACCATAGGGAGCGCCTGTTCTATTTAAAAATGGGAGCTTAGGGAGGTGTATCGACCGTCGAGCATTTAATGAAGTGATGATTAAAAGGGTAAGTATTCGCTGCCCAGGATCGTAATTTGTTTGATCAGTTAAAAAGGAGCTGGAGTGTCCTCAAGAATAGATCTTCGATCGAGTTATCATTAGTTCAGAACCTGTGCAGAGAATGTTCTTAGGTCAGAGTTTTCTACGCAGTATGGACAGTATGAGGTTACAGTGTGTCTGCTAGAATGATCAATGCCATTACAGAATTTATGGACATGACGAACGGAGTTCCATGGGAAATTGGTCAAGCTGTTATGGTGTATAGGTGGGATGTCTTTGTTGCTTCAAGTCAAAAGGAAAGTATGCGAACAGGTTGGGATTAGTGTTGGAAAGATGGCTAGACCCATGGCTGTATGCTAAGCTTAGCAAATGTGACTTTTGGAAGGAGAAAGTTGAATTTCTTGCCAGAAGATGTCTGCTAAAGGAGTTATCGTGGATCCAACAAAAAGCGATGTTACGTGGGAGCAATGAGACCGCTTAGGCATGTAGGAGAAGTGTGCATGGACGCCTTGAAGGCGAAAAGAGTTTTCTCGTGATTGAGGAAACGCTTGACGATAGCATCCGCCTTAGTGTTGTCAAATGTGCAAACGCAGCTTGTGATATATACTATGATGCCTCAAGACAAAATCTTGGATGTGTGTTAATGCAGAAAGGTAAAGTTGTTGCCTATGCGCGTCAGACGATTGAGGCCACATGAAGAGAACTATACTACGCATGAATTGGAAATTGCTACCGTAGTGCATGCTTTGAAGTCATTGCGTCACTATATTATTGGGGATAGGTACAGGACCATAAGAGTTCAAGTGCGGACCTTGATATAAAACGAAGAGGATGGTTGGAGTGATTAAGTATTATAAGGTGGGATCCATTACCATCTGGTAAGGCTAATATGGTATCCGATATCTTAAGTCGTAAAGGCCATAGTACCAATACACCAATATCAAGTGATCAATAGAAATTGTGCAAAGAGTTTCAAAAGTTGAAATTAGAAGTGGTTTCACAAGGATTTATAGCGCTTTGAAAGTTAAGCCAATGCTTGAAGATCGATCAAAGTGGGTCGGAAGGATGAAGGCTTAGGCGAGGATTTTACCAGGATAACCAAGGAACCACACAGTTTAAAGGTCAAAGCTATGTATTGAATAAGAAAGAGATTAAAGCAGCTTGATTTTGGAAGAAGCTCATGATTACGAGTATTCAATTCATCCAGAAGTGCTAAGATGTACCAGATTTGAAAGAGGGATTTTGGTGGCCTAATATGAAGCGTGAAGTAGTGAGCATGTTGCTTTATGCGACGTATGTCGAGAGTAAAAGCCATGCATCAAAGACCCATTTGGTTTATTGTAGTTGAAAATTCGGAATAGAAGTGGGAGGAAATCGGAATGGACTTTATCACGGTTTACCTAAGACTCGGAGAGATTACGATTCCATTTGGGTTATTGTGGATCGTCTAACCAAGGTCGCCCGTTTTATCCCCAAGAAAGACCACTTACTCGAGAGATCGTTTAGCGGAGTTGTACATGTCAAGGATTGTATACTTGTATGGAATGGCCAAGAAGATTGTGTCGGACAGAGGTACCCAATTCACCTCAAGGTGTTGGAACAAGTTGCATGAAGCAATGGGGACTTGTCTGAATTTTAGTACAGAGATATCACCCGCAGACGGATGGTCGGACGAAAGAGTAAATCAGATTTTAGAGGATATGTTGAGAGCTTGTGCTTTAGCTTATGCTACGTCGTGGGATAAGTGTTTGCCATATGCGAAATTCAGTTACAACAATAGTTATCAAGCTAGCCTGCAGATGTCACCATTTGAGGCGTTGTATGGACGTGCTTGTCGTACTCCGTTACATTGGAATGAAACAGGAGAGCGTTTGGTGTTTGGGCCAGATATTCTTGAAGAGGCAGAAAGTCAAGTTGCAATGATCAGAGAGAGGTTGAAGATAGCACAGTCAAGGCAGAAAAGCTACGCAGATAATCATCGTCGAGATTTGAGTTTTGAACCAGAAGATCATGTGTATCTCAGGGTTACCCCTCTTAGGGGCGTTAAAGGATTTCATGTTAAAGGGAAGCTTGCGCCAAGATATGTCGGTCCGTTCAAGATTCTGAGCCGTCGAGGAGAGGTAGCTTATCAGTTAGAGTTGCCTCGATCCTGGCAGAGTGCATGATGTATTCCATGTGTCGACTTAAGAAGTGTCTCAGAGTGCCAGAGAACAAACCCCATTGGATGCAATAGAGCTGCAAGAAGATTTGACTTATAAAGAGCAACCGATCGAATTTTGATGTTATGGAGCGCAAGACCGTAAACAAGTCTATTCGCTTTGCAGAGTTCGATGGAGCAATCATTCGAGAGTGAAGCCACCGGGAGCGAGAAGAAGATTTGAAGTCGTAATTTCCAACCTATTCTCTAGTTAGCCCCAATCTCTGCCGAGATTACATTAGGGGGAGGTTTGTAACATCCCAAATTTGCCTAAATTTTATTTTATTTGCTATTTGTGCATTTTAGGATTTTTCGAATTTATTTGGATTTTATCGATTTTATTGGAATTTATCAAAACATTTATAATTGGCCTTTTCTTTGAAAGATATTTAAATTTATGCAAAGTTAATATAAAGTTATGCCAAAATATTTTATTTGAGTTCAAAATGACTTGAAGTATTTATGAGAATTTTCTTGGATTTTCACGGTATTTATTTTGCTTAAAAGCGATTAATCGAATTACGTAATTATTTTAATTAATAAACTCGGGAAAAATCGTTTGAATAGTATTGGGCCAGCCCATCTTACTGCATGCAGCCCAGCGTTGAGTGGCCCATTTGGCCCGTCTTCCAAATTTCAATCGGCGTCGTCGGATGCTAGATCGGATGGTCGGGATTGATTAGAAACCCTAGGTTTATCCGCTTTGGATCAAGTTCGTGGATGGAGGAGATTGCGCCACGCCGACGGAGTGTGCGAACCGTCCGCTTGTTGACAGTGTTTGGCCCAGATTCGCGCGTCGCGTCGCCGCCGCTTCCATCCGGACTCGATTTCGCCGCCGTGTGGGACTTGGAGTTCGTGTGGGGCTCGAATCCCGCGCTATAAATCTGCGGCGTGCTAAGCCCGAGGATCCCGTTGAACGCCCGCGTCCGCTAGTTCAAGAATCATCGTGGAAGTCGCCGTCATCGCGGTTCGAGCTCGCCGGAGTAGGAGGCGAAGCCACCGGTTTTTGCGCAGCACGCCGTCGACGAGCCGTTAGCTACCTCATTGTGTGCGGGTTCGAGGTCGTTATAAAGCGCGTCCGATCTACTACTTGAGACCGCCGGGATCGTGCCAAAACGTCGTTGGGAAGGTCTTCGTGTTCGCTGCCGGTGGAACCTCGCCGATGTGCCGCCATCGCCGGTTAAAGCTTTGCTGACCGTCGGATCAGGAGCGAGCGTCTGGGATCAAGACACGTCGCCGCTTCAGCAGTGAATCGAATCGTCAAGGTGAACCATTGGATTAGATCGATCGGTCGATATATCGCCATGTTGCGCGTGATCTGGGGCCATCCGATTTCTTTTGCGGTTTGGATCAAGCCGTTCGCTGCAGCCTAATCGCGCCGCGCGCGTGGCGCCCGAGCACCGAGGAGTCATGGACCGGGTCCATGGTGGACCGTGATCCAAACCATGGACCGGGTCTATAGACCAGTGCGACGTGTCGTCACGGGATTGGTCCGAGTGGTAGTGACGTCGCGATGATGCAATAAATCAGGTTTTTCAGTATAAAAATAAATCGAGAAATTCTGAATTTCCAATTTCTGTATTTTCAGTATTTATTTCAAACTTCAAAAGGCTATATCTTTTGCATCGTAACTCGGATTTGAGTGATTCAAATTTCTAAAAATTTGTAAAATTGAGATCTATTTAATAGTGAATTTTATTTGATTTTTGGAGTTTAATTGCTCTCTGTTTTGGCATTTATTTGCTTTTCTCTTTCGGTATGCGTAGACGTTGAATTGTGCGACACTTCGGAGGAAGATCCAACAACTCGAGATCAAGTTTCAGAGCAAGACCAGAACCTATTCTAAGGCAAGTTGTGCTTTGATCATGTTGAACCCATGTTTATAAAATTGCTATGTTTGTTCTACCCTATTGCATATATTTCAAATATACAATTGTTTTAAATTAAATTGGGCGTAGCTAATATACCAGATTGATCTATACCCTACCTTGTCATTGTATGCCATGATCCATTGTCACCCTAGATTGGTTCAATATAGTTGGTTAATAATTATGATCAACATTGGAGGATTAGTCCGTATTAGTTGCTTAGCCATGCCACGTCATCACATGTGTCGGAATCATTGATAATTAATCTTGATTAATGGAATATGGAACAATGTTAATAACTTGTGTGTCATGTGGAATCACACGATGAGATTGAGTTGTTGTGGCGAGTCATGTCACGCAATGATGTTGAATTGTTGATGGCACGTGGTGCTTGGTAACCAACTGGGTGATAATAATTTAGATTGGGGCAAGTGACAAGGCTAGTATGCTAAGGTGGGCCCAATGGGCGAGGGTATGTGGATGTCTTGCCTTGATCACACTAAGGACTTAACCTTGCAAGCCTTTGACTGAGTCAATCATGCAACCACATGTGCGTATGGGCCACCTTAGTGAGTAATTTGTAATGTCTTAATTTTGATACTATCGTGGTGGTGTGAGTTCCCGGTAGGTGTAATTCACATGGCGCAAGAGGGGGCCCCGGCGTGGTTTCGGACCACGGTGTTGAAACCTTAGCGGGTAGTATCGGGTTAAGATAGAGCATTGTAAAGGCTTTGTTATAATCTTTCGCCTTTGTGGTGTTTGGTTGTATCACGTGGGTAAAGTGCATAACCTCCGCAGAGTGTAAAACTATTCGGATAGCCGTGTTTCATGTATTGAGCAATGCTCGGAATTACAGTTAAGGGTTAGCTTAATTAAAATGAACAACTTGGTTGGGATGGCAGAATGCCATATGGAAGATGGAATTTGACTTAAGATTGGAAACTTGGTTTACTTGAGAAAAGATGAATCTATCATTATTGTTATTTGTTTTACCGTCTTTACAATCTATTTATTGTATTTGTTCGTAAATGCTGCTTTGTTGCAAAATAGCTATGATAGCCTATCCTTTGGAATAAGCCTTGCATATAGTTACATAGAATTGCATTCTGTGCACAACTTGTTGAGTGCTTTAAGTACTCACCCTTGCCAACAATAACCTCACCAGTTGAAGAGTCTACATCAATGCTGGAGGAAAGATTCCAGGAGGAGACGAATGTTTAGGGCGCAAGCCTTGTCAGTTGCCTGTGGTATACTGAGGGGTTATCTACGTTTCCATTCCGCTGCAGTTTAATATATTATTCAGCCTTGCGAGGCATAGTCATGTAAGTGGACCATAAGGTCATTCAACTAGTAGTATGTATCATATGATGTCTTTCATAATATTTCCGCTATGTATGATTGTGATATTTACTGATGTTGAACCTGTGTGCACTAGCGTGATCCTGGACTAGTGCAAGATACAGAGGGTCCGGATTTGCATATTCGGTCCCGGCGTAGTGGTATCGAGCCATCTTGTTCGTAGGCCTTGACCCTAGATAGTCTGGTCGTCTCTATAGGAACTTCAAAATTATTTTCTAAAAGAAAAGAATTAACTTGGAAGAATAATATGTTCTTAACTTATCTTATTCTTCTATTCCTTCCCTAGTCAAAATTTCTCTCTTTTCCCCTACTGAATTTCTTTCTCTCTCCCTTGCTGGATCGAGTTAAAAACCTTATCTGAGTTGTCTTGGTAGTTGACGTGCCACATCATAGAAGAAAGTATCAAGTGCTTGCTGTCAACCCTGGAAATCATGAAGAAGGGGATCATCGTGCTCAAGGAAGGAGTAGATCCATGAAGCGTTCCAAGAGCTAGAAGATCTATGCTTCGAGTAGTTAGTTGGGACTCAGGTGTGGGAGTCGCGTCCGCTTAAGATAGAAGTGTTACCCCTGTAGGCGGTAGTTTTGTGTGTATAGGTTGAATTGGTTCTTCCTTGATTGCTGAGTGTGCAGTATGTGTTGCAGAGCTTTTAGGCTTATACAAGCAACCATACCAAGTTATTAATATTGTTTGCTTAAGTTATTGGGTTAAACCTATCTCCCCTGCTTTAGGATTCCTGCTTCTTACCTATGCTATTTTCCTCTTCCCTATTCCAAGTGAAGCAATCAAGCAGAGGGTTCAGATTCGTGGAAACAACATAATCGATGGGCAATAAAATCAATCCAAGGAGAATCTCAATAGTGGATTAGTTCTTCAACCGTCAGTACAGATGGATATGCAGAGTTTCAGAGAGTTCTTGACTGCTCAGACTCAGTTGATGCATGCAATGATGAAGCAGATGCAGAATATGACTGACCCAGCTAATGTCAACCAAGTGTCCCAAGCTGCTACCAATGATTTCCGTTCCTACTTAAGGTTATCGACCATAAGGACTCGTCCACGACGTTTTCGTGAAATGAGTTACCCTCGAAGTAGATGATTGGCTCAAGACCATTGAGAGGAAGCTGCTCATTGCTCGAGTGTGAAGACGATGAGAAAGTCTGTATGCTTCTTATCGATTATAAGGAATCATTCTTTGAATGGTGGAAGAAATATTGTCTCGCTCATGAAGCCCCGCGAGTATCACTTGGAATGAATTTGTTGTTACTTTTCGTAATCTCTTTGCTTCACCTAGAGACAGATGGTCACGAGAAATACGGAGCGTAATACTATTCTTGCACCTTGTTCAACATCTAAGAGTTGCTCTCGAGTCTCACAACCAAACAAATCGAGAAGATCGTGCGTGCATTCGCTGTGGAGAGATAGGACATACCGACGAGCATGCGATTAATTGCTCCACTGTGAAGGAAGTCATTCTCGGGAGAATGTCCTATGAGTGACATCACATGTTACCTTTGTGAAGGCCGAGATCATGGTCCACTCAATGTCCTCTCAATCCAATAGTCACCTGTAATTCAAAGATCGCGAAAAGAATCTTCGAGCCGTAGTTGCTCCGAGTCGCCAAGAAGAGGCGAACGTCGGTTGCAAAAGTGGTGCCACTCAAGAGCTAAGGACACAATACCTTAATCGCTGACCTCATCAAGAAAGAAGTAATTGGCGCCACCAACAAAGATGTTTCGTATGATGAAGAAGGCCATTGGGCTAGTGAATGCCCTATGAAGCAACCAGCTCGACGCAACAAGAAGACAACAATGTACCAGAGTCGTGACACAATGAACACGGTGTGTTATAATCGTCATGAGGAAGGCCATTTTGTTAAGAAATGCCCGAAAGAATCTAGAGTCTCCTATGACGCGGTCCTTCCGTGGTTACCTCTACCAAGTTCATAACGCCAAGAGTGAGCAAGAAAGTCGCAAGAGAAGTTTGTACGAGAATCAGTTGAAGAAGAGGCATCCAATGAAGACACCGCCTTAGTCGATTTAATGCTCAAGGAAGAGAGGTGGACCTAAGCTTTGTTACACTGCAACAAGCACGGGCATTTTGCTAACAATTGCCCTCATAAGGAAGTGATCGCACCAAAGGCAAGTCAATCTCAATTGCATTCAGTCAAAAACTTCAGCGCCAATACCAATCGAGGAAGTTTAGATCGATGATTTTAGCCTATGCAAGTGTCATACCCTCGTTTGTAAAAGAAAAGTGACTAGAGGTGAATTCCATGTAAAGATTTTCGTGCCTAAATAAATAAAGTAAAGATGGTTGAGAGGTGGATATGTGAAGTGTTGGAATAAAAGCATTAATGATAAAGGATGTTTCTGAGTATTCCCCTATGTTGACGGTTCACTTGAAGATGTTGCGTGTGCAACGATGATCAGTTCAGTGGTGTTTGTAAAGATTGTCAGCTTGAGGAATTATCATGGTCAGAAAGTACACTATTGCCTGATCTAACCTAGAATGTGATGGAGTTAAGTTGGAGAAAAGTTTCTAGCGAGCGATATTGGATATCAAACCTGAGATGCCACTCCTCGAATGAATTGGTCATCCGGACATAAGGCTATCCTCGAGTTTGGTCAAAGAATTGTGTCCGCTAAAAGCCCTCAAAGCGGGAAAATGGAATTTCAAATGACTACAATTCGTGTTGGTCAGCGGAAGGTCAATAGTGTGGAAGTTGTCAGCTTTGAAGAGGTATCAGTTGTTAGAGAGTATCAAGATGTGTTTCTGAAGGATCCCACCAGATCGAGAGATCAAGTGTGTGATGGAGTTAGTCCCGATGCAAGCGCCTAAAGTAAAGAGACCTCATCGAATGCCTATTGATGAGCTAGTTGAGATGAAGAAGCGCATCAAGAGTTGCTAGAAAGGTGGTTCGCTAGAACCAATTTGTCACCATAGGGAGCGCTGCTCTATTTAAAATGGGAGCTTAGGGAGGTGTATCGACCGTCGAGCATTTAATGAAGTGATGATTAAAAGGGTAAGTATTCACGCCGGGATCGTAATTTGTTTGATCGCTAAAAGGAGTGGAGTGTCTCAAGAATAGATCTTCGATCGAGTTATCATTAGTTCGTAACTCGTGCGAGAGAATGTTCTTAGGTCGAGTTTTCTACGCAGATGGACGAAGATGAGGTTACAGCAGGTATCGCTAGAATGATCAATGCCATTACAGAATTTATGGACATGACGAACGGAGTTCCATGGGAAATTGGTCAAGCTGTTATGGTGTATAGGTGGGATGTCTTTGTTGCTTCAAGTCAAAAGGAAAGTATGCAGAACAGTTGGGATTAGTGTTGGAAAGATGGCTAGACCCATGGCTGTATGCTAAGCTTAGCAAATGTGACTTTTGGAAGGAGAAAGTTGAATTTCTTGCCAGAAGATGTCTGCTAAAGGAGTTATCGTGGATCCAACAAAAAGCGATGTTACGTGGGAGCAGCCGAGACCGCTTAGGCATGTAGGAGAAGTGTGCATGGACGCCGCAGTGCGAAAAGAGTTTTCTGTGATTAAGGAAACGTTTGACGATAGCATCTGTCTTAGTGTTGTCAAATGTGCAAACGCAGTTGTGATATATACTATGATGCCTCAAGACAAAATCTTGGATGTGTGTTAATGCAGAAAGGTAAAGTTGTTGCCTATGCGTCAGGACAGTTGAGGCCACATGAAGAGAACTATACTACGCATGAATTGGAAATTGCTACCGTAGTGCATGCTTTGAAGTCATTGCGTCACTATATTATTGGGGATAGGTACAGACCATAAGAGTTCGAAGTGCAGACCTTGATATAAAACGAAGAGGATGGTTGGAGTGATTAAGTATTATAAGGCTGGGATCTGTTACCATCCTGGTAAGGCTAATATGGTATCCGATATCTTAAGTCGTAAAGGCCATAGTACCAATACACCAATATCAAGTGATCAATAGAAATTGTGCAAAGAGTTTCAAAAGTTGAAATTAGAAGTGGTTTCACAAGGATTTATAGCTGCTTTGAAAGTTAAGCCAATGCTTGAAGATCAGATCAAAGTGGGTCAGAAGGATGAAGGCTTAATGAGGATTTTACCAGGGATAACCAAGGAACCACACAGTTTAAAGGTCAAAGCTATGTATTGAATAAGAAAGAGATTAAAACAGTTGATTTTGGAAGAAGCTCATGATTCTGAGTATTCAATTCATCCAGGAAGTGCTAAGATGTACCAGGATTTGAAAGAGGGATTTTGGTGGCCTAATATGAAGCGTGAAGTAGCTGAGCATGTTGCTTTATGCGACGTATGTCAGAGAGTAAAAGCCATGCATCAAAGACCCGCTGGTTTATTGCAGCCGTTGAAAATTCCGGAATAGAAGTGGGAGGAAATCGGAATGGACTTTATCACCGGTTTACCTAAGACTCGAGAGAGATTACGATTCCATTTGGGTTATTGTGGATCGCCTAACCAAGGTCGCCCGCTTTATCCCAAAGAAAGACCACTTACTCGAGAGATCGCTTAGCGGAGTTGTACATGTCAAGGATTGTATACTTGTATGGAATGGCCAAGAAGATTGTGTCTGACAGAGGTACCCAATTCACCTCAAGGTGTTGGAACAAGTTGCATGAAGCAATGGGGACTTGTCCGAATTTTAGTACAAAGATATCACCCATGCATGGATGGTCGATCGAAAGAGTAAATCAGATTTTAGAGGATATGTTGAGAGCTTGTGCTTTAGCTTATGCTACGTCGTGGGATAAGTGTTTGCCATATGCTAAATTCAGTTACAACAATAGTTATCAAGCTAGCCTGCAGATGTCACCATTTGAGGCGTTGTATGGACGCAGCTTGTCGACTCGTTACATTGGAATGAAACAGAGAGCGTTTGGTGTTTGGGCGGATATTCTTGAAGAGGCGTAAAGTCAAGTTGCAATGATCGAGAGAGGTTGAAGATAGCACGTCAAGGCGTAAAAGCTACGCAGATAATCATCGTCGAGATTTGAGTTTTGAACCGTAAGATCATGTGTATCTCGTGGTTACCCTCTTAGGGGCGTTAAAGGATTTCATGTTAAAGGAAGCTTGCGCCAAGATATGTCGGTCCGCTCAAGATTACGAGCCCGAGGAGAGGTAGCTTATCGATTAGAGTTGCCTCGGTCCTTGGCAGAGTGCATGATGTATTCCATGTGTCGCAGCTTAAGAAGTGTCTCAGAGTGCCAACAGAACAAACCCCATTGGATGCAATAGAGTGCAAGAAGATTTGACTTATAAAGAGCAACCGATCGTAATTTTGATGTTATGGAGCGCAAGACCGTAAACAAGTCTATTCGCTTTTGCAGAGTTCAGTGGAGCAATCATTCTGAGAGTGAAGCCACCTGGGAGCGAGAAGAAGATTTGAAGTCAGAATTTCCGAACCTATTCTCTAGTTAGCCCCAATCTCTGCCGAGATTACATAGGGGGAGGTTTGTAACATCCCAAATTTGCCTAAATTTTATTTTATTTGCTATTTGTGCATTTTAGGATTTTCTGGAATTTATTTGGATTTTACTGGATTTTATTGGAATTTATCAAAACATTTATAATTGGCCTTTTGCTGAAAGATATTTAAATTTATGCAAAGTTAATATAAAGTTATGCCAAAAATATTTTATTTGAGTTCAAAATGACTTGAAGTATTTATGAGAATTTTCTTGGATTTTTCCTGGTATTTATTTTGCTTAAAAGCGATTAATCGAATTACGTAATTATTTTAATTAATAAACTCGGGAAAAATCGTTTGAATAGTATTGGGCCAGCCCATCTTTCGCGCATGCAGCCCAGCGCTGAGTGGCCCATTTGGCCCGTCTTAGAAATTTCAATCGGCCGCCGATGCTAGATCGGATGGTCGGGATTGATTAGAAACCCTAGGTTTATCGCGCTTTGGATCAAGTTCGTGGATGGAGGAGATTGCGCCACGCCGACGGAGTGTGCGAACCGTCCGCTTGTTGACAGTGTTTGGCCCAGATTCGCCGCGCCGCCGCGCCGCCGCGTTCCATCCCGGACTCGATTTCCGCCGCGTGTGGGACTTGGAGTTCGTGTGGGGCTCGAATCGGCCGCTATAATATCTGCGGCGTGCTAAGCCCGAGGATCCCCGTTGAACGCCGCGTCTGCTAGTTCAAGAATCATCGTGGAAGTCGCCGTCATCGCGGTTCGGGAGCTCGCCGGAGTAGGAGGCCGAAGCCACTTCGGTTTTTGCGCAGGCACGTCGTCGACGAGCCGTTAGCTACCTCATTGTGTGCGGGTTCGAGGTCGTTATAAAGAAACGCGTCAGATCTACTACTTGAGACCGCCGGGATCGTGCCAAAACGTCGTTGGGAAGGTCTTCGTGTTCGCTGCCGGTGGAACCTCGCCGATGTGCCGCCATCGCCGGTTAAAGCTTTGCTGACCGTCGGATCAGGAGCGAGCGTCTGGGATCAAGACACGTCGCCGCTTCAGCAGTGAATCGAATCGTCAAGGTGAACCATTGGATTAGATCGATCGGTCGATATATCGCCATGTTGCGCGTGATCTGGGGCCATCCGATTTCTTTTGCGGTTTGGATCAAGCCGTCGCCGCAGCCTAATCGCGCCTCGTCGCGTGGCGGCCCGAGCACCGAGGAGTCATGGGCCAGGGTCCATGGTGGACCGATCCAAACCATGGACCGGTCTATAGACCGAGGCGACGTGTAAATCACGGATTGGTCCGAGTGGTAGTGACGTCGCGATGATGCAATAAATCAGGTTTTTCAGTATAAAAATAAATCGAGAAATTCTGAATTTCCAATTTCTGTATTTTCAGTATTTATTTCAAACTTCAAAAGGCTATATCTTTTGCATCGTAACTCGGACTTGAGTGATTCAAATTTCTAAAAATTTGTAAAATTGAGATCTATTTAATAGTGAATTTTATTTGATTTTTGGAGTTCAATTGCTCTCTGTTTTGGCATTTATTTGCTTTTCTCTTTCGGTACGCGTAGACGTTGAATTGTGCGACACTTCGGAGGAAGATCCAACAACTCGAGATCAAGTTTCAGAGCAAGACCAGAACCTATTCTAAGGCAAGTTGTGCTTTGATCATGTTGAACCCATGTTTATAAAATTGCTATGTTTGTTCTACCCTATTGCATATATTTCAAATATACAATTGTTTTAAATTAAATTGGGCGTAGCTAATATACTGATTGATCTATACCCTACCTTGTCATTGTATGCCATGATCCATTGTCACCCTAGATTGGTTCAATATAGTTGGTTAATAATTATGATCAACATTGGAGGATTAGTCCGTATTAGTTGCTTAGCCATGCCACGTCATCACATGTGTCGGAATCATTGATAATTAATCTTGATTAATGGAATATGGAACAATGTTAATAACTTGTGTGTCATGTGGAATCACACGATGAGATTGAGTTGTTGTGGCGAGTCATGTCACGCAATGATGTTGAATTGTTGATGGCACGTGGTGCTTGGTAACCAACTGGGTGATAATAATTTAGATTGGGGCAAGTGACAAGGGGCGAGTATGCCAAGGTGGGCCCAATGGGCAGAGGGTATGTGGATGTCTTGCCTTGATCACACTAAGGACTTAACCTTGCAAGCCTTTGACCTGAGTCAATCATGCAACCACATGTCTGGTATGGGCCAGCCTAGCTGAGTAATTTGTAATGTCTTAATTTTGATACTATCGTGGTCGGTGTGAGTTCCCGGGTCAGGGTGTAATTCACATGGCGCAAGAGGGGGGCCCTGGACGTGGTTTTCAGACCCGCCAGTGTTGAAACCTTAGCGGGTAGTATCGGGTTAAGATAGAGCATTGTAAAGGCTTTGTTATAATCTTTCGCCTTTGTGGTGTTTGGTTGTATCACGTGGGTAAAGTGCATAACCTCTGCAGAGTGTAAAACTATTCGGATAGCCGTGTTTCGCATGTATTGAGCAATGCTCGGGAATTACAGTTAAGGGTTAGCTTAATTAAAATGAACAACTTGGTTGGGATGGCCGAATGCCATATGGAAGATGGAATTTGACTTAAGATTGGAAACTTGGTTTACTTGAGAAAAGATGAATCTATCATTATTGTTATTTGTTTTACCGTCTTTACAATCTATTTATTGTATTTGTTCGTAAATGCTGCTTTGTTGCAAAATAGCTATGATAGCCTATCCTTTGGAATAAGCCTTGCATATAGTTACATAGAATTGCATTACATGCACAACTTGTTGAGTGCTTTAAGTACTCACCCTTGCCAACAATAACCTCACCGGTTGAAGAGTCTACATCAATGCTTTGGAGGAAAGATTCCGTGAGGAGACGAATGTTTAGGCGCAAGCCTTGTCACTTACTGTGGTATCGAGGGTTATTGTCGGGACCGAACCGCAAATCCGACCCTCTGTGTATTACGTGCGACCCAGATCACGCTTAGCACACACATCATACAGGTTGCACATCACAGACATTCACAAGGATATAAGAATAAATAGTGCAAACATGTATATAAAACGAGTTGTACAACCTTATGGTCTCCTTACAGATAAGTCACCACGCAGGCTTACATTATTCAAAACAAAGAAATAGCAATGAACATAAAAAGTCGTAAGCATCCATCTTGCCACAGCAACCGATCGGGCTTGCCCCTAGTTGCTCGTGTCCTCGACGTACTCCTCCTCCCATCTTGGTGTAGTCTCCTCCACCGATGTTGGGGTTGATAAGCAAGGTGGGGTGAGTACACAAGGCACTCAACAAGTAATGCATGAATGCAAAGACTATTACTATATGCAAAGCTTATTCCAATGGATTGGCTTAATTGATCCTTTTGCATCAAGCAGCATTTTTAAACTAGTATCTTGTTTAGATTAAAGCAAGGAAACAGATATAAGTAATACTAATTTCAAATGGTTTTTCTTCAAGATTCTCGGCACCTGACCTTATTAGTTCATTTCCAACACCGCACACACCACCCTTCCATGTTTTGTTTATGAAAACTACCCTTGACTGTAATCCCGAGCAATGCTCAATACCGTGAGCACGGCTATTCAATAGTTTTGACACTCTGCAGAGGTTGTACACTTTACCCACAAGATCTGACCGCCACCACACAGTGATTGTCCGCAACAAAGCTTTTCAGAACTTCTACCTTAACTAAAGAACCTCTCCCAGATTGCCTTTACTATCACTTCCCTCACACAGAGCCAAGTATAGGACCGCCAATCACCGCTGGATGGGCACCAAGCCGTAGCACGTACGCTCCCCATACAGATACACCCCGTGTCTTGTCACCCCGAGGTATCGAGGAAAGATATCGTAACCCTAGTCAACTAGGTCTGTCCCATGTCGGACATGTGGTTGTACGGTGACTCAGATCAAAGGCTTGCAAGGTGAAGTCCTTAATCCACCAAGGCAAGACTTTCAACACTCAACAGTGGCACACACCCAATGTGGCACACAGACTCACATCACTCAACAACCCAATGCCACACAGCCCACACCGCACACTGACCTCTTGCCACTTGCCCCAGCCTAAATCATTTTCCACCCAGTTGATTATTGTGCAACACATGCCAATAACTCAATATCGATGACGGAACCACACAAAGTTGTTTGTACCTCAATCTCAACATGTGGCATCATCACACCACTTTTCAAAATACATTCAATATGTCTTTAATCAATATTGTAGCATTTTTCCGAAAGATCATTCATGATTATTTGCAAGGCTAAGCATCTACTCACGGCCTAGCCTCCGTGTTGGCACAATATTAACATCCAACTAATATAATCGAACTTAGGGTGACAATGATCTAGGCATACAATTAATAATTCAAGGTGGCATAACAAAATGGGTTGATTAACTACATTATCCCAAATTAATTTAAATTCATTTTAAATAATTAGCATGCATAGTTTCAAAGCATAAATTACATTTTAAAATCTGGGATCAAAATGATCAAAGCATCACTTGCCTTCAAAGAGTTGCTGGTCGTGTTCAAGCTTGGTCTTGAGCGACTAATTCTTCCTCGAAACTTCCCGGCAAATTTACGCTCACGCGCATAAACAAAGCATACAATAAATAGCCAATACAGAAGACTATATGTCCTCAAGAATTCAAATAAAATTCACCAATAAATAGCTCACAATTTTATGAATTTTTAGAAATTTGAATCACCCAAACCGAGTTAAAATGCAAAAGTTATAGTCATTTGAAGTTTGAATAAAATCAAAATACGAAATTAAGAAAATCCGATTTTTCTGAATTATTTTTATACTTGAAATTACATTTATGACGTCAGCATGCCTCATGATGACGTCAGCACCGAAATGAATTTCCGCCAAAATATTTTTATATATGAAAATATTTATGACGTCGCCGATGACGCCAAGACGACACGCGGCACGCCTGCAGGCCGCCACGCCGCTCTGGTCTATGGACCGAGTCCACGGGTTGGCTCGGTCTACCGTGGGCTTGGTTCACGTAGCGCTGCAGCCACGCGGCAAAATCCGCACCGCTCGCTAAAACCGACGGTCGATCCTCACGCCGCACCGCAATAAGACCGAGATGCGTGCGACACGCGTCGTCGCGCATCCAATGATCGTCACCTAAATCCAACGGTTGGATTCCGCACCGACGCGGCGACGCCGATTCCCGCGACGCCACGCTGTCGCGATCGAACGGTGCCCTCGGATCTAACGGCCAGCACCACACCGCCATCGCGACGCCTCGGTTTACTCAGAGCCACGCGCGCGACGATCGCACGGGCGCGCCCAAAGCAACGGCCGGATCCGGGTCTCGCTCGTCAAACGCCCACGCCACAAGACGCGATTTGGCGAGGGTACGGTGCCATCTCCGCCGCTCGCTCAAATCGAACGGCGCAGATCCTTAGGGCAAAACCAGATCCAATCTCTACCGCTCGAGATCTAATCCAACGGTCCACGGTACGAGCATTTCATCGCTCATGGTGCGACGTGGTTCAATCCTACGCGCCCACTATCGATCCAACGGTTAAGACAAAAACATATCGCAGACATTAGATCTAATCCAAGCCGCTCGCTCTAGATCTAACGGTTACGATTCAATCTAAACATCTACAGAGATGGAGGCTACGTGGACTCACCGTAACCGAACGATGCAAATCGGACGGCCGGCGCGGTTCGACGAGGTTGACGGTGGCGAAGAAGCGAAGGTTGCCGAGTCGGGAAGATGACTCGGCGACGGCGCTGCGGGCTTCTCCGGCGAGAAGAAGTGGTCCACTCGACGCGCCTTGCTTCGTGAACTTCGGGAACGGGCCGAGCACGCGAAAGCGACGGACGGCGAGAGGAAGCAAAAACAACGGCGCACAAGGAAGCAACCACGGCGAGCTCGCCAGCGCTAGAGAGGGTCTCGGCGCGCGTGCGAGAGTCAAAAGACGCGAAAGGAGCTCACGGACGCGCTACTCGGCACTTAAAGGGGCCTCGACGTGCGCGCTACAAAGCGGCGAACGAGCGGAACGGTCGGCGGCATTAGCTCCGTGATCTCGCGAAGACGACCGACGTGGCGCAATCCCGCAGCGTCCGGCGGCGACGATCCAAGGCTCACGCGCGCGGGCGACGTGGCACACGACAAAGCGCAGCGATCCGGATCGAACGGCTTGGTCGGGCGGCGCTAGGGTTTCGGCGCGGATGGGCGGCGGTGAGCGCAAGACAAGAATGGGCTCGCCCATTCGCTCATAGCCACTTTAAAACCTTTTCAATAAAAATAATTCTAGAAATTCACTTAAATCATTTGGGGCTTTTAAAATAGCGAGAAAAATTCTAGAAAAATTCAGAAAATACTTTGAGATATTTGGAACTCAAATAAAATATTTTCAATAAAACTTTGCTAGAACTTTTCCATTATTTAATTGTTTTCAAGGAAGGCTAGTTTTGAGTAATTCCAAATAAATTTCAATAAATTCCCAAAAATTCACAAAAATCAAAAATACTCTCAAAATTTAAATTAGAGCAAAAATTAGGTGTTACAAACCTCCCCTTAATGTAATCTCGCCCCGAGATTGTGGTATCTATAGAAACAGTTAGGAACTCCTTCTTGAGATCTTCTTCACGCTCCCACGCTGCTTCACTTTCCGAATGGTTGCTCCATCAACTCGCAGAAACGCGCTGACTTGTTCCTTGTCTCTCCGCCCATTACGCCCGTAATCTTCATTGGATGTTCTTTGTAAGTCGATCTTCTTGCGGCTCAATTGCCTCCAAAGGTGTTTGCTCTTCCGACTCAAGACACTTCTTGATTGAGACACATGGAATACGCCATGCACTCCCGCCAAAGATGCGGTAACTCAATTGATACGCAACTTCACCTCTACGGCTCAAGATTTTGAATGGTCCGACATATCGGGTGCGAGCTTCCTTTTGCATGGAACCTTCGACTCCTTTGAGTGGTGTTACTCTAAGATACACAAAATCTTGGGTTCAAAGCTTAGTTCCTGCGACGGTTGTCAAGATAACTCTTTGCCTCGGATTGTGCAATCTTCAATCTTTCCCCGACTGTGGTGATCTGTGCTTCCGCTTCTCAAGAATGTCCGTCCGAAAACATGTCGTCACTGTCTCATTCCAATTCAATGGTGTTCGACAGACCTACCATACTGAGCTTCAAATGGAGACATTTGTAAACTTGCTTGATAATCATTATTATAATTGAACTCAAAGATAAGGCAAACACTTGTCCCATGAAGTGGAATATGCTAAGGCACATGCCCTCAACATATCTTCCAATATCCGATTGACTCTCTCGGCTTGTCCATCCGTCATGCGGATGGTATGTCAGATCAAGTTCAAACGAGTCCCCATTGCTTCATGAAGCTTACCCTTAACTGGAGGTAAATTGGGTACCTCTGTCCGACACTATCTTTTGGCACTCCATGTAAAATGCACAATTCGGACATATAAAGTTACGCTAACCGGTCTCCTAATAAGTGGTCTTTCTTGGTATGAAATGTGCCACCTTAGTTAAACGATCTACTATGACCCATATGGAATCATATCCACTTTGCGTTCTGGGCAATCCGGTTATAAAATCCATACTAATTTCCTCCCATTTCCATTCAGGTATCTTTAAGGGTTGTAATAGCCCTGCTGGCCTTTGGTGCATAGCTTTGACCCTTTGGCATATGTCACATAATGCAACGTATTCGGCGACTTCTCGTTTCATGCTTGGCCACCAAAATTTTTCCTTCAAATCTTGATACATTTTCGCACTTCTGGATGAATTGAGTACTTGGAGTCATGGGCCTCTCCCAAAATTAATCGCTTCAACTCCTTTTTGTTCTAAGACACAAATGCGCCCTTTGAACCACATAGTACCTTGTTCATCCAGTTTAAAATCTTTTGCTTTGCCTTCATCCATTTTGCCCTTAATTCTTTTGATCTTATCATCATCTTTCTGCCCTTCCCTGATCTGATCTTCCAGGGTAGGTCTTACTTCCAAGGTTACTAGGAATCCTTTTGGTACCATTTCCAATTCTAGTTTCTGGAAATCCCTACACAATTCTGCCTGACTTGTTTCCAACAGCATATTTACACTGTGGTTCTTTCTCTCACAAGCCCGCCACCACGCTGGCTTTCCCGGGTGGTAGTGAATTCCACATTATAATCCTTGATTAACTCTAACCATCTTCTTTGCCTCATATTTAGGTCACTTGTGTGAAAATATACTTAAGGCTTTTATGATCGTGATATACTTCACATCTATTTCCGATGAGATGATGACGCCATATTTTTAGTGCATGCACTACTACAGCTAATTCTAAATCATGAGTCGGATAGTTCTCCTCATGTGGTCTCAATTGCCTCGATGCATAGGCAATTACCTTCCTATTTTGCATCAACACGCATCCCAATCCTCGACGCGATGCATCACAATAAATGTCAAAGTCTTGGTGAACGCCCTGTAAAACTAATACAGTGCCGATGTTAACCTCCTTTTCAATTCTCAAAACTCTTCTCACACTCAGTGTCCATAAAATTTCTTTTCTTTTTCAACAATTGCGTGAGAGGTCTCGCAATCGTAGAGAATCCTTCAATGAATCGACGGTAATACCCGCCATTCCAAGGAAACTACGGATTTGGGTTACCGTCTTCTACTGCTCCCAATGTAAAACCGTTTCCACTTTCTTTGGATCTACAAAGAACTCCTTTCTTTGTCATTATGTGTCCAAGAAATTCCACCTTATCTTTCCGTAAATCACATTTGCTAAATTTCGCAAACAACCGTTGTTCCTCAACTTTTCAAGGACTAGCCTCAAGTGCTCGGCGTGCTCTTCTCTCGCCTTGGAATAGATAAGGATGTCATCTATGAATACGACGACTAACTTATCCAAGTTTTCCATAAAACCTTATTCATTAAGTTCATGAAATATTTGGTGCATTTGTCGGACCAAAAGACATCATCAGAACTCGAGTGTCCATATCTTGACGAAAATGCGTCTTGAATATCCTCCGATCGGATCTTCACCGATGGTATCCTCGATCGAAGATCAATTTTGGAGAATACTCCGCTCCTCTCAATCGGTCAAACAAATCATCGATCCCGGTAGCGGATACTTATTCTTTATCGTCACATCATTGAGTGCACGATAGTCTATACACATCTGAAACTTCCGTCCTTCTTCTTAACGAATAAGACAGTGCTCCCATGGCGATGAACTAGGTCTTATAAATCCCTTTTCCAGCTTCTTCAATTTGCTTCTTCATTTCCACCAATTCCTCTGTGGACATCCTGTAAGGTCTCTTAGCTATTGAGCTGTCCTCGAACTAGTTCTATCACGAACTCGATATCTCTATCCGCGGCATTCCGTAAATCTTCCGGGAAAACATCCGGATATTCATTGACTATGGAGACTTCCTCTGTCGCGCCTTCATGCCGTTGACCATCAATTGTCCATCTCGCATGGTTTCGCTTCAAACTCAATTTTCTTTCCATCCGGCTCTCGACCGATATGACTCTTTTCCGCAATCCAATATCGCCTTGTGATCGGTTAACCAATCCATTCCTGTGATAACATCCAAGGTTTGGGTATTAAGGACGATTAAGTTCGCTAGGAACTCAACTCCATTAATTATTATTCCTACCCCGTAACATCCTACTTTAGATCGGAGTTCGATCCGAGGATTGGACTATGAGCACACATTTAAGATTCACTATTTCCATATCATTTTGAACAGCAAAATCTCGGAAATAAAAGAATGCGAAGTTCGGAATCAAATAAAACAAAGATGGTGATCGAGTTTACTAGAACTTACCCGAAGACAACGTCCGAGGCGCTCGGACTTCATCTGTTTGTGATGTGGTTGACTCGCCTCGTGCGGTTCCTTGGGATGGAGTCATTGCTTTGTTGATGCCCCGCGTTCATGATTAGTGCGGAGTCCTTGCGGTGTGTTCCCTGTGTTAAAGCGAACCGGGTGACACCTCCTTCTTAGGGCGCTTGTTGGCAAATGCCCTATTTCATTGCAATGATAGCAACGCCTTCCCACTACCGAGAGGTTCCTCCATCTGCGCATAGTTCGCTAGAGTCGAACATTTTGACCCATCGGGCGATTTGCGGCAGTGGTGCTCATCATTGCCTCTAGGTGGTACCGAATGAGTTTGTTGGGGTGCCGTCCTCGCCTCTGCTGGCCCTGACGACCTCCTTGTTGCGCCATTCTGCGCTTCCTGTTGTCATCCAACTCTCGGCGCTTGTCCTCTAAGATCAGGGCTTTGTTAACTAACTCTTGAAAGTCAGGGAATGTGTGGGTGATCACCCCACTCGCAGCCTCGCATTCAATCCCTTCATGAAGCGGGATTGTCTCGCCTTATCCGTAGCCACGTCCTCTCGTGCGTAGCGTGCCAGTTGGGTGAACTTGTTCAGGTAATCGGCCACTGACTGGCCGCCTTGCTTGAGGCTTCGGAACTCCTCCTTTTTAAGATCCATGATACCCTCGGGTACATGGTACTGACGGAAGGCTGAGGTGAACTCCTCCCATGTGATACTCCGCGGGTCCTCATGAGCTGCGCAGGTTTTCCCACCATTCTGCGGCAGTCCCTTCGAGTTGATGAGAGGCATAGAGTACCCTCTCATGTCCTACACATTGGGTAATGTGCAGCTTCCTTTCAATTGTCCTTAGCCAATCGTCCGCCTCCAGTGGATTGGCGTTGCCTGAGAAGGTAGGTGGACGGGTTCTCATAAACTCCGACAACCGTGAGTAGGGGTGTGGTCCATGGTTGCCCCCAGGTTGAACATTCGCAGCAGCTTGATTGGATATCTGCTGCATGGTTTGAACCATCGTGGTCATGAGTTGAGTCCTGGCTGTCAAAAGGCTCCTGTGTTACGTGATATCGACTGCGGTGGTTGAGGAATCGCTCTTCATTACGTTGTCCGTCTGTTAGCTCCACTTCACTGGCTCCAACATTTCCACGAGTCCTCACCATCTGTTGCAAGCTTCCATGGTTAAGAAAAGAAGAAAGCATAGATGAGTAAAAGAACTTATGTGGGGAAACAGTGTAACTTAAATTATTTAGCCACTTTATTGATATAATATAAAGCAAGATGGTTGCTCACAAGTGCCTAAGGGCAATGCAACACATACGTGACACTCATAACCAATAAGCAAACATAGGAATCCAAGACAACTCACACCTAAGGGTGACTCAAGCAAAGACGCGACTCGGATATTCGAGTCTCGACACTACACTCTACTACACTCGATCACTCATCGAGCCAACCCGGCCGCGGCTTCCCGAGCGCATACCGGCGAGTCTTTGCGGCATTGAGGCGAACTGGTCTCGTGACCTCATCGCGCGGGTGCAAAAGACCCCATCGACTCTGCTGGTCCCGGCCGCTCGCTCCTGATCGGGCGCCTCGCCCGGCTCCTCCGGATCTGGATCATGTAACTCCGGGATGGTTGGGCTCGGGTCCATATAGAGCCATCTCCAACTCCCGGATCTTACATGATGGCATGAGCTAAGTTCTCCGGTGTTGGGTTCTTGCCTCTATAACCTCGTCGCGGGTCCTCTGCAGCTCCCGGACTGCCTCGCCCAAGGCGTCCTCCGGGCGATGACGATCTCGCCAGTGGGTGATCGTAGCGCCCTCCTCCACGAGCTCCATCCTGTTGTATCGACTGCCGCGACGCGGATGGTGGCGGAAGACGGTGCCTCTAACTCTACGGAGTAAGTGCGGGCAATTTGTCGCATCGCCGACGCGACGCCTCCCGAATCCCGCCTCGAAGAAGACCTCTGGCGGTGATGTAGATAGGACGACTCGCCTCGCCCTCTCCCGAGCATACACCGTGATCTTGACGCCCCAGCGATGTCAAGTCTCGCCTGCACTCACCAAGTCCTCGCATGCTGGTCGGTCAAAACCTCCAAGCAATCGCATCATACGCCATAACTCCATGGCGTATCCTCCGGCGCTCTCCATAGGTATGGATCATCCTCATCCGCCAAAACAAACCTTGTTTAAATTAAATAGAGAATAATAAAAATTTAGCATAGGTATGAATAAGGGAGAAGAGATAAGTCGAGATTTCTTTGACATTCTTGCTCAAGTTGATTAGGTCTTTAGAAAATAGTTTTCACCCTCCTAGGCACAACCAAACTAAGGTCAAGGCCTACGACACACTGCTCGATACCACCTCTGTCGGGACCCGAACCGCAAATCCGACCCTCGTGTATTCTGTGCTAGTCCCAGATCACGCTTAGCACACACATCATACAGGTTGCACATCACGACATTCACAAGGATATAAGAATAAATAGTGCAAACATGTATATAAAACGAGTTGTACAACCTTATGGTCTCCTTACAGATAAGTCACCACGCAGGCTTACATTATTCAAAACAAAGAAATAGCAATGAACATAAAAAGTCGTAAGCATCCATCTTGCCACAGCAACCGATCGGGCTTGCCCCTAGTTGCTCGTGTCCTCGACGCATTCTCCTCCCATACCGTGTAGTCTCCTCCACCGATGTTGGGGTTGATAAGCAAGGTGGGGTGAGTACACAAGGCACTCAACAAGTAATGCATGAATGCAAGACTATTACTATATGCAAAGCTTATTCCAATGGATTGGCTTAATTGATCCTTTTGCATCAAGCAACATTTTTAAACTAGTATCTTGTTTAGATTAAAGCAAGGAAATGATATAAGTAATACTAATTTCAAATGGTTTTTCTTCAAGATTCTCGCACACACACCTTATTAGTTCATTTCCAACACCGCACACACCACCCTTCCATGTTTTGTTTATGAAAACTACCCTTGATGTAATCCCGAGCAATGCTCAATACCGTGAGCACGGCTATTCGAATAGTTTTGACACTCTGCAGAGGTTGTACACTTTACCCACAAGATGACCGCCACCACACGGTGATTGTCCGCAACAAAGCTTTTCAGAACTTCTACCTTAACTAAAGAACCTCTCAGTATTGCCTTTACTATCACTTCCTCACACAGAGCCAAGTATAGGACCGCCAATCACCGTTGGATGGGCACCAAGCCGTAGCACGTACGCTCCCCATACAGATACACCCACGTGTCTTGTCACCCCGAGGTATCGAGGAAAGATATCGTAACCCTAGTCAACTAGGTCTGTCCCATGTCGGACATGTGGTTGTACGGTGACTCGGATCAAAGGCTTGCAAGGTGAAGTCCTTAATCGACCAAGGCAAGACTTTCAACACTCAACAATGGCACACACCCAATGTGGCACAGACTCACATCACTCAACAACCCAATGCCACACAGCCCACCGCACACACCTCTTGCCACTTGCCCCAGCCTAAATCATTTTCCACCCAGCTTGATTATTGTGCAACACATGCCAAGAATAACTCAATATCGACGGAACCACACAAAGTTGTCAGACTCAATCTCAACATGTGGCATCATCACACCACTTTTCAAAATACATTCAATATGTCTTTAATCAATATTGTAGCATTTTTCCGAAAGATCATTCATGATTCGCTGCAAGGCTAAGCATCTACTCACGGCCTAGCCTCCCGTGTTGGCACAATATTAACATCCAACTAATATAATCGAACTTAGGGTGACAATGATCTAGGCATACAATTAATAATTCAAGGTGGCATAACAAAATGGGTTGATTAACTACATTATCCCAAATTAATTTAAATTCATTTTAAATAATTAGCATGCATAGTTTCAAAGCATAAATTACATTTTAAAATCTGGGATCAAAATGATCAAAGCATCACTTGCCTTCAAAGAGTTGCTGGTCGTGTTCAAGCTTGGTCTTGAGCGACTAATTCTTCCTCGAAACTTCCCGCAAATTTACGTCTACGCGCATAAACAAAGCATACAATAAATAGCCAATACAGAAGACTATATGTCCTCAAGAATTCAAATAAAATTCACCAATAAATAGCTCACAATTTTATGAATTTTTAGAAATTTGAATCACCCAAATCCGAGTTAAAATGCAAAAGTTATAGTCATTTGAAGTTTGAATAAAATCAAAATACGTAAATTAAGAAAATCCGATTTTTCTGAATTATTTTTATACTTGAAATTACATTTATGACGTCAGCATGCCTCATGATGACGTCAGCACCGAAATGAATTTCCGCCAAAATATTTTTATATATGAAAATATTTATGACGTCGGCGATGACGCCAAGACGACACGCGGCACGCCTGCAGGCCGCCACGCCGCCCTGTCTATGGACCGAGTCCACGGGTTGGCTCGTCTACCGTGGGCTTGGTTCACGTAGCGCTGCAGCCACGCGCAAAATCCGCATCGCTCGCTAAAACCGACGGCCGATCCTCACGCGCACCGCAAAGACACCGAGATGCGTGCGACACGCGTCGCGCATCCGGTGATCGACACCTAAATCCAACGGTTGATTCCGCGACCGACGCGGCGACGCCGATTCCCGCGACGCCACGCTGTCGCGCATCGAACGGTGCCCTCGGATCTAACGGCCAAGACCACACCGCCATCGCGACGCCGGTTTACTCAGAGCCACGCGCACGACGCAGCCGCGCGCGCCCAAAGCAACGGCCGGATCCGGTCTCGCTCGTCAAACGCCACGCCACAAGACGCGATTTGGCGAGGGTACGGTGCCATCTCCGCCGCTCGCTCAAATCTGAACAGCGCAGATCCTTAGGGCAAAACCAGATCCAATCTCTACCGCTCAGATCTAATCCAACGGTCCACGGTACGCAGCATTTCATCGCTCATGGTGCGACGTGGTTCAATCCTACGCGCCCACTATCGATCCAACGGTTAAGACAAAACATATCGCAGACATTAGATCTAATCCAAGCCGCTCGCTCTAGATCTAACGGTTACGATTCAATCTAAACATCTACAGAGATGGAGGCTACGTGGACTCACCGTAACCGAACGATGCAAATCGGACGGTCGGTCGCGGTTCGACGAGGTTGACGGGCGCGAAGCGAAGGTTGCCGAGTCGGGAAGATGACCTCGGCGACGGCGGCGCGGGCTTCTCCGGCGAGAAGAAGTGGTCCACTCGATGCGCCTTGCTTCGTGAACTCTGAACGGGCCGAGCACGCGAAAGCGACGGACGGCGACGAGAGGAAGCAAAACAACGGCGGCACAAGGAAGCAACCACGGCGAGCTCGCCAGCGCTAGAGAGGGTCTCGGCGGCGTGCGAGGAGTCAAAAGACGCAGCGAAGGAGCTCACGGACGCGCTACTCGGCACTTAAAGGGCCTCGACGCGCGCGCTACAGCGGCGAACGAGCGGAACGGTCGGCGGCATTAGCTCCGGTGATCTCGCGAAGACGACCGACGTGGCGCAATCCCGCTGCGTCGCGGCGGGCGACGATCCAAGGCTCACGCGCGGGCGACGCGTGGCACACGACAAAGCGCGCGATCCGGATCGAACGGCTTGGTGGGCGGCGCTAGGGTTTGGGCGCGGATGGGCGGCGACGCAAGACAAGAATGGGCTCGGCCCATTATCGCTCATAGCCACTTTAAAACCTTTTTCAATAAAAATAATTCTAGAAATTCACTTAAATCATTTGGGGCTTTTAAAATAGCGAAAAATTCTAGAAAAATTCCAGAAAATACTTTGAGATATTTGGAACTCAAATAAAATATTTTCAATAAAACTTTGCTAGAACTTTTCCATTATTTAATTGTTTTCAAGGAAGGCTAGTTTTGAGTAATTCCAAATAAATTTCAATAAATTCCCAAAATTCACAAAAATAAAAAATACTCTCAAAATTTAAATTAGAGCAAAAATTAGGTGTTACAGCTTATCTACGTTTCCATTCCATTCATAGCTTTAATATATTATTCAGCCTTGCGAGGCATAGTCATGTAAGTGGACCATAAGGTCATTCAACTAGTAGTATGTATCATATGATGTCTTTCATAATATTTCCGCTATGTATGATTGTGATATTTACTGATGTTGAACCTGTGTGCACTAGCGTGATCCTGGACTAGTGCAGTATACACAGAGGGTCTGGATTTGCATATTCGGGTCCCGACACCCTCGATGCTTACCATGAGGGCACTACTCAAATCAAGACCGTGAGGCAGGACCAGTTCAAGCGTGAGTTCAACAAGTTTGAACAACACGCTGGTGAGAGTCTTGACGAGTGCTTTGGTCGGTTTACGAAGATTTTAAGTGACCTCCGAGCAGTCAGTTGCATATACCCTGACTTGGATAAAGCTCGACATTTCTTGACCGCACTCGATCTTCGAGTTTGGGAAATGAAAGTGACCACCATCAAGGATATTACTGACTTGTCGACCTTGACTCTTGTTGGGCTTTACTCCCGTCTGAAGACTCATGAGATCGATGTCGTCTCTTGCAAGATGAAATCACAGTCGATAGCCTTGGTCACTGATCCCACTGGATCTTCCCTTGATCTTTCTGCTGGTTTCTCTCTTTTCGCTCTTTGCGAGCTAACCGATGACTAACTGGAAAAATTACCAGAAAATGAGATTCTTTTCTTGCTCGCAAATTTTCACATGCATACAAGAGGGTGAGAGGGAGGGAGAGAGGTGGCATGATCACATGTTTTGAGTGTGGTGGCCCCAACCACATTCGGGCTAATAGCCCCAAACTGGAGAAGACAAAGAACAACACCGGCGGTTCGGCAAAGAATGACTACATCGACAAGAACCGCAACAAGAAGCCTCCAGTTCGCGAGCCGGTGCATGAGAAGAAGTATCGCAACTTTTCCAAGAACAAGAAGCTCTTCCACCACATCCTCGCCGTGCTTGACGATATCAAGCTCTCCGACACGGAGACATGGAGCGACAAGGGTGACGATGAACCGCAAGAGAAGAAAGACAGCAATGACTTCTCCAGCATGTGCTTCATGGCCGACACCAACGGCATCAGCAACTCCGAGCTCTACAGCGACTCGGACGAGGTACCCTCCTATGACCAGCTCAATGAAGCTTTCTGCAAATTAGGAAAATTTCATACTAGAACTAGAGCTAGGTGTGTGGAGCTAGAGAAGGAAGTAGGTACCTTGACTCGAGAGTTAGCTTCTCTTAGATCTTCTCCCACTCGAGTCACAGATGACTGTTCTTTGTGTGATGCACTTCTTGTGGAGTTGGAGAACCTAAGGACTATGCATAATAGTGTGTTATCTAAATTAGATAGTCTTAGGTTGAAAAATGCTAGCGATGATTCTATTGATGCTATTCCACTAGATGCTAGTTTTCTTCATGCTCACTCTACTCCGTCATGCTCTAATTGCCCTAAATTACTTGCTGAAATTGATGTCATGATCGATCACCTTAGGAAGCTTTCTTCTAGAAACGATGAACTTAAAATACATGCTTCTAAGCACCAAGTCAGCTCATGTGAGGGCTGTAGGCAACTAAAACTTGACAATGAATCTCTAAATGTCAAGTATGCTAATCTTGCTAAGTACTTACTAGCTAAGTCACAAGAAAGTTGCTTGCAATGTAATGTGATTAAGGGGGACTTGGATAAAATCCAAGTCGAACTTAGGAAGAAATTAGAAGACCAAGCCCATAAGATTAGAAATGCATCTTGCGTTTCTTGTAAGGCCCTCAAGATTGAGGCAACCGTGCTGAGGGAGAAAAATGCACGTGCTGGGAGAGCTTCTCTTTCTGGTTCTTCTTCCTCTTCTTCCCCCTATTCTTCTTGTGCCTCTTTCTTCCGAGATTGCCAGTATCTCATGAGCACTCTCAAGAAGTTTGTTGGAGGTTAGAAGAAGCTCAATCTTATTCTAGACTAATCCAAGATTAGTAGATTTAATCAAGGTCTAGGATTTGATCCCTTGGAGCACGCTCGGACGCATCCTCACACCATTGTGCGCGGCTCCAAGAGTGGTGAGATTGCGGTAGCTCCCAGGATAAGTACCACTGTGTTTAGGTCTGCTGGGATTGTTCATAGGACTTCTGACCACAAGGGTGTTACTCCTGTAGCTTCTGCCTCTAGCAAGGCGAAGTACACATGCACCTTCTGTAAGAAGGAAGGTCACCTAGTAGATTTCTGTTTTAGGCGTGCCAAGAACACTCGGCGTGAGCGTGTTGCTGCTCTTAGGGGTATTCAGTTTCATCCCCAGACCCTGAGTGCTCCTAAGCGAAGGATCGAGATGGCGAACAGTGGGGGGGTGAATGGTCGCAAATAAATTTTCCCCCAAAATACTCCAACAAAAACCTCGACAAAATCGCTCAAAGGAAATCGTGAAAAACCCGAAAAACTAGACAACTATGTGTACCCCTAGCTTGCATGGATAAGAACCATAAAATATGTGGGGATTTTTGAGTCACAATCCTGGTTGTCTAGTGTCCAAGATAAAGAGGAATCAATCCAACTCTTGCTTTTAGAAAGGACATCAATTCAAATCACAAAAGTCACTTTCAAAAAAGCAAAAGCAGAATTTCCAGAAATTGTCCACAATTTGAACTGGAGGTTGGTGGGTTTCGGCAGCTAACAAAATTTTGAGAATTTTTCTCCCTATGACAAGAAGAGTTGTGAAGAACTCCACCAAATTTCTCCTCAAAAAGCCTTACAGAAAAAACAGGAAAAATCGAAGAACACAGTTAGTCAAGAACTTCGAGCAGAAAGTTTGGGGCTCGGTTATCACCTCATGGAGCCCAAACGGTGCAACAAGTGAACTCCAAATTTTTCTGCAGGTGGATATCAGAGTACCGCATCACCTCCAAGAAGAATCACTTAACAATGATTTTTTTAGATTTTTATAAAAATCAAATACTAAATGCTGCGCAAAGAACAAGTTCAGAACAAAGTTGGAACTTGAAAGAAAAGATGTTCTCTACTCAATCCAAGAGTGCAAAAGAAATGTAAAACCATATAAACAGCATTTAGAAGGAGGGGAGGCAAATCCAAATTGCGTGAAAGTAAATTGCGAGAATGTAATTGCGGGAAAGTAAATGCAGAATTTAAATTGCGTAAAGTAAAGACATAATGTAAATACGCAAAATAAATTCAGAGTTGGATGGATAAAACTTTCATTTCTGGAAGGAGAGGTTTCAGACATGAAAGCCTCACTTTCATGTGGGCAAAGCTCAAAGGAGCATTCAAAAACCACAAAAACCTTCTAAGGGAGGAGGCTACCCCTCCACCCCTATTTATACTACTCTTGGGCCACCTACCACCCTTGGATGAGTCCCTCAACCCTAGAGCACTCATCTAAGGCCTAGGATTAACCCACACACACAGCCATGCAAGGGCTAACCCAAAACCCACACACATATCGGGTTTTCTTGCACGGTTTTCAAAGCATACTACCTAGACCCGCTAACCTATCAGCTAGACCTCAATCCGACAGCCCTCATTGATCCACGCGGCATCTAGCTAGCATCATCTCCTTTCCTTGTCTTATTGACTTGCCTGGACTCTGTCTCCGATCATCTTCCGACGATCTCCCAACCGTCTCGGACCTCCGACGCCTCGCCTAGTCCGGTCATCCTCCGCCTCACCATGACCTAGCACCGTCGCCCTACAACCATCAAAGACAAGGAAAAACCTTTCACATAGCAATACCCACAAAGATATTCAATGATTATCCCAAAATCGTTAATCGATCATAATTGCTCTCAATGGTCCCGTGCTACTACCCCTAGGCCGGTAGCACTAAGAAGAGCAACCAACACTCAAATTGCTTCAAATCCAATTCAATTCAAATCAAACCAAGTTCAAAACTCGTCAATTACTCATCACACACAAGGATAGACCTCCATATGGTCTTTCAATCTCCCCCTTGATGAGTATATTGACAAACACATGAAAAGGCATAAGTTTTGAGTTTGAATAAGAGAGAAGAAAGCAATTTGAATGCAAAGCCAAACTTGGTCCAGAATAAGGAAATATGATCATGACCAAGTTGGTAGAAAAGGGATTTTAGAGCTAAATTTTAGAGAGAGCAAGTTTTCAACAAAAGCTCTAAAAGATCCAATAAAACTCACAAGGAACACTCGAATATGCTTATGATCATAAAAATTTGCAATTGTCACAAAGATCATAAGAACCAAAGTGGATTAACATTTTTCCTTTGAAGATGCCTTTTCTACATTTTCTCCCCCTTTTGGCAATATAGGCATCAAAAAAATTTATTATTTTTTTATTTTATCCCCCTTTATATATGTATGCATGAAATGCATCCTAAGTGAGCTTTGAGAATTATCCAAGTGATCATAAATGCAAGATATGACACCAAGCTAGTCAATTTAGAAAATGACTGAACTAGGATGTCTCCAAGAACAAATTCATTTTGCTCACAAGCTTTGTTTACAAGATTTTATTTTAGCAAGATTTGAACAAGTGCAAAACTTGGCAAAAGTTTCAAAGCTAGAAGCAAACACCACTCATAGGATCAAATGGAAAACCTAGAGTTCAACCTACTCAACACTTTGGGGAATCTTGAAGTGCATATAGAGTCCTTCGAGCTCATTTTTCGATTCATGCAAATTCTTCTTCTTTGATATTTTGAAAGACATAGCGGGGTGCAAATGTTTGACATTATTTGCATTCTTTACCCACTTATGTTTTTGTTATTTGCATTTCTTAATGATTGACTCAAGCCATGTTCGATCACCCCAAGAGTAACTCTTAAGAGAATGATCTTGGTCATACACGATATATTCCAAGTTCATCCCAAGTGCAATGGGAGGCAGTCTCGAGAATATATAGTGTTGAGTTCAATTTTGCACAAAAGAGAGTCAAATTTTTCTTAATTTAGCACATATGAGCAATTTTGAAGGACTAAAATATGGATCAATCAAGTTTCACCCAAGTTGCTATAGGTACTCTAGAGAACTCCATAAATTCACAATTCATGGTAAAAACCTCTAGAGAAGAAACTTAACAAGAAAAAGCAACATGTTTTTCATTTAAGATTTTCAATTTCAGATTTTAACAAGCTTAGTATGATAGATGAACTTGGATAGACCTAAGCTAGTCATTTTCTTCAAAGATGTAGCAAGGTGTATTACATGAAGATTGAATCAATTGCATAATAGACAAAGCTCATAAAACAAAAGAAAATGCAGCCTATATGCAATGCATGAACAGATTTTCAAACTCTCCCTCAACATGTGAGTCAATTTTAAGCACAAATTGAGTTATTAGCAGAGTTAGGCATAGAAAAAACCAAATGAACTCAATTGAAGCCAAAAACTCAAAGAAGAGGAGAGAAAGATTGAAAAACTGCAAACTGAATAGCTATAGAGTTTAGAAAAGATAGTAGAGAACACTAGGCTCAAACTCGCTCTCATCTTCCCCAATGACTGACAAAGGACAGCTAACTCTTGAACTCCAACACAGGAGCAAACACAAACCCTGTCTACCCAGGAGGCCCAACACCTGCTAGACCTATAAGTCTGTGAGTGACCCCAACCAAGAAGAAGAAAAGAATAGCATTCTGAAGCATAAGATAAGAGGTCCATGCCGAAGCATGCCAGAAGTCTAGGTGAAGTGAACTCAGAACTCTAAAGAGAAAAACCCATAGCACCCAGAACAAAACAAAAGAAAGAAGAACTGAAAGAAAAAATAATATAATACATAATATACAAGCCAGCTCCCCCTCACAGAAGGCCGTAAGGGCACACGACCCCAAGCTCACTCCTCAGGGCAACAAACCTAGAGCTATCCAAAGGCTTGGTGAAGATATCGGCTAACTGAAGGTCACTCACTACAAACTGAAGCACGATATCCCCCTTCTCTACATGGTCTCTAAGGAAGTGATGTCTAATATCAATGTGTTTGGTCTGGGAATGCGGCACTGGGTTTTTAGCAATGCAAATAGCAGAAGTGTTTTCACAGAAAAGTGGCACATTCTGTATATCTAACCCAAAGTCCCGCAAGGTCGATCTCATCCAGAGAACACAGCTACAAAGAATCGGTGCAAAGAACATACTCGGCCTCGGTGGATCAGTGCAACCCTGCATCGCTTCCTAGATGACCAAGAAACAAGAGAAGTGCCAATGAATTGACAAGTGCCGAAGTGCTCTTCCTATCTATCCTCTGACCAAAGAAAGTCAAGATCGAAAAGGCTCTAAGAGATAGACAAGAGGAGGAAGAGTACCAAATACCATAATCAATGGTAGCGCGAAGGTACCGAAAAATACGCTTCACCGCCTGACAGTGAGAGGCACGAGGAGAAGCTTGAAATCGAGTGCACATACACACAGCAAAGTGTATGTCTGGCCTCGACGCAGTGAGATACAAGAGGGAGCCAATCATGCTACGAAACTCCTTTTGATCAGCAGGCTCACTATCCTCATCAGGCTCGAGGACTGCAGTGGTGGTTATAGGAGTTAACATCGGCTTCCCGTCAGACATGTCGACGCGCCTCAAGAGGTCCCGGGTGTACTTGCCTTGATGCAAGAAAGTGCCCTCTCGAGTCTGCTTGATCTGGAAGCCAAGGAAGTAGCTCAACTCACCCATCATACTCATCTCAAACTTTGTACTCATCATATTAGAAAACTGAGAGACAAGAGAATGAGAGGAGCCACCAAAACTGATATCGTCCACATAAATCTGGACAAGAAGAAAATGAGACTCATGGTGTCTGATGAATAGAGTTTTGTCTACTATGCCTATTTTAAAGTCATGGCTGAGAAGATAAGACTTGAGCCTCTCATACCATGCTCTGGGGGCCTGCTTGAGTCCATACAGAGCTTTGGAAAGCTTGTATACATGACTCGGAAACTTGGGGTTCTCGAATCCTGGAGGTTGCTTGATATAAACCTCTTCCTCAATATAGCCATTGAGGAATGCACTCTTGACATCCATTTGATAAAGCTTGAAGCCTTTGGATGCAGAAAATGCAAGCAGGATTCGGATAGCCTCTAGCCTAGCTACAGGGGCAAAGGTCTCCTCAAAGTCAAGACCCTCAACCTGAGAAAAGCCCTGTGCAACTAGTCTAGCCTTATTTCTAACTATAACCCCACCTCACTCTGCTTGTTTTTGAACACCCACTTGGTCCCAATGACACTATGACCAGATGCGGGCTCGACAAGCTGCCATACCTTGTTCCTCTCAAAGTTCTCAAGTTCCTCATGCATAGCATTAATCCACGACTCATCGGATAATGCATGAGAAACATCCTTCGGCTCAAAGGAGGCAACGAAGGTAGAGTGGAGGTAGAAACTGGACAAACCTGATTTTGAGTGAGTGACCTGCTCAAACAGATCACCAATGATCTGATCAGGTGCATGAGCTTTCTGGATATGTCGGGAGGTCCGAATGTATGGCCTCTACCTCTTGAAGAAGAGGTAGGAACAGAGCCACTTTGAAGGAGAGTCGGAAGGCAAGGGTGGTCTCCCGAGGTGCAAAATGGAAACAGGAGGCACCTCGGTGTAGAGGGACTGGATCGGTGGAACACCATCATCCTCATCTTCTACAAAGATGGTCTCGGAGGGATAAGAAAAGCTCAAACATCGTGTCTAGCTCCGGCTAGCCTCATCAAAGGTCACATCACAGTCTCTATGATCCTATGCGCATCAACACCTGCACTTATAGCTACGAGAAGAAGTCGAGGAACCTAGAAAGATACCATCGGAAGAGCGAAACTCAAACTTATCTAGGTTACGGACTTCAAGATAAAACACTTGCAACCGAAAACGTGAAAATGAGACACACTGGGCTTTCGCCATACCTCAACTCATAAGAAGTGCGATGCAAATGTGCTCTCAAAACACGCGATTAGAAACATGGCAAGCAAAGAGCTATAGCCTCACCCAAAACTTCCTAGAGTATCAGACTCATCTAGCATCGTCCCGCCATCTCAACTGTGGTCCTGTTCTTCCTTTCCACTACGCCATTCTCACGAGGGGCGAGGGAGAAGAGAACCGATGCTCTAAACCAGACTCCACACAAAAACTCTCAAAGTAGGAATTCTTGAACTCCGTGCCATTATCACTGCAGATAGCTCGTAATGCATCCGGGAGCTCAATAGACAACCTCTTGACCAAACCCCTGAAGTGAGAAAAGTCTCATCCTTCGAGGCCATGAAGAATACCCAAGAGTATCTAGAAAATCATCAACGATGACAAGAACATACCACTTCCCTCCTGCCGATCGCACTCTATTTGGACTAACAAAGTGTCCATATGTAAAAGCTGTCACGGTGCATCAGTCATCACTACGGATCGGAGGATGAGAAGCGAGAACCATCTTGCCATGTCAGCAAGGAGAGCAAACTAAGACTTTGACCATCTTAAGTTTGGGCAAACCCCGAATGAGATCGTGGCTGCTAACTCGGGTCAAATGATCAAAACCAATGTGACCAAGTCTTCTATGCCAGAAGGAGAGATCACGGGGCTCAGAAGCAATCAAACATCGAAGAGAGTCTCCAGAAGAAGCCAAAAAATCAGCACGAAAGACTCTCCCAAATCTAGAAATCCCGCAAACTAACCCTCCTGATGAATCAAGAATTCTACAGGCATTACTCTTGAAGCTTACCTCGGAAGAGTCATCAATAAGTTGAGAAACAGAAAGCAAATTGTATTGCCGCTTACTTACTAAGGCAACATCTTTAAGAATGAAATTGTCATTAATGTAAATGGTACCTTTAGCAATGACTCTACCTGAAGAAGCATCCCCGAAAGTGATCAACTCATCACCGGGGGCTCGGACGACAATCCAAACATCTCCCTTCCCCATCCGACGAACAAGATCAAGACACAAGAGAGAAAGATGACTCAGTACTGGGATAGAGTGAAGACTTGGGAACCCAATACTGAACCACACGACACCTCAGAGTACCAACCACAGAAGAAGACTGGACTCGAGTGTCTCTCTGCCGTTTAACCTTAACATGATCAGTAGCAACTCTAGTAGATGATCTAGGAGCTGGGCCAGGTTAGCCCGCCGTGGTGCAAAAGCCAGACCATCCCAGTGAGGCTTCCTAAATCTCCTACCAGAAAACACCTCACGCCGCTGATATCTACCTCGATGGGAAAAACGAGAAATATCAAAAGGACGGCGAAAAGACTGACTACGAACAACTCCAAGACTAAAACTCGAAGAACCAGCATGAAAACCGAGTCCTGGACGCTGCCAAAAAACAGGCGACTCTCTAACCTGTCTAGAAGCAGTGTGTACCATAGGAGCACTCAAAGTCCGGGATGACCACGAATACCCTAAGAGCAAGAACACGCTCACGCCGAGTGATCTTGGCGTGCCTGAAGCAGAAATCTACTAGGTGACCATCCTTCTTACAGAAGGTGCATGTGTACTTTGCCTTGTTAGAGACAGAAGTAACAAGAGTAACACCCTTCTGGTCAGAAGTCCTATGGACAACCCCAGCAGACCTAAACATGGTGGTTCTCACTCTGGGAGCTACCACAATCTCACCACTCTTGGAGCAGCGCACAATGGTGGGAGGATGCGCCCGAGCGTGCTCCAAGAGATCAAATCCTAGACCTTGATTGAATCTACTAATCTTGGATTGGTCTAGAATAAGATTGAGTTTCTTCTTGCCTCCTACAAACTTCTCGAGAGTGCTCATAAGATACTGGCAATCTCGAAAGAAAGAGGCACAAGAAGAACAGGGGGAAGAAGAAGAAGAACCGAAAGATGAGCTCTCTCAAAGACATGCATTTTTCTCCTCAAAGACAGTTGCCTCAATCTTGAGGGCCTCACAAGAAACGCAAGACGCATTTCTAATTCTATGGGCTTGGTCTTCTAATTTCTTCCTAAGCTCGACATGGATTTTATCCAAGTCCCCCTCAATCATAGAACATCGCAAGCAACTTTCTTGTGACTTATCTAGTAAGTCCTTAGCAAGTTGATCACACTTGACATTCAAAGCATCATTGTCAAGTTTTAGTTGCTTACAGCCCTCACATGAGCTGACTGGGTCCTTAGAAGCATGCAATTCAAGTTCATCATTTCTAGAAGAAAGCTTCTTAAGGTGAGTGCTCATGGCATCAATTTCAGCAAGCAATTTAGGGCAATTAGCACAAGAGGGAGTAGAGTGAGAATGAAGAAAACTAGCATCTACAGAAGGAGTATCAACATATTCATTGCTAGCATTCTTCAACCTAAGACTATCTAGTTCAGATAACACACTATCATGCATAGTCCTTAGGTTCTCTAACTCCACAAGCAAAGCATCACACAAAGTACAGTCATCAGTGACTCAGGAGGGAGAAGATCTAAGTGAAGCTAACTCTCGAGTCAAGGTACCTACTTCCTTCTCAAGCTCTGTACACCTAGCTCTAGCTCTAGCATGAAATTTTCCTAATTTGCAGAAAGCTTCATTGAGCTGGTCATAGGAGGGTACCTCGTCCGTGTCGCTGTACAGCTCGGAGTCACTGATGCCATTGACGTCGGCCATGAAGCACATGCTGGAGAAGTCATCGCTGCCTTTCTTCTCTTGCGGATCATCCTCGCCCTCGTCGCTCCATGTCTCCGTGTCAGAGATGTTGATGTCATCAAGTGCTGCGAGGACACGGTGGAAGAGCTTCTTGTTCTTGGAGAAGTTGCGGTACTTCTTCTCGTGCGCCAGTTCACAAACTGGAGGCTTCTTATTGCGATTCTTGTCGGTGTAGTCATTCTTGCCCGAACCGCCAACGTCGTTCTTGCCCTTCTCCAGCTTGGGACAGTTCGCCCGAATGTGGTTGGGGCCACCACACTCGAAGCAGGTGATCATGCCACCTCTCTTCCTCTCTCTCACCCTCTTGTATGCATGAGAGAATTTGCGAGCAAGAAGAGCAAGCTCATTTTCTGGAAATTTTTCCAGTTGGTCATCGCTTAGCTCGCAAAGGGTGGAGAGGGAGAGACCGACAGAAGAATCAGAAGAAGATCCATTGGGATCGGTGACCAAAGCCATCGACTGAGATTTCGTCTTCCGAGAGACGACATTGATCTCATGAGTCTTGAGGTGGGAATAAAGCCCGTCAAGAGTCAGAGTCGATAAGTCGGTGGTGTCCTTGATGGTGGTCACCTTCATCTCCCAAACCCGAAGGTCGAGTGCGGTCAAGCAATGCCGAGCATTGTCCGAGTCAGGGTATATGCAACCAACTGCTCGGAGGTCGCTCAAGATCTTTGTAAACTGACCAAAACACTCGTCGAGACTCTCACCGGTAGCGTTGATCAAACTTGTTGTACTCGCTTGAACTGGTTCTGCCTCACAGTCTTGATTTGAGTAGAGCCCTCATGGTAAGCATCGAGGATTACCCAAATCTCGTGAGCGGAGCGAAGGTGAGAAATCCTATAATACTCACCGTGGCTAAGACCCTGTATGAGAATATTCCTTGCCTTAGCATTCGCCTCAACGTCAGCCATATTGATGGCCGTGATATTTTCATCAGCAGGAACCTCATACGGGAGTTTCACCTTACGCCATATCGTAACCACAGGCGTTGATGTATGACTCCATCCGGGACTTCCAAAAAGGAAAATCAACTCCATTAAAGATGGGAGGCTTGGTGGAATATTTGCCTGTCGCCATGGCTCTTGAGACCGGTCAAGATCTAGAAAGAACAGAACCGGCTCTGATACCAATTGAAGGATCGAGATGGCGAATAGAGGGGGGTGAATGGTCGCAAAGAAATTTTCCCCCAAAATACTCCAACAAAAACCTCAACAAGATCGCTCAAAGGAAATCGTGAAAAACCCGAAAAACTAGACAACTATGTGTACCCCTAGCTTGCATGGATAAGTACCATAAAATATGTGGGGATTTTTGAGTCACAATCCTGTTTGTCTAGTGTCCAAGATAAAGAGGAATCAATCCAACTCTTGCTTTTAGAAAGGACATCAATTCAAATCACAAAAGCCACTTTCAAAAAAACAAAAGCAGAATTTCCACAAATTGTCCGCAATTTGAACAGGAGGTTGGTGTGTTTCTGCAGCTCACAAAATTTTTAGAATTTTTATCCCTATGAACAGAAGAGTCTTGAAGAACTCCACCAAATTTCTACTCAAAAAGCCTTACAAAAAAACAGGAAAAATCGAATAACACAGTCAGTCAAGAACTTCGAGCAAAAAGTTTGGGGCTCGGTTTTCACCTCATAGCGCCCAAAAGGTCCAACAAGTGAACTCCAACATTTTTCTACAGGTGGATATCGGAGTCCCTCACCTCCTCCAACAAGAATAACTTAAAAAGGTTTTTATATATTTTTATAAAAATCAAATACTAAATTATGCGCAAAGAACAAGTTCAGAACAAAGTTGGAACTTGAAAGAAAAGATGTTCTCTACTCAATCCAAGAGTGCAAAAGAGATGTAAAACCATATGAACACACTCAAAATATCCAAGATCAACAGCATTTAGAAGGAGGGGAGGCAAATCCAAATTGCGTGAAAGTAAATTGCGAGAATGTAATTGCGGGAAAGTAAATGCTGAATTTAAATTGCGTAAAGTAAAGACATAATGTAAATGCGCAAAATAAATTCAGAGTTGGATGGATAAAACTTTCATTTTTGGAAGGAGAGGTTACAAAGCCTCACTTTCATGTGGGCAAAGCTTAAAGGAGCATTCAAAAACCACAAAAACCTTCTAAGGGAGGAGGCTACCCCTCCACCTCTATTTATACTACTCTTGGGCCACCTACCACCCTTGGATGAGTCCCTCAACCCTAGAGCACTCATCTAAGGCCTAGGATTAACCCACACACACAGCCATGCAAGGGCTAACCCAAAACCCACACACATGTCGGGTTTTCTTGCACGGTTTTCAAAGCATACTACCTAGACCCGCTAACCTATCAACTAGACCTCAATCCGATGGCCCTCATTGATCCACGCGGCATCTAGCTAGCATCATCTCCTTTCCTTGTCTTCTTGACTTGCCCGTACTCCGTCTCCGATCATCTTCCGGCGATCTCCCAACCGTCTGGACCTCCGACGCTCCTCGTCTAGTCCCGGTCATCCTCTGCCTCACCATGACCTAGCACCGTCGCCCTGCAACCATCAAAGGAAAGGAAAAACCTTTCACATAGCAATGCCCACAAAGATATTCAATGATTATCCCAAAATCATTAATCGATCATAATTGCTCTCAATGGTCCGGTGCTTCTACCCCTAGGCCGGTAGCACTAAGAAGAGCAACCAACACTCAAATTGCTTCAAATCCAATTCAATTCAAATCAAACCAAGCTCAAAACTCGTCAATTACTCATCACACACAAGGATAGACCTCCACATGGTCTTTTACTAAGGCACACACTGCTTCTAGACAGGTTAGAGAGTCGCCTGCTTTTGGGCAGCGTTCAGGACTTGGTTTTCATGCTGTTTCTTCGAGTTTTAGTCCTGGAGCTGCTCGTGGTCAGTCTTTCCGCCATCCTCCTGATATTCCTCATTTTTCTCATCGAGGTAGATATCAGCGGCGTGAGATGTTTTCTAGTAGGAGTTCTAGGCAGCCTCACTGGGGTGGTCCAGCCTTTGCATCACGGCGGGCCAACCTAGTTTTAGCTCCTAGATCATCTACTAGAGTTGCTACTGATCTTGTTAGGGTTAAACGTCAGAGAGATACTCGAGTCCAGTCTTCTTCTGTGGCTGGTACTCTGAGGCATCGTGTGGTTCAGTATTAGGTTCCCAAGTCTTCACTCTATCTTAGTACTGAGTCATCTTTCTCTCTTGTGTCTTGATCAGGTTTGTCGGATGGGGATGGGAGATGTTTGGATTGTCGACTCCGGTTGTTCTCGTCATATGACCGAAGATTCTCGATGGTTCTCTTCCCTAATCTGAGCCCCCGGTGATGAGTTGGTCACTTTCGAGGATGCTTCTTTAGGTAGAGTCATTGCTAAAGGTACCATCTGCATTAATGATAATTTCATTCTTAAAGATGTTGCCTTAGTGAGTAAGCTGCAATACAATTTGCTTTCTATTTCTTAGCTTATTGATGACTCTTTCGAGGTGAGTTTCAAGAGTAGCCCTATAGAATCCTCGATTCTTTCGTGCTGATTTGTCTGCTTCTTCTGGAGACTCTCTTCATTGTTTGATTGCTTCAGAGTCCCGTGATCTCTCCTTCTAGCATAGGAGACTTGGTCACATTGGTTTTGATCATTTGACCTGAGTCAGCAGCCATGATCTCATTCGTGGTTTGCCCAAACTCAAATTGGTCAAAGACTTAGTTTGCTCTCCTTGCCGACATGGCAAGATGGTTGCTGCTTCTCATCTCCCAGTCACTGTTGTGATGACTGATGCACCAGGATAGCTTTTACATATGGACATTCTTCGTCCAGCTAGAGTGCAGTCGGTGGGTGGGAAGTGGTATGTTCTTGTCATTGTTGATGATTTTTCGAGGTACTCTTGGGTGTTTTTCATGTCCTCGAAGGATGAGACTTTTACCCATTTTAGGGGTTTGATTCATAGATTGTCTTTTTGAGCTCCCTGATGCTCTACGAGCTATACGCAGTGACAATGGCACAGAGTTCAAGAACTCCTATTTTGAGAGTTTCTGTGGGGAGTCTGGTTTAGAGCATCAGTTCTCCTCTCCCTACGTCCCTCAGCAAAATGGCGTAGTGGAAAGGAATAACAGGACCCTGGTAGAGATGGCCAAGACGATGCTAGACGAGTATAGTACTCCTAGGAAGTTTTGGGCTGAAGTTATAGCTACTGCTTGCCATGTTTCTAATTGTGTATTCTTGATAGCACATTTGCACCGCACTTCTTACGAGTTGAGGTATGGGCGAAAGCCCAGTGTTTCTCATTTTCGTGTGTTTGGTTGCAAGTGTTTTATTTTGAAGTCTGGTAACCTGGATAAGTTTGAGCTCGTTCTTCTGATGGTATCTTTCTGGGTTATTCGACTTCTTCTCGTAGCTATAGGGTTTGGAGTTGCGATGCGCATAGGATCATAGAGACCTGTGAAATGACCTTTGATGAGGCTAGCCCAGGAGCTAGACCTGACATTTCAGGCTCTTCTTTTTCCTCCGAGACCATCTTTGTAGAGGATGAGGATGATGGAGATGATGGTGTTCCACCTGATCCAGTCCCCTCTACACCTGAGGTGCCTCCTGTTTCCATTTCTGCACTTCAGGAAGGCCAGCCCTTGCCTTTTGACTCTCCTACAGCTAGTGGCTCTGCTCCTACCTCTTCTGTGCATGAGGTAAAGGCCACTTCTGCTTCTAGACCTCCCCGTCATATTCAGCGTTCTCATCCACCTGATCAGATCATCGGCAATCTGTTTGAGCGAGTCACTCGCTCAAAATCAGGTATGTCCAGTTTCTGCCTTCACTCTGCCTTTGTTGCCTCGTTTGAGCTGAAGGATGTGACTCATGCATTATCTAACGAGTCTTGGACTAATGCTATGCATGAGGGACTTGAAACCTTCGAGAGTAACAAAGTCTGGTAGCTTGTAGAACATCCATCTGGTCATAATGTCATTGGAACCAAGTGGGTGTTCAAAAACAAGCAGAGTGAGGATGGGGTTGTCATTCGCAACAAGGCTAGGCTAGTTGCATAGGGCTTTTCTCAGGTTGAGGGTCTTGACTCTTAGGAAACCTTTGCCCCTGCAGCTAGACTGGAGGCTTTTAGGATCCTGCTTGCATTCTCTGCGTCCTAGGGCTTCAAGCTCTATCAAATGGATGTCAAGAGTGCATTCCTCAATGGTTATATTGAGGAAGAGGTTTATGTCAAACAACCTCCAGGATTTGAGAATCCCAAGTTTTCGAATCATGTATACAAGCTTTCCAAAGCTTTGTATGGACTCAAGCAGGCCCCCAGAGCATGGTATGAGAGGCTCAAGTCTTATCTTCTCAGCCATGACTTCAAGATGGGCGTAGTAGACAAGACTCTGTTCATCAGACATCATGAGTCGCATTTTCTTCTCGTCCAGATTTATATGGACGATATCATTTTTGGTGGCTCATCTCATTCGCTTGTGTCTCAGTTTTCTGAGGTGATGAGCACAGAGTTTGAGATGAGTATGATGGGTGAGTTGAGCTACTTTCTTGGCTTTCAAATCAAGCAGACTCAGGAGGGTACTTTCCTGCACCAAGGTAAGTACACTCGGGACCTCCTGAGGCAGTTTGATTGTCTGATGGTAAGCCGGTGATGACTTCTATGGCCACCACTGCTGTCCTCGAGCCTGCTGATCAGAAGGAGTTCCGGAGTATGATTGGCTCCTTCTTGTACCTCACTGCTTCGAGGCCGGACATACATTTCGCTGTGTGTCTGTGCGCTCGATTTCAGGCCTCTCCTTGCGCCTCTCACTGCCAGGCGGTCAAGTGCATCTTCAGGTACCTTCGTGCTACCACTGATTATGGTATTTGGTACTCTTCTTCTTCTTGTCTATCCCTTCGAGCCTTTTTCGATGCCGATTTTGCTGGCTGTAGGATAGATAGGAAGAGTACTTCTGGCACTTGCCAATTCATTGGCACTTCTCTTGTTTCTTGGTCATCTAGGAAGCGATTCGGAGTTGCGATCCACCGAGGCCGAGTATGTTGTCTGCGACCGATTCTGTCAGTAGTACTACTGGATGAGATTGACTTTACAGGACTTTGAGTTAGAGATAGAGAGTGTGCCACTTTTCTGTGACAACACTTCTGCTATCTGCATTGCTAAGAACCCAGTGCAGCATTCCTGGACCAAGCATATTGATGTTAGATATCACTTCCTTAGAGACCATATGGAGAAGGGGGATATCGTGCTTCAGTTTGTAGAGAGTGACCACCAGTTAGCCGATATCTTTACCAAGCCTTTGGATAGCTCCAGGTTTGTTGTCTTGAGAAGTGAGCTTGGAGTTGTGAGCCTTTACGGCCTATCATGAGGGGGAGTTGGTTTGTATATTATGTATAATATGTTATCTTCAAGCTTTGCTTTTTCTTTCTTTGTGTTTCTTCTGGGTGATTTTGGGCTTATTTTTCCTGAGTTGAGTTCACTCACTTAGACTTCTGGCATACCTTGCATGGACCTCTTATCTTGTGCTTTAGGTTGCTATCATGTATGATTAGCTGTTCTCTCTTCTCTCTAGGTTGAATTCCCTCACAGTCTTATAAGTCTAGCAGGTGTTGGGCCTCTTAGATAGACAGGGTCTGTGTGCACTCCTTGGTTGGGATCTAGAGTCAGCTTCCCTATGTCAGTCACTGGGGAAGATAAGAGTGAGTCTGAACCGTAGTGAATCTCTTCTATCTTTTCTATGCTCTATAGCCATCCAGTTTTGCAGTTTTTCGACTTCTTCTCCTCATTCTGTCTTTCTGGTTGTTTTTGAGTTCACTTGGGTTTTCTTTATGTCTAATCTTGATAATAACTCAACTTTAACCAGATTTGAGCTTAAAACTGATTCACTTGTTAAGGGGGAGTTTGGGAATCTGTTCATGCATTGCATTTAGACTGTATTTTATGTTTTATGAGCTTTGTCTATTATGCAATTGACTCAATCTTCATGAAATACATCATGCTATATCTTTTGAAGAAAATCACTAGCTTAGATATGTCCAAGTTCATTTATCATGCTAAGCTTATTAAAATCTAAAATTTTGAAAGCTTTAAATGAAAACTAGATGAAACATGTTGCTTTTACTTACTAAGTTTCTTCTCTAGGAGTATTTACCATAATTTGTGAAATTTTGGATTTCTCTAGAGTCCCTATAGCAACTTGGGTGAAATTTGGTTGATCCATATTTGAGTCCTTCAGAATCGCTCATATATGCTAAATTGAAATCAAGAAAAAATTAACTCTTTTGTGCAAAATTGATCTCAACACTTTATATTCACAAGACTGCTTCCCATTGCATTTGGGATGAACTTGGAATATGTTGTGTTTGACCAAGATCATTCTCTTAAAAGTTACTCTTGATATGATCGACAAAGGCTTGAGTCAATCAATAAAATGAAAGAAATGCAAATACCAAACACATAAGTGGGTAAAGAATGCAAATAATGTCAAACATTTGCACCCCGCTATGTTTTCCAAAGTCTTAAAGAAAAATTTGCATAAATTGAAAAATGAGCTCAAAGGACCCTATATGCACTTCAAAATTCCCCAAAGTGTTGAGTAGGTTGAACTCTAGGTATTCAATTTGTTCCAATAAATGGTTTTGCTTCTAGCTTTGAAATTTTGCTAAGTTTTGCACTTGTCAAATCTTGCTAAAATGAAATATTGTAAACTAAGCTTTTTCACAAAATGTATTAGTCTTGGACATGTCTTAGTTTAGTCATATTCTAAAATTGACAAGCTTGGTGTAATATCTTTTCATTATGATCAATTGGATAATTTTCAAAGCTCTTTAGATTGCATTTCATGCATTTATAAGAAAAACTGATGCCTATATTGCCAAAAGGGGGAGAAAACGTAGAAAAGGCATCTTATACGGAAGAAAATTTAAATGAAAATAATGCTTTATCATGATCATGTTGAACAGTTGTCCTTGCATTTGGATCATGAGTAATATTGAGCTTTTTGAGAGATTTCTTGGTTTTTGGAGCTCTTATCGAAAAATAGTTCTTTCTTGTGTTGAGCTATGAAAATCTTCACATCTACTTGGTCATGGACTTGCTTTCTCTTTCAATTGGACCAAGTATGATTTTTGCAATCAAATTGCTTTTCTTCTTTTATTTTCAAACACAAATTTATGCCTTTTGTGTGGTTTGTCAATATACTCATCAAGGGGGAGATTGAAGGACCACGTGGAGATCCATTCATGTTTTTGATGCCTATTTGACTTTATTTGAGCAAGGTGTGCTCAGGTTTGAGTTTTATTTAAATTGGAATTTGAAGCAATTTGAGTCTTCTCCAGTTTTTGCGGTAGTACCGCCAGGACGAACAAAAATGAATTTTAATTTGTGGACTGTGATGAATCTATTGCATATCTTTGTGGGCATTGCTATGTGAGGAGTTTCCTTGTTTTTGATGGTTGCAGGTCGATGATGCTAGATCATGGTGAGGTGAAGGATGACCGGGACTAGCGAGGAGCGTCGGAGGTCCAAACGGTTGCTGATCGCCGGAAGATGATCGGAGATGGAGTCGTGGCAAGCCGTGAAGACAAGGAACGGATGAGATGCTAGCTAGGCGCTGCGTGGATCAATGGGGACCATTGGATATTGGTCCAGTTGATAGGTTAGCGGGTCTAGTTAGTGTGCTTTGAGAACCGTGCAAGAAAACTCGTTATGTGTGTGGGTTTTGGGTTAGCCCTTGCATGGCTGGTTGAGTGGGTTAATCCTAGCCCTTGATGGAAGCTCTAGGGTTTAGAGGCTCATCCAAGAGTGGTAGGTGGCCCAAGAGTTGTATAAATAGGGGTGGAGGAGTAGCCTTCCCCCCTTGAAGGTTTTGAGGTTTTTGATGCTCCTTTGAGCTTTGCCCACATGAATGTGAGGCTTTGTAACCCCTCCTTCCAGAAAATACAAAAAATTTGTTTACTTTATTGTGAATTTAAATTGCGTATTTACATTATGTCTTTACTTTACGCAATTTAAATTCAGCATTTACTTTCCCGCATTTATATTCTCGCAATTTACGTTCTCGCAATTTGGATTTGACACCACTCCTTCTAAATGCTGTTCTTCTAGGATGTCTCGAGGGTGTTCATATGGTTTTACATCTTTCTTGCACCATAGGATAGACTAGAGATCAAGTTTTTATCGAATTACAAATCTGTCCAGAACTTGTTCTTCGTGCAACAGTCAGTCTTTGATTTTTATAAAAATATAGAAAAATACTTTTTAAGTTATTCTTGTTTTAGAAGGTGTGAGACTCATATATCAATCTCTATAAAAATTTGTGAGTCCACTGGTTGCACCGTTTGAGTACTATGAAGTGAAAACCGAGCCTCAAACATTCTGATCGAAGTTCCTGACTGTCTGTAATGCTTGATTTTTCATGTTTATTATACAAAACTTTTTTAGTTTATTTTTGGTTTACTGTTTCACAACTCAAATTCTCAAAGGGAGAAAAATTCTAAAAAATTTTAGAGTAATAGAAACTCACCAACCACCTGCTCCAATTGTGGAGAATTCCTGCAAAATCTGCTTTTACTTTTCTGGAAAGAGACTTTGGTGTTTTAGCTTTATCTCTTTTAGAAAAGTAGTCTTTGAATTGATTCCTCTTTGTTTGGACACTTGACAACCAGGATTGTGATTAGAAAATCCCTCATATGATTCATGATTCTCATCCATACAAGTTAGGGGTACACATAGTTGTCTAATTGTTCGGGTTTTAGAGGGTGTGTGAATCTAAGAAACACTAGTTTGAAGGAATATCTTTGGGTGTTTCAGATTTTTATTGCGAGATTGTTTGGAGTACTTTGAGTGGGAGAAATTTTATTTGGGATCATTCACCCCCCTCTGATCGTCATTTCGATCCTTCAGATTGGCTATCCAAGCATAAAGCTGTGTTGGATTGTGGCCAAAGAGTGGTGTTATTGGAAAGCCCTAGTGGCAAGAAAGTGAAGGTTTGTGCGATAGCCGTTCGTGACGATCGATTAATGGTGAACAGCGTGAAAGTTGCTAGTATGGAAGATGTGCCGATTGTTAGGGATTATCCAGAAGTCTTTTCTGATGATTTGCCGGGTATACCGCCAGACAGAGAGATTGAGTTTGTTATTGAGTTAGTGCCTGGAACAAAACCAATAGCCAAGAGACCGTATCGCATGCTATTTCAAACACGACACAAACACTGTAGCCATTTGAAATGTCGACAGGGGTGTATTCCTATCATTTTTAGTTTTGGCATAATATTTATATAATTATTTCTAAAATTATTATTATTTTAAAAAATCTCAAAGGGCTCTCAATGAACACATACATGAGGATCTCATATCTGGTCATCAATAAAGAGTGACTGTTGGGACTACTTTTTTGTTTTCTACTTTCTGCATGATTGTTCGTCGACAACATGGATACTGTTGAAGTATAAGTGAATTATCCATCTTTCCTCATCAGCTTAAACTTTTAGGTGAACTGGCTAGTACATACAACTTAATATAGTATCGAAGCAAGAGTTCTTAAGTTCAAGACCAGGTTAACGCAATTAAAATAATAATAATTATAGCTCACTTCTATTCCACGTCCTAGGCCTGAGGAGGTATTGAAGTATAAATAAATTGCCTACCTTCCCTCGTCAACATAAGCTTTTAGATGAACTGACTGATGCATACAACTCAATACACAACTCTTAACAATAATCATGCTCTAAGGTCAAGCAATTTACATTAAGAAACTAGTGTGTCTACATCTAGAGAATCATCATTTTAAAAGACCACAACCGAAAGGAAAGTTCACGGCAAACCATAGCCATGTTCATCGATTATAACTTCAATATATCCTGTCGAAGAACACTAAAGAGATATGGAAGGAACCGTTTATCTACAAATTAGGCTATCAGGGAAGAGTTACAAATCGAGCATATACACTTGGGCCAAAGAAACCTCTGTCGCCTATAGTTCTCCGGGGGGTAGGACCAATACCATTTACAACCAACAACCAATGGAAGTACACCATGCAAGATACAATGCTGCAAAACAGGGTGTGCAAGCTCAGGGAAGGATACAAAACATGGTTTTCCACTTGAATAAAACCAATGCAGAACCACAAAGCCAATTTGCTCCAGCGTAGTACGTAGAAGCAGCACACCCAGAAATTGGACTAAAGAACAGAATAATTTACCCTGCTACGCACTCCAAAATTTTATGTTATTTCATTCTCTTCTTTTAGAAGTAAGGAAGAAGCTGACGATGCATTCCGTAATCCTGCTCGGCGCAATGACGTCTGGCTACTGGATGCTGTATTCTGCCCCCTATGTGGTAAGCTGCTGGAAGATGACACGTTGGCATTTGCAGCAGCATGGCTACTGTTCCTGGCTGCTGGCACGTCATGGTTGTGCTTGCCTTCGTATGTGGTTATCACAGCCTTTGGGTCTTGTGAAGATCTTTCGATATGCTTCTTCACATCACATCCTTGGTACGTGCACTTGTAGTAACTCCTATACGTTGCAATCAAATTAGATATGTGATATGTAACTTCAGTTCAAATAGATTCAACAAAAAGGAGTATCACCAAATGGACCTGATGACTCAAATAGTTGAAATTGCTAGCTAGATATCATTTTGACTGCAGCAAACTTGTCCAAAAGAGCCGTAACTAAATTAAACGTCCTTTGTTATTGTTTAACAAGCCAAGCTAAAGAACAATCTATACCATGACAGATATGTATACAGAATTATAGAGAGCATGACATTTATCCAGTTATCTTCCACATCATATGTAATAATGACCAATTATGTATCAGTGTACCAACTATGTAATCACCAACTATAACCGAGCAGATCAAAGCGTTGTTGTGGAAATTTTCTGATGTTGACCGAATATTCGGCTGACTAGTTGGAGTCGGTAGGCAAACGGTCATGATTACATGATTTGGAGTGAAGTTACAGTTTGCAAGAGATTAATCAGCCACATAATCTGTTAGTACTGTATTCAATGATGTTGTGCTCGACGATGATTCGGATAACTAGTTCTTTTGGATCATTTTGTGTACTTAAAATTAATACTATTGGTTGTCAGTATATTTAGTATAGTCTATGTGTCTTTGCATGGTTTTGAACTATGACATCAATTTATTGTGAGTCGTGTGTCAGTGCAGAATCTTAACTGTCCACCAATCAATCTTCCAAGCTTTAAAGTTAGTAATAAAGTCATGGTATAATTGGAGTGGTACAAGTATGTTTGATAATTCTGACAGTAGCATGAGTTTAAATATCTGTATGACTTCATCGTCACCCTACTTACTATCACTTGAGCCTAACAGTTGCTCACCTCCCGACCCCTTCTCCAGCCCTGCTGCCGTCGACCGCCCCAACACCTCGTAGGCAGTGGAGGTAAGGAGAGAGATCGAAAATGTAGCCGGGAATGAAAGCTTCTTAATTTTAGTTGAAAGTTCAAAATATCTCCATTTTTCATTTGAAAGTTTTTATAGTTGAAAGTTCTAAATTTCCAATTAAAATGTTCTAAAAATTCTTCGAAGAAAGTTCAATGGGGAGGCAGGTAGTGTGCCTGCTTGCAAGGTTTGCAGCAAACACCTGCTCATTAAAGATCCCCGTAAATTGAAGACTTGAGATGCTTATATGAATTTCTAATGATTACATCTTCATTACTCCACATCTAAGACATTTGGTTGAAAATGTGTTATGAAGATTATATACTATGTAGATGAACTACATTAAGAAATAACCTTCCCACAGTGGGTGTCATATTGTGAATTTTTGTAACACAGTGAAGCGATATGTGAAATGACCTAGCGTTAGATGTATAAAATCAAGCAATGAAGAAAAACTAATCGAGCCTTCCAAAAAGCAAGCACCTTGAAACAGTCTCAGATTCAATTATTGATTTGGTGTAATTTCATTCCCTTTATCCAATATACAAATTAAATATACTGAAATATATCCTACAAATTGAGAATATAGATTGTTGCTATTGGCTTGAAACTCCAAACCATTAAGCATGACATTGTAATACAATCAAACATAACAGAAGTTTACATATCATAGGCACAATTTTGTGCACGAAAATTACGCTTTATATCATTGATAAGACTAAGGAAACAATTTAATATATGGCTAATGGATCTAATTTTCAACTTGTGTCAATTAGACAAATCCTAATAGCACGACAGCCAATCCTTGTAAAGGGCTCAAAGCACCCACATGGACACTAGCTCCAGAGTGAGCATACAAACTCTTCATCCCTCCATGTGTATATGACCACATTTTTGCACATGGAGTTCCAAATATCATTCATTAAGAACCTTGGGTTAACAGTTACAATTGAATCCATGAGATGTTTCTTTTAAGTTTACTTATGCACCACACTTGCAAGAACACAAGGAATTGGAGAAGAGAAAACATTGGAAAGGATTATGTAAACTCAGATCAGGTCCAATATTGCCTAGAATAGTTATCAGATAATCCTCCTTGACAGAGCACATACATTCCAAGTTTTCATGCAATAGAATTATCTATATAGTTTTAATATTGATAGAATTGTCCTAAATAGTGCACTATAGCAGGTGAGGGGGCTGCAGACGTTTCATAGTGGCTACTTTAGTGTGTCCATACAGTTGCAGTACTGTAGCATGCTGCTACAGCAGTTAGTGTGTAGGTGTAGCTATGTTCAGTACAAAGAAGTTTCAGGTTTCTATCTGAACCATTTCTTGCATATTCCATCATACCAAGGATTTATTATTGCCTCCCTCTCTCCCTCTCTTTGTCACAAGTAGTTAGTACATACAATTGTACAAAATGTGCCTTGGACCGTCTATATTTCTTCATCTTCCTTATAATTTCTAACCAGCCATTTTGAATTGTTTCTCCTGAATTCTTGTATGGCAATCTAGAAGTTAATAAAAATCATAGATCTTCTGCATAATCATATTGGTTTTGTATATCTGGAAATAAAGGTTGGTGTGCTGTGCACACTGGATCACCAGCTCGGTGATATACTCTAGAGAAATATTTAAACATTATTCTTCTGTGACCATTATTTAAAACATTGGATATCCCTTTATATTTGGCAACCCACCGGCACATGCATTTACTCATACATCAGTCAACAAGAGTCAGTTCCCAACTTCCAATGCACCTGATTTGATGCTTTAGTAACGCAAAAAGAGCAGCTAGAGCTAAGTTACTATATAGTACATGTCTATGGATATACTACAGAGCATATTGCATTCCTATAACATACTTATATTCATCTGCAACGTTTAAAATCCAAGGACCAATGGGCACTGACATATATCATGCATCTACAACTATACAAATAGTAAGTCCTTTTTATTAACCCATAACTAATAACGAATTGTGAACGGGTCCGAGATAACATGGAGTTATTCAGAGTTGCTCCAACTAAATGGGTCATTCATTTTCAAAGCAAGTGAGAACTCAAGGCAGAATGGATAGAAAGAAGATAGAGAACAAGTGCAAAATGACAACGGGGTTACCTTGGGAAAGGATTCCCTTTTACCACTTTCTGTCCATACTTGCGCCACCGGTAGCCATCATCCAAAAGATCAACCTCACTAGTTGTTTGCACAATGATCCTTTGAGCTGGAGTTGGCACATGCCTGTCCAATAAAACTAGCATTTATAAATTGAAGCATAATTACAGGTTCATTGAACCCGAACCGGTTCAGGGTATAGGGTTCATGTTTGCAGTGGAATTTGGAAGAAACAGTGGTGTGCCGCGTACCTCGAACCTGGTACCGTGACTGAAGCAAAACGTGGTCTGGTAACTAAGGATTCAAGCTAGAAAATTTCCTACTAAGAAAATTTTGTTCAGTATATCAACTACCTTTTGTTTGCATTGGCATCACCGGCATCTCCATTGTTGGCCCTTACTTCATCATCGCCCTCCTCCTCGCTATCACTTGAGCCTGACAGTTGATCACCTCCCTCTCCCCTCCTAGACATTGAAGGCCCCGCAATGCAATCATTTGATGCCTCAAATTTTCCAGAATGATCTTGAGAGCCTGGTTCTGATCTAGTTGAAGTATCTTCATTCTCATTGAAATCGTCAGATTCATTTAGAAAACCACCACCATCTTTGGACCTCCTTTTGGGTGGGCGTTGGTGGATGTGTTGGCCTCTATAAACTATTTGAGTAATCTGTCCATCAGCTGAGCGCTCCACTTTCTTCTTAACTGGACAGCTCGCATGGCTACATTTGTAGTAGCTCCTTGGATACTCCCCACCCTTAACTGCCTTCTGGCCATACTTCCGCCAGTTGTAGCCATCATCAGCAGGTTTATCCACAGCGAGGGCAGAAGTTTGGAATCCTTGTGAAACCTCATTTGATTCGATGTTGTTATTACCCGTATGTGATGACAGATTCGGTATCTCCTGCGTTGATGTCACATCGGCAGAAGAGTTTACATGCTGTGATGTCAAAGCTGATGTTGTTGCTGAGAAGAAAGGGAGTGAGTAATCTGCTTGATTGGCCATACTGTACTGAGAATGGACTGCTTGTGCTGTTACTTGAGCTAAGGCTTGTTGATGGGACATTTCAAAGTTGCCCTGAAGAAAAATAATATAATAACATATATAAGTCAAGAAAAGAACAGATTTTATTTGCAAATGTAATATCTAATAAGCAGCACAACTAAACAAACAATGGCAAATAGATGTTCAAGAAAACTCAAGACAAAGAACACAAAATCAAGCATCATATTCCTAGGATTGGGCTAATCTTAACCAGATGATCAAATACGGAAAAGCTGCCAAAAACAGTTTCTCAAACTGCTAGGATTAGACTATTTCAAACTAATGTTGGATGAGAGATACTTGTTTGTTGGCCACTAAAAAGGTTCAATCAGAATGTGAAATACATTTGCTGGATCTTGTCATGGATCAGCTCAACTACAAATATGTTATCTGGTGCCTCCGAGGATACCTGGACCAGACCCAGAAATGGGCCAAAAGCGGCAAGGTAGTTCCAGTGGCCCACATGCCTACAATCATAACCAAACTACTTCATTTTCTCACAGCAGTGGCACTGGTAGGGACATGATGTGCCATATAGGGTTTAAGTAGACAAATTGGCCACAATTAGCTTGAGTAATCTACACATTTCACCTTCCAAAAGTCCATAAGCAAATATACCATGATTATTGTCCTCAACCAATCACTTGTCCCATCCTTTGATGCCTTTTATTGAACCTTTTCATAAGAAGTTAAGAACTTCCACTCAAAGCTCCAAAGGATAAGCCAAGCAGTGTCCAGTCAGCAACTCAGATTAAACTCACACTGTCATGCCTGGCATGCATTGCAGTGCAAGAATGCATGGATGCACAATCTTTAGTTACATCAATGTCAAGGTAACACTGACTTGGCATGACATCACTATGACCATTGTGTGATCAATATCCGCATTGCTAGCAGAGGCACATGAACAGGAATCATAATTTTCACAACACATAAGGAGATATTCATTTCATTGTTCACAGGGCCAAAATGAGCAACTCATTAACCTTAATGATACGATAAACATGGAAATCCGTGACACAACACATTATCATAATTTGCTTTGTGCCTTCTGTTAAACTGTTAGTTAGCAAAATGGTATTTGCAAACATGACATCTCTAACAATGCCTTATCACAGTTGTAAACCATTGTTAAGCCTCGTTATATTCCAATGCTATTACTGGCAATCAGTGGTTTGAACTGATTTCTATAAATATGATCAGAATATCTATCTACGATTGCTAATGCCCCACTTGCAATGTCATACACAATTTGGAACACTCATATGCTCTAGTATTTTATTTTCATGCCCAAGCTAATGCCTTTCTAACCCTCAGATTACGAATCAAATTATTAGCCGTCCATTATGTTTGCTCTCTTAACTCTACAACTCACCCATAGAAACATTCGGTTGCTGCATGGAATAAATGTGTGTAGAGCATGAAGAACCCTCCACTTCCATGTATGCACAAAGTCTCCAAACCTTTCCATCTAACAACTTATAGAGATTTTTGGGAAAGAGATAATAGGAGTGGACAAGACAGGCTTGGAGCTTAGATCTGCGATCTCTTACATGTTTTATGTTTTAAACATAATAAGTGCCAAGCAGCCCAAGTTCTTGTTTGTTGCAATATGCCAACCAAAGTTGTGCCAAGATTGGATTTGGTTTAACCCCAGACTAACAAACTTGCTCCTTTGTATAATTGTGCATGAATCCAAACTGAAATTGTAAGTGAATCAAGATTCCAATGCTCCCAAAAGCTTTTTTAAGTGCTGCTCAAGCTTGAGTTCTCCCCTTTCTGCACAGCTTTTATATAAGTGGTTCGGCCTCTTAAGTGATTAAGAAGCCACTTCAGTGGCCGCATAACCAGGTCGCCTAGTGCTAATTACATTTAAAAATATTTTATTTTTGAACAGCTTGAAGTATATGAAAGATAAATTTTGAGCAATGGGCTGGAATAGAATTGTGTTGTTTTACTTTTTTTTAGTATCAATAAATGGATAATCTTCTTAAAGGTTGCATAAGCACCCACTTGCCGCTTAAATACTAAGCAGGGAGGTGACTGATCACTTACCACTTACTGGTTTTTGGAGCACTGACCGCATCATGGCAGCCACAATAGAATCACTCTTGTAAAAACCCATTAATTTGTTTTAATTGAATGTTAAATTCTCTTTGCGGCAGTCCTTGAGATAAGTCAAATATCACTAGTATGCATATATGGCAGAGCAATGAAACATAATTAATCAACTAGCCCAATTACTCTTCTTGTGTTAATGTTGCAAACTATAAGAGAAACACAGCTGGATAACTGTGCAATTAGAAAAAAGAGTCTATCAAGTTTATCCAGATTTCTCAACGCCCTCTCTATGGATACTGTAGTACTGTACTATTGATTTCCTTCAATAGACAATTCTTAAACAAGAGGACCTAGTTTAACTGCTAACCAAGGCCAAATGCCAAATTGTCTCAGGACATAAGTTTCATACACCCACCATGTCACCAAAAGAAACTCAAGCTGTTAGGGAAAGTCCTGACATTTCCACCCACGCTACAACATAAACCAAGTTTAACTAAATGAACAACAGAACCATCCCAACCCACCCCCAAAAGAAACTAGTTTAGTCAGCATTCAAAGTCGTCAGTCAGCATTCAAAGTCGTCAGTACAAAGCAAATCTGACTTAATTAGCTAACTCGGGCGCCAACCATTAGACTGCATAACGCTGCTCATCGCAACAACAAATCGTTGGGGGCCAGAGCAATATGTTGAAAAAAAAGGGAGAGAGACAAGGAGGCACATTTTTTATGTGGAAAATCCTTACGGTAAAAAACCACGGGCGCATGAAAGAGAAATTATATGAGGAAAGATACGACAGGCCGTCTAAAATGTGCGACTACAAGGGTATATTTATAGGGTGAAGAACAAGAGTTCCAAGTGGAGAAGGAAACTGAATTAGAGTCGGTCGTGCCGGTCATGGCACATCTAGCACAGCTTGGCACCTGGCCCTAGCACCGGCCATGCCACGTCTAGCATGGGACGATGCAGTATCCACTATGGACACATCATGAATCCGAATCAGACTTCAACAATCTCCACCTTCAGCAGAATTCCCTTCAGTACTCGAAGAACGCAAAAAACTCATCTAATTAAAACAGCATGAACACCTTGTGTGCCGAAAGTCCAAAGGACTAACGAGTACTACCGACTAAGTTTGAGCAAAGTTCACACTTAGTAGCAGGAATTGGCTTTGTCAAGATATCAGATGGATTACCATGAGTACTTATCTTGCTGACTTTAATGTCACATTGAGCAATAAAACTTGAATGTAGTGATATTTGATATCAATGTGCATCGTTCTCTCATAGAACATCTGGTCCTTTGTAAGGCAAATAACACTTTGACTGCCACGGAATATTGTAGTTCAAGACGTACTTCCATAAAGCTCAGTAAATCAGCCAAACGGATTCTTCGTAACCTTCAGAAATAGCCATATAATCAGCTTCTATAGTGGACAAGGGAACAGTAGCTTGCATACTTGCCTTCCAACTAACGACACATTCTCCCACAGTGAACACATAACCAGTAAGAGACTTCTTATCCAAATCTCCAGCAAAATTTGAATCACATAACCAATGAGTCAATCTCTAGTCTTTCCAAACTGTAAGCATCAAAAGTGCCCTGCATGTATCTAGAAATCCATTGAGCTACTTTACAATGCTCTCTTCCAGGATTAGCTATGTATCTACTAACAACACTCAATGATTGAGATAAATCGGGACGTGAACATACCATAGTATACATAAGTGAACCAACTGCACTAGCATATAGAACTCTAGACATGTACTCAACTTTATCATTTGGCTGTGGACATGACACTGAATAAAATCTAAAATATGCAGCTAATAAAGTAATCACCGGTTTGGCCTTATTAGTGATTCAAATAGCCTGCTATAGCTCCGCGATAGCTTTTCCAAACATAAAACGCTACACGATCGAATAAAATTCCGCAAACACAGCTACAATTGTTATAGCCGCTATATTGACCACTATTTCTGCTATTTTTTTGTAACCACGATAGCTCTGCTATGCTACATATGTCAATTATATTTATATTTCTAAACATTAATTGTGTTTTGTTCATGATCTTCTTCTTTTATCATATTTGTTATACTTAAATTGAATTATTTTGGCTACTAGAAATAATAAATATTAGTTAAAATTCAAATCCATCTCCTAAATTTACATAATTATATAGATTATTTTCTATTACACATTGTACGACTAATATATAACAATCATAACATGTACTCTAAATTTAAATATAGGTAATTATATATTAATTACCGATACCACATACTTGAAACAGTAAAAAATATGTATATTATTGTAAACCACAACTTGTAGCATAGCTTTCGCGATAGCCCGCTATAGTCACGATAGCTTTTTCATATCTCTCACCGTTACTGACCGCAAAGCGTGATTTAAATCCTTGGGCCTTAGGCATGTTGAAACACCTTAGAACTTTATCAATATACTCTTTTCTGACTTAGGTATAATTTTTCAAACTGTCTATCCCTAGTAATTTTCATAACAAGAATCTTCTTTATTGCACCGAGATCCTTCATCTCAAATTCACTGCTCAATTGTGCCTTCAACATTGAAATTTCTGCCTTGTCTTTTGTAACAATCAACATATCATCAACATATAGGAGCAAGTAAATAGTTGAACTATTAACAGCCTTCAAATAAACATAGCTATCATATTCAGATCTTTTGAAATCCTAAGATATCATAAAGGAGTCAACTCTCTTGTCCTACTGTCAGGGTGATTGTTTCAAACTATAGAGATTTCTTCAACTTGAAAGCAAAATTCTTTCCTGGAAGAACAAATCCTTCCGATTGCTCCATATAAATGCCTTCTTCCAACTCCCCATGTAAAAATGCAGTTTTCATGTCCAATTGCTTATTTGTCAACTTTTTTGTCAGCTTCGTTCGGCTCGACTCGACTCTGGCTTATTTTGTCAATTTTGGTTGATCCGGCTCTGGCTCTCGGCTCCTGCTTTCTGGCTTCGGCTCCTCAATCAGCTTTCGGCTTTTGGCTCCAGCATGGTTTTTGGCGACTCGTTTTCGTCGACTCAGCTCACTCCAGCGGCTCGGCTCTTTGGCTCTGGCTCTCGACTCAGCTCATATTCCCTGGCTTCGGCTCTTCGACTTGGCTCCAGCACTTCGGCTCTCCTTTTGAGTCTTTTATTTTTAGCTCCGTTGCGTCCATCCAAGTTCTTAGCATCTTGGCTCTTTCGTTAGCTCGTCTTTTTTTATTGGCTCGACTCTTTTTATCGACTCGGCTCATTCTGTCGGCTTCATCAACTCGACTCCTTCGCCGGCTTTTCTTCGTCGACTTGGCTTCTTCATCGGTTTTCCATCGTCGATTCAGCTCCTTCATCGACTTTGCACTGTCGACTCGGCTCCTTTGTCGGCTTTCCAACGTCGGCTCATTTATTCAAGAGTTGAATGCAGAACAGGACTTTGGATTTTTCTTATTTTAGTGTCAACCCTTCCAAATGCAATGCTATTGCATACGCCTTGTGTTTGTGGGGGTGTTAAGGATATAAATATTATCTTATATAGACTCTCCATATATAGGCTTTCCATATACATGATTGTCTTATATAGGCTTTCCATATACAGTATTACCTTATATAGGCTTTCCTTTTGCACCCTCGTGTACTCTATATATTCTGGCCATTGGCCTCATATTGAATACATCAAGTGCTATTCATAACATAGCTGACAGCTTCTGTTCTCCTCGGATGTGACTTGTTGCTCCTTGGGTTCCTGTGGATGCATGGCTCTGCTACTACTCTCAGGAATCGATGCTACTCTGGTCGACTGGATTGCTCACGATTCTTTTCCTTCTCCTCTTCGGTTTCGACAACAAGGAGAGATGCGCAATCACTGAGTCATCTCGGATTGTAGCTCGTCATTATGGAGAAAGGCACAACCGATGATTATTTATTTATTTGTTTTGATCGGATCCCCTATACTCTGATACTGCTTGTTGAAAAAAGAGAAAGATAAGGAGACACAAATTTTATGTGGAAAACCCTTGCAGAAAAAAAATCACGAACGCACGAAGGCGAAATCATTATATGAGGAGAGATTACAAGCACGAGATGACAAACTGTCTAAAATATGTGACTCCAGGGGTATATTTATAGGGCGAGGAACAAGAGTTCCAAACAGAGAAGAAAACCGAGTTAGAGTCAGTTGCGTCGGCCATGCCACATTTGGCACGGCTCCACACCTGGCCCTAGCACCGGTCATACCATGTCTGGCATGGATGGGACCATGCGGTGTCTGTTATGGACACATCACGAATTCGGATCAGACTTCAACACAATCCACCACCCCGTGCATCACACTAGACACTGCGGGAGAACAATCGGTACAGCATTCAAAGTACTCAGTACCACGAAATGGCACTAGTTAGTAACCCCCCAACCCCCTGTTTGACCATTCCATGCCCCATCATTCCCTCACAATCGCACAGCAGGCAAATCTTCATGGGGGTCCAAGGCAACATCGCTGTACTAAACTCACAAATCGGCTGCATAAGTAGGAACTAGTAGCATAGTACCTGCAAAATTTAACTAACAACCTGTACTCTTAACGCACCAGCTCAAAACCTAAGCAATGGCGAGCACAGCCGCACGAGCAAGTAAGGTAAGCTAAGCAACAAAAAAAAAGGTGCTCAAAACCTAAGCAATGGCGAGCACAGCCGCACGAGCAAGTAAGGTAAGCTACGCAAACAAAAAAAAAAGGTGGGTTTTTTTGCCGGGGATTGGAGTAGTTACCGTTGGGGAGAAGAGCGCCGGGGAGCCGAGGAGCGCGGTGGGGCTGAGCCCCGGAGTTACGGCGAACGGCGAGGGCGGGGAGAGGCCGGCGGGGGAGCCCATAGCGCCGACGAGAAGCTGGGTGAAGGAGCCATGAAAGGCCGGGGAGGGCGCGTCGGGGAAAAGCGCAGCGGCGAGGGTGAGCGGTCCGGGGCTGGTCTCGGCCGAGGAGCCAGAGCCGGCGGCGGCAGCCGCGAAGAAGGATTCGACGGCGGAGCGCGGGGGCAGAGAGAGCGCGGGACGCGGCGGCGGGCGGCGCGCGCCCTCGCCAGCGCCGGCGGAGGCCTCGTGGGCCGCCATGGGGAGGGACGGAGGGACGGAGGCGGAGCACTAGTGGGAAGGGACTTTTTGGAGGGTTTGTGTGGGGAAGCAAAGATACGGCGAGTCCACGCCTCCACGGCTTCAGCTGCAGGAGCTGGAGGGCGGGCGGTGAAAAGCAGGGGAGGAGGCCACGTTGACTTGCGAGGCCCACCGCTTCGCAGTACCCTGTCCTGCTTACCGCGGCCGGTAATAACGTCCGACGCGGTTAACCGCCGGCCGTTTGGCTTGACCTCGTGGGCTATTGCCACTCCATTGCTGCAGCGGCTTTAGGGTAGCCGGCAGCGCTTTCGTTTGTCTGCTCTGGACTTCTACGGTAAATCCGTAAATGTGGCGCCCTGCTTCTTGGCCGGCAGATCGTTTTGAGCGGAGACGGCATATGGGACGGACTTTGCGGGAGAATTACTCCCTCCGGTCTGTCTTAGTTCCACCTGTCCCGTACACAACTTTAATTATTTCATTTTTCGATTATGTATTAGCAGAAAATATTGAAATATATATATATGAGATATTAGTGATTTAAATTACGGCCCATAGTAAAGCTATAGCGATTTTCGACCTTAAAACGCTAAACTATGGCATATATGTACACTACTACAGCTTTGCCCACTATAGCTGTAATAGCGGACTGATATAGCGGTTAGCAAATAGTGGAAGTAATGGCAGCTAAGCTTCATTTTGTAATTATTTAGGATTATAAACTATTATTTGGTATGTTAATTGTATAGTTAGAGTTTTTAGCTAATTAAATTAGTTTTTGACACAAAGAATTGAAAACAAGGTATTTCATACATTCAAAAATAGTTAAAAAAATCAATGCTGTCTTTAACCAAAGAATTTCATTTGAAACTTTATAAAAGATAACTTGATCTTAGGATCATTTGAATTCAAATATTTGGTACATGAATTCTAGCTTAAAATTTTACATACTTTTACATTTTGTATTCTATTTCATGAAATGAGAATTTCTTTCTAGTGTTCAAAAATCAATTTACACAATGAATTCAACTTTTAAAATTTTGAAGCTTCAAAATTATTTTTATTTATGCTAATAAATCATGTAAAATGTTGCAATTTTTTGAAAAAAAAATATTTTTAAATTGTAGGTTGGAAATATCCTGAAAGTGTTGTGAATTTGCAAATCTTTAGTTGCACTTTGCTTGACATTCTTGCTATAATTTTTTTTCTATTAATATTGTATTCTACGTAACATGGAAAGCAATAGAATTTGTATTTTTTTTTATAGTACCGCGATGTAGCATAGCATCCACGATAGCTTTCGCTATTTGCTATAGATTCTTTTGCCGCATTACCATGATAAACACAATTTAAATCATTGATTTCACAACTTGGTGTTTTGAAATGTTCCTCTGTAATGGCATCTTACGACTTGTTGTTGGAAATATTAGGAATTTTCTCAATATTTTAATCCACAAAATTATGTAAATCATGATTAAACATTTGCACAATTCTAGTTCAAAGCCAAAGGTACTAGACAACAAACTATCTATCTCAAACGCAAAGGCTAATGAACAAGAAAACAACACGATAAAAATACGGTATAAGAGAGTATACCCTTGAGCCGGTGCCACCATAGGCACAGGCACAGGCGGAACAATGACTTGCTCATTGTTGTTCGCCATGACGGTCGGTGTATAGGATCACAGGTTGTCGCAGAAGCCTTTGGTGCGATGGAGAGGTTGATGCGATCTGTAAGGCTCCTTCCGACGCGGTGCTTACGGTCGGGACAAAACTTGAGCGATCGCATGGTACATTTCTCAAAAACCTTATCGGCCTTCTATCTTGAGCAAGATCTCAAGAAGGACTGGGTTTCGGAGATCTGCTCCCTCCTCTACTTGTGCGCGCAAGAAAAGCGGAGGTGGGGAGACAAGCAAAGCGGCCTACTGATTGGAACAACGAGTATTACGGAGAACTCGGTGGGAGCGGCAGATGGAGAAAGGCACACCACGCCCTCCTTATATAGGCTTGCGGCGAGTGGCGACGGCGATTAATAAGAGGCCATTAAGACGCCGTTACTAGTAATCGACTCCATCAAGACGTCGCATTAGTAATCGGCGGCGAAGCATCGGTCATAAACCGCCACATTAATCACCGAAATGGCAAAACAAACCGCTTCCGACCAAAGACATCACGTCCGGATGGCTGCGTCGCGACGTATCGCAAGACACGCCTCGGCTCGGCTCGGTAGCAGCGTGTGGCACCGCCTTTTCCCTTTTCCACTTTTCTAATTGAGAGACACACAACTCAACTATTTAAGTTGAGGAAAACTTCTCCCAATTTCTCGTATGGTACTAAACCAATTTCATGACTCCTAATATTTTAATGGGCCTTTTAGAATTTCTATTAAATTAATTATGGGCCAACCCCATAATAATCTAACACTTGTTTTGTGGAGTTTGAAGAATGTGATCGTGTTCTTCAACAACTAAGTCATGTACCATGTAAGTCTTTATTTCCCTATCCAAGGTAATGCCCATACGAGCTTTACAACCTATTATCTTTATCTTTTGCCTGAGAACCCTCATTTGAACAAATAAATCTACTAGAAATTGCTAAACCATCAAGACCACTCGTGTTCATGTAACTCTTTCGAACATCGAAACCCATACGGCCACCATATGTGACCCAAAAATCACAAGCTTCTTCTAAACTACTAAATGTCATGCCAATTTGAGGTATCCAACAAAGAAGTGCATCCATTATGTTATAAGATAGGTGAAACTAAGATCATCAAGAATGACAACACACTAAATACGTCAGAAAAAGCATACCGAAAAAAAGGAAGCATTCTTTTTGTGCTCTCCAGGGTAGAAATAATATAGTGTGAATTGGAACGAATTGTAGTGCCTATCCGGATTTTGCTCGGTTGTCCTCTCCCTAGTCATGACTCATGGCATAGAGCTTCAATCATAATAGTATGAAGTTAATTGCTGTAGATCTTTGGAACAACGGAGTATTGCGGGAGAACTCAGGTGGGAGCCAGCAGATAGAGAAAGGCACAGCCGCTGCCCTCCTTATATAGGCTTGCGACAGAGTAACTAACGGCGATTAATAGGAGGCCATCAAGACGTCCGTTACTAGTAACTGACTCCAACAAGACGTCCGTTACTAGTAACTGACGGCAGTTACTGGTCATAAACCAGCCACACACGTGCTCGACTCGACTCAACTCGCTCTCGCACACGCCACGCCACGGCTCGGCTCGGCGTGCGCGCGTGTGGCACCGCCTTTTCCCTTTTCCCTCTTCCACTTTTCTAATTGAGAGACACACAACTCAACTATTTAAGTTGAGGAAAACTTCTCCCAACTTCCCGTATGGTACTAAACCAATTTCATGACTCCTAGTATTTTAATGGGCCTTTTGGAATTTCTATTAAAGTAATTATGTGCCAGCCCCATAATAATCTAACAATCCCCACCAAATTTCAAAGGCACATTTTAAATACTCTCAGTTCCAATGTAGTTTGATATACCAGTATTTCGATAGAGACTGTTAAGTTGAACTTACACCTAGAACAAAGGTTACACTCATCCACAACTGAACAATGGACTATTCCTTGAATTGACAGTTTTGTGCGAGCAAGTTTCACCAAAGTCCTTTACTGATATTAGGCTGCTAAATGCATCCCCTCGGTTTGGAGCTTATAAGTCATACTCCTTGGCCTTTCATGAGCCTCTAGAGATCACCCAATCTAATAGACTGTGACTAGCAGTCGAACTTATATAGGTGAATTCCTCATAAGATGTTCTGTAGGACAACATCTCTGCTTATCAAAGCCACTCGGAATACATTAAGGTATAACCAACCTGCCATACAGAATAGGAGAGTTATTGCATCTCAAACGGAGAGGGCTAAGTACAAAAGGTACTCTCCTCTCAGCCAGTCACTAGCTTGTCTCAACATCCTAATTCACGGGATTTCCGATCACATAGGTTGAGTTACCACTAAGACATGACTTTATGTGGGTCTCAAGCCCATCTCCCTCGATGCTTCATCTATCACATTTCATGATAGTCCCTTTGTAAAAGGATCTGCCAAGTTTTTAGTCGTTAGGACATAGTCCAACGCTATAACTCCGGAGTTTCTCATTTTCCTGACAGACTTCAACCGCCTCTTAACGTGCCTTGATGACTTCATATTATCCTTAGAACTGTTCACCTTGACAATCACCGTCTGATTATCACAGTTCAAAAGGATAGCAGGCACCGGTTTCTCAACCACCGGTAAGTCCATCACAAGTTCACGCAGCCAGTCGGCTTCCACAGAGGCGGTATCTAATGCTGTGAGTTCTGCTTCCATTGTAGACCTCGTTAAGATGGTCTGCTTGCAAGACTTCCAGGAAGCTCCACCACCCAATATGAACACATATCCACTTGTGGCTTTTATTTCATCAGCATCAGATATCCAGTTTGAATCACTATAACTCTCAAGTACCCTAGGGTACCCGGTGTAGTGAATTCCATAACTTGATGTCCCTTTTAGATAGCGCATTACTCTCTCAAAAGCATGCCAATGATCATCTCCCGGGTTTGAAACAAACCGGCTTAGTTTGCTCACGACAAGCGAGATATCGAACCTCGTTGCACTAGCTAAATACATCAGTGAACCAATGATTTGAGAATATCTCAATTGATCCTTTACTATACGTTGGTTCTTTCGTAATAGCACACTTGGATCATACGGCGTTGGAGCAGGTTTGCAATCGCTATAGACAAAGCGACTCAACACATTTTCCACATAATGGGACTGCTCAAGAGTAATCCCACCGTCACATTCTCTTAACAGTTCAATGTTTAAGATGACATCCGCTACTCCCAAATCCTTCATTTCAAAGTTTTCGGACAAGAAGTCCTTGATTTCCTTAATCACATTAAGGTTCGTCCCAAAGATCAGTATGTCATCAACATACAGACACATAATCACTCCTTCACCCCCACCATAGCGGTAATACACACATTTGTCAGCTTCATTCACAACAAAGTCGGCAGATGTTAAAGTTTCATCGAACTTCTCGTACATCGCTAGGTGCTTGCTTAAGGCCATACAAAGACTTCAATAACCTACACACTTTTCCTTCATGACCCTTTACTACAAATCCATCAGGCTGATCCATATAGATTTCCTCTTCCAAATCTCCATTAAGGAAAGCCGTCTTTACATCCATCTGATGAATGATCGAACCGTAGGAGGCAGCCAAAGATAGTAGTACTTTAATAGTGGTCAATCTGGCAACAGGTGAGTAAGTATCAAAGAAGTCATCGCCTTCTTTCTGGGTATAACCCTTGGCCACAAGCCTTGCCTTGTACTTTTCAATCGTACCATCAGGCCTCAGCTTTTTCTTGAACACCCACTTACATCCTACAGGTTTACACCCATATGGACGATCAACAACTTCCCAAGTTCCATTGCTCAAGATGGAATCCATCTCACTCTAGACCGCTTCCTTCCAACAGTCAGCGTCCTGAGATGAATAAGCCTCCTCAATGGTTCTTGGAGTATCATCACTAGATATACAATGAAGTCATCACCAAAATACTTTGCAGTCCTTAGTCACTTACTCTTACGAGTTACTTCATTGTCCTTATCTATTGGATTTTCCTCAAAAGTGGGCTCAATTTGTATAGGAGTGGAAGGTTTAGGAGAGAAGATTGATTCTTGGCCAGATGAGCTAAGTGTCTCTTTCATAGGGAATAAGTCCTCAAAGAATGTGGCATCATTGGACTCTAAAATTGTACCTTCACTCATATCAGGTACTCCAGATTTCACTATTAAGAACCTATATCCAATGCTGTGAAGAGCATAGCCAATAAAGACACAATCAACAGTTTTTGGTCCGAGTTTACACTTCTTTGGGATAGGCACATTGACCTTAGCCAAACAGCCCCAAGTACGTAAATAAGAGAAATTTAATCTTTTCCTCTTCTATTCCTCGAATGGTGTGATTTCTTTATTCTTTGTAGGAACCCTATTTAGGACATGACAAGCAGTCAATATAGCCTCACCCCACCATTCCTTGGAAAGTCCCGCTGTTTCTAACATGGCGTTAACCATCTCGTTAGAGTACGGTTCTTTTTTTCGGTAACCCCGTTTGATTGGGGCGAATAGGGAGGCGTCCTCTCATGGATTATTCCATGTTCCTCGCAGAATAAATTAAAATCACTAGAAAAGTATTCTCCACCACGATCTGACCTAACTCGTTTGATTTTTCTCTCAAGTTGATTCTCAGCTTCAGCTTTATAAATCTTAAAATAGTGAAAAGCCTCATCTTTTGACTTTAATAAATTCACATAGCAATATCTAGTAGAATCGTCAATCAAAGTCATGAAATACCTCTTACCACCCTTTGTCAACTCCCCGTTCATCTCGCATAAATCGGTATGAATTAGTTCTAACGGTGCCAAGTTTATCGCCTCAGCTGCCTTGTGAGGCTTGCGAGGTTGCTTAGATTGCACACACACTTGACACTTAGAACCTTTGACTTGGGTAAATTTTGGGATTAAATTCATACTGGCTAACCGCATCATGCAACCAAGATTAATATGACAAAGTCGTGAATGCCAAACATCAATCTCATGATTACAAACATGATTCACAATTTTATTCATGTCCATCACAGACAAGCGGGACAAGCCTCTGCTCTCATAGCCTTTTCCAATAAAAGTTCCAATTTTATAAACAACACATTTATTGGATTCAAAAACTAACTTAAAACCATCTCTACACAATGGAGACCCGTTGACAAGGTTTTTATTTATCACGGGCACGTGATGCACGTTCCTCAGTCGCACGACTTTGCCTGAAGTAAACTTCAAGTCAACTGTGCCGACTCCACGTACAAATGCCTGCGACCCATTCCACATCAACACGGAGGTAGCCCATGTGACCTGGTAAGAAGAGAATAAGGATCTGTCAGCACAAACATGTATATTGGCCCTCGTATCAATCCACCAATCAGGTGAACGACATACTGATAGAACGGTAGGTATTGAAACATACCCGGATGTTCCTCCTCGATGATTGCCAATAACAACGTTAGCGGACTTTTTCGCTTATTGTCTTTACGATCGTGGCAATCCTTTGCCCAATGATCAGTACCATTACAAACAAAGCAGTTTCCCTTTCCTTTATTCTTCTTCTTCTTGAAGCTAGTAGTTTGAGTGGCCTTGTTCTTGTTCTCGGGCTTTTCAGACTTATTTTTATTCTTATTGTTGAATTGAAAGGTTTTCTTTTGTACCACATTGGCACTAGAACTTCCTTTCCCACGTGTATCTTTTGCCCTCGCTTTCTCCTCAACATCTAAAGACCCAATGAGACCAGCAACGCTGAACTCTTGTCTCTTGTGTTTTAGAGTAGTGGCAAAATCCCTCCAAGAAGGTGGCAACTTCGCAATAATGCATCCCGCCACAAACTTGTCGGGCAATGCACATGTAAAATTCTCAAGTTCTTTCGCAAAGGCTTGAACCTCATGAGTCTGTTCTACTACAGAATGGTCATCAACCATCTTGTAGCCATGAAACTGCTCCATGGCATAGAGTTCACTACCCGCGTCAGAGACTCCGAATTTTGCCTCAAGTGCATCCCACATTTCTTTACCACTTGGCAAAATCATATATACATCAACAAGATTTTCTCCAAGAACATTAATCACGACGCCTCTAAACAAGTTATCCGCAGCCGTGAAGGCACACTCCTGCTCAGGAGAGAGCCCACCCTCAGGCTGTGGCTTGCCTTGCGCAACGTGATACACGTTCATGGCAGTCAACCACAGAATCATCTTGGCGCGCCAACGCTTGTAATTTGCACCGTCAAATACAGTTGGCTTAAGCGCGTCAGAGAAACCAGTAGTTGTAAAATTCCTAGAATAAGGTTTTTGGATTGTTGGAAATATTAGGAATTTTCTTAATATTTTAATCCACAAAATTATGTAAATCATGACTAAACATTTGCACAATTCTAGTTCAAAGCCAAAGGTACTAGATAACAAACTATCTATCTCAAATGCAAAGGCTAATGAACAAGAAAACAACACGATAAAAATACGGTATAAGAGAGTATACCCTTGAGCCGGTGCCACCATAGGCACAGGCACAGGCGGAACAATAACTTGCTCATTGTTGTTCGCCATGACGGTCGGTGTAGAGGATCACAGGTTGTCGCAGAGAAGCCTTTGGTGCAGTGGAGAGGTTGATGCAGTGCAGAAGGGCTCCTTCCGATGCCGGTGCTTCTGGTCGGGACAAAAACTTGAGCAGTCACGTGGTACGCTTCTCAAAAACCTTATCGGCCTTCTATCTCGAGCAAGATCTCAAGAAGGACGGGGTTTCAGAGACCTGCTCCCTCCGCTACTTGTGCGCGCAAGAAAACAGAGGTGGGGAGACAAGCAAAGCAGCGCTACAGTTGGAACAACGGAGTATTACGGGAGAACTCAGGTGGGAGCCAGCAGATGGAGAAAGGCACAGCCGCGCCCTCCTTATATAGGCTTGCGGCGAGTAATCGACGGCGATTAATAGGAGGCCATCAAGACGTCCGTTACTAGTAATCGACGGCGATTCATCGTCATAAACCGCCACATTAATCATCAAACGGCAAAACAAATCGCTTCCGCCAAAGACATCACGTTCGGATCGGCTGCGCCAAGACGTATTTCGCGACACGCCACGGCTCGGCTCGGCTCGGCGCGCGTGCGCGTGTGGCACCGCCTTTTCCCTTTTTCACTTTTCTAATATAGAGACACACAACTCAACTATTTAAGTTGAGGAAAACTTCTCCCAACTTCCCGTATGGTACTAAACCAATTTCATGACTCCTAGTATTTTAATGGGCCTTTTAGAATTTCTATTAAATTAATTATGGGCCAGCCCCATAATAATCTAACACTTGTTTTGTGGAGTTTGAAGAATGTGATCGTGTTCTTCAACAACTAAGTCATGTACCATGTAAGTCTTTATTTCCCTATCCAAGGTAATGCCCATACGAGCTTTACAACCTATTATCTTTATCTTTTGCCTGAGAACCCTCATTTGAACAAATAAATCTACTAGAAATTGCTAAACCATCAAGACCACTCGTGTTCATGTAACTCTTTCGAACATCGAAACCCATACGGCCACCATATGTGACCCAAAAATCACAAGCTTCTTCTAAACTACTAAATGTCATGCCAATTTGAGGTATCCAACAAAGAAGTGCATTCATTATGTTATAAGATAGGTGAAACTAAGATCATCAAGAATGACAACACACTAAATACGTCAGAAAAAGCATACCGAAAAAAAGGAAGCATTCTTTTTGTGCTCTCCAGGGTAGAAATAATATAGTGTGAATTGGAACGAATTGTAGTGCCTATCCGGATTTTGCTCGGTTGTCCTCTCCCTAGTCATGACTCATGGCATAGAGCTTCAATCATAATAGTATGAAGTTAATTGCTGTAGATCTTTGAATTTTTTTATATGTGTTGTGATTAGGAGGGAGAAAGGTGAGGAACAAGGTGGATATGCCCTGGAAGGCCGGTAGACAGAGGAAAGGACGATACTCGATAAAGGGAAATTGGTGCTAACTTGAACTTCTGCCCCTATTGTGTTTTTTCCCCTCCAAAGCAAGAGGAAACGAAAAGGGCCGACAAGTGAGGTTGTGAATGTCAGACATTGGCTGCTAGCTGCATGGCTTGGGCGAAGTGCTCAGTCGCTACTAGGACTGCACCTCATCCCAGTCCGCGAGAAACACATGCCTGAAGTACGATTGGCTCTGTCCAATGTGATGCCACGAGAGTGTGATGAGACAGGAGCACACCGTGCAGGTGTCCCCACCCCACCTGCCTCGCTCTGGTCCATAGATTTGTTTCCGCAAATAGCAAAATTGGATCCAAAAGTGCCTAAAGATGGAGTCGCTGGTTGGCCACCGGCCGGTCCCCCATGAGAAGCGATTAAATATCTGGCAAATCTTGGCTCCCGTGAGACTTTGGGCAGATTTTTCGTACGGCTGGCAGATGGCAATTGAGCTAAGCTCTTGTGGCGAGAAACATCACAGGACATTGCTAATATTGGTTACTATGACTCCAGCTGATAGTTACGAGGAGTTCAGATGGAACTCGAGCCTACTGCTAATCCGTTAGCAGTCCAACCTGTATAGTCGTTCATCCAGTGTTCGATGTCAGTCACAGTCACTAGTTTATATAATATCAGCACATGTACAATACATAGTAGTTTCAAGTGGTGATTTGATTCTTCACACTGAGCACAAGTAGGGATGAGCATTCGGTTAATTCGGTTTTTTTAGTTTTTAAATATTTCTGTTTTTGTATTATTCTAACCGAACCGAAACCGAAGAGCTTCAAAAACCGAACCGAATTTCCTGAGGCACTCATGCCCTAGAGAACTCGATGTGGTTTCTATTCTCTAGAATTTGTTCGGAGTCCCGACAGGCCAGAGTCCTCCGCGCCATTTCCTCGAGCAGACAGCACGCACATCTTACAGCTGTGAAGGAGCGGAGAGGAGAGGAATGCAGGATAGATGGTAAAGATGACGAAATTGGGACCCAAGCAACGAAAGGGGAGGGAGGAGGGTTCGGTAACTTCAGTGTTTTACATTTGCTGACCAGCGGCGGCGACGGAGACGGGATTACGGGAGGCGCTCGACCCCTGATGTGAACGTCGGGAAGTGCCGACCACCGACGGGGCTTGTCCTCCACCTCACCCTTGACTACGTGCCACGGGGTCTGCCGTTGGATGCTGCCCCATCGCCGCCGCCCGAGGACCTCATGGCCGTGGCCGCTGCCACCGAGCGCCTTCGCCCGTGGATAGCATAGCCGAGGCTGCGGCCGCCACCGCTGAGCACCTCCTCCCGAGGTCAACACGCCAGATTCGGCCGCCGCCGAGCGCCACCGCATGAGGACCGCTTGCGCCGCCGTCGCCGAGGCGCCTCCGCACCCCCATGTACTAGATCCGGCCACCATTGGTGGGTGGTGGCGAACTGGAGATAGCAGATAGGGTTCGGGGTTTCGCCGTTCCAGTCTCCAGATGGGGAAGGAATTAGGGATTGGTGCGAGGAATCTCGAATGGAATGGCCCGACCGAATGGGGATTGGGGGTGTCGAGTACTCGAGTCGGATGGGAATGACCGAATTGCCGAACTGGTGTGGACGTGTGGTGTGTGACTTTTGGTTTTTCGGTATTTCAGTTTGCAGGAGTTCAAAACCAAACCGAAAACTGAATAGTACCAGAATAAAAAAAGAATACAAAATTGAAAACCGAAAAACTGATTTTTTCAGTTATTTCGGTTCGATTTTTCGGTTTCGGTAGAAAAATGCCCACCCCTAAGCACAAGCTACTCAAGGCACCATCCAAGCTTTCACCGTTCCAATACATAGCAGCTTTTAGTGATGGCTTGGAACATTTATATTTCAGCCCTCCTTATATTTTAATTCTGCCCTTACATTATTACAACTTGTATTTTGTAGATTGAAATTGTGTGTGTCATATTGGATCTCACACCCTTTATTTATAGCGAGGACTACAACCGCAATATAACCAAACTCTATCTCTAACTTCCTAATTTATCTCTAATTTAACTGGATTCAATCTGGGCTATATCCCAACACTCCTGTCAAGATGGGCTAAAAATACCAATCATACCCATCTGGTTATATATTGTAGCTCTCTCTAGGACCTAATCTTTTAGTAAAGCAATCAGCCAATTGTTCACTGTATTTGACATACTCCAGCTTCAGATTATGTCATCTATCTTCTCCTTGATAAAGAACCTAGCGATTTCAACATACTTGGTATGATCATACTGTACCGGATTGTTATCAATATTGATCGCAGATTTATTGTCATAATGCAATACCAAGGAACGACTCCTCAATACCCAAAGTTCAGACAATAGACCCTTCATTTAGATCATCTCACTTAAGCTTAACGCCATTGCTCTATATTCTGTCTCTGCGGTAGACCGAGCCATAACTTCCTGCTTCTTACTCCTTCATAACACAAGGTTACTGCCCATAAATATGCAATACCCAAATGTAGACCTCATATCATTTAAACTGCTCACTCAATCAGCATCATAATATCTTTCCATATTCAAATGTTGATTCTTTTGAACCAAAGCCTTTCCCAAGGCTACTCTTCAAGTATTGTAAGATTCAAAAAACACCCTCCATGTGTCCCGTTCTAGGATTATACATATACCGATTTACCATACTCATTGTATATAAAATATCAGGTCTTGTATGGCACAAATAGATGAGTCGCACAACTAGTTTTTGATAAGCCTACTTGTCAACTGGATCACCAGACTCAGCACAGAGTATGTGATTCCTGTCAATAAGAGAAGCAATAGGGTGACACCTGTAACATCCCAAAATTTGAGTTTTCGAATGTTAAATTTGAAAATGAACCACTTGTATTTTTCTTGAATTAATCAAAGTTTAATTTAATTTTTTCAATAATAAAAATATTTAATTTGATTAATATATTCATCAAATAAAAGATTTTCAGTTTTAGTTGGGTTCATTATGCTTCAAAGAATTTTTTTGTATTATTGGAAATTTTTCTAATTTTATTTGATATTTATTTGAATTTCAGGAATTTTCTTAATTTGGAAATTGTTTTTATTTTGCAAATTCCTTTGTGCCGAATTTTCCGTCGGCCCGTTCCTTTTTCTCCGGCCCGAATTTCTACGCTCGGCCCGTTTTCCCCGACCTGCTTCTCCCGCGTTCGCCCACCCAGCCTCTCTCCGCCTGGCCAGCTTGCTCGCTGGCCAGCGGCTTGGCCCACCTCCTCAGACGCATCACGCCTGGCGTCGGGAGTAACCCTAACCCTAGCCACCATCTCGGAGTCCTCGCCCGGCACGCCTCCTGTAACGTCCCAAAATTTTCTTTTAGTATATTCATGGCATTCTTGAATTATTAGAAATTTTCGGGAATGTATTTGGAATTTTTGGAGTTAAACCGAATTTAAGCCTTATTGAATTAATCATATAAAATAAAGACCATGTGTGTCACGTGCGCATAGAATTTCAAAATTTAGTTTAAAATAACAACATTTGAAAAACAAGAATGTTCCTTTCAAATATTTTCAAAAAACTTGATCTATAAATTAAGTTATTGATTTTATAAAAATCGGTACAAGTGTCTGACTTACTGAAGGAATTTTCGCAGAAAATCTATATATCAAAAAATCACTAAACCAACTCCGCTAGGTTCCAAATATTCCCTAGTATTTTATAGGATTTTTCCAAGATTTTTAGAGCCTTTTTTCTATTTTATCGTTATCGCATTTTGTCTCAAGCACTATTTAAATTCCTAATTTCAACTGGAGGCGACGTTTCGAAATGGAAGGACATTACTACACGCTCTTTTCCGTTTTTCTGTGCGCATCAATCAAGAGGATCTGCCATTCGTTGCCTTTAGTAGGTTCCAACAGTTACTACTCCCTAATCACCCCCTTAATCCCTCCTTTACACTGCTGTTATTCCTCCTCAACACTTTGGCTGTCTTCCTCTTCACATCTCCATGCCTCCCTATCATTTTCCCTGGCTTGGACGCTATTTGACCGAACACCATCTGGTCGCCTTCACCTGCACTGCTGCCTGTGCCGATCGGTACTCTCTCTTCTTCCTCGCGCGTGCTTTAACTTTACCGATCGGATGATTCGGCCTGTGTGTATTTGTGCATGTATGTGTGTGTATACTTGCAGATAAGTCAAATTTGGATATATATATGTTAGGACATGTACTGTGTGTTTTCATATATATGCATGTTAGTATGTATACGTATATCATTAGGTATTGATTCGGTTTCCTGCTGTCACTGCTGTCAACGAGCAACTACGACCACGTCTTGGCGCCGTCGTCGTCGCCGTCGCTGCTGCTGTCGCCACCGTTCGCTGGTCCCGCGTGCTCGTCGGCCGTCGGCACAGACCCGACCTTGCGTTTCTTCTCTTGTCTCTCTCGCGTAGTCAAGACACCAAGCCGAAGAAACGCATGAAGAATACGCATATATATGATGAATAGTACCATGCATGCATTCAATTGTACATGAATTTTTCTAAAATCGCGAAATTTGTCTTTTTCGCTACAAATTCGTTTTAGCTCCAAACTGCATGCGACAAATTTTGTAAATAAGTAAAAATCAACACCTAGCTATGTTAATTTTACTAAAATTTTATAAATAAATTTATACTGTTAAAATATTCACGGAAAGTGCTAAATAAATTTTATAAATAAATTTATACTATATGTCCAAAAATATCAAAATAAATTTTATAAATCTTAGAAAATGCTAAATTAAATATCTATAAGTTTTTATAAAGCTACGAATTGGTTTGATTTGTGGTAGTTTCTGAATGTGTGTTTGTACGTTGTTTTGTGTGTTTATTTGGTTCTTTATCTGTTACACGTAGATGTTGAGCTGCGTGAGGACGCGAATTTCGAGGATCAAGCTCCAGACCATGACCTAGACCAAGGTTCGTTGCTGTTCGAAGGCATGTTATGCGTTGATCATTTTGCTCCTAAGTTTTAAGAATGTATTTTGATTCAAGTTATGCATGCTAAATTAATTAAAAATGGATTCAATTAATTTGGGTAGTTTAGTTAATCAACCTATCTGTTATTGCCACTTTGACTTTAATATTTGTATGCCATGATTCATTTGTTGCCATAAGTTATAATATTAGTTGGATGTAATGATATGCCAACACGGGAGACTAGACCGTGAATAGTTGCTTAGCCTTGCATATATCGTGAATAATCTTGTAAAATACAAAAGCAACATTGACTAAAGGAATAGTGAATGTATTTTGGTAAATGGTGGGATGTTGTTGGTAATGACGTTGAAATGTGGAGACCTGTGTGGTTCTACATGAAGGTTGATTTACTGGCATGTGTTGCACCGTAAGATAATTTGGGGTGAGAAATGATTTAGACTGGGGCAATTGGTAAGAGGCTTTATGCCAGGTGGGCCCGTGTGGCAATGGATTGATAGGAGATGAGAGGTTGTGTGCCACTTGGGGCTGTGTGCCACTTTTTGAGAGATGAAAGTCTTGCCCTGGTCAGTTAAGGACTTCACCTTGCAAGTCTTTGACCTGAGTCATCCGTACAACCACATGTCTGATATGGGCAGACCTAGTCGATTAAGGTTCTGATATCTTTCCTCTGATACCTCAGGGTGACAGTACATAGGGGTGTATCTATGTGGGGGAGCGTACCTGTGTTACGGCTTGGTGCCCATCCAACGGTGTTGGCCTGTTCTATACTTCAGCTCTGTGTGAGGGGAGTGATAGTGAAGGCAATACCGGAGAGGTTCTTTGGTTAAGGTAGAGGTTCCTGAAAGGCTTTGTTACGGACAATCACCTGTGTGGTGAGCGGCTGTATCTTGTGGGTAAAGTGTACAACCTCTTCAGAGTGTCAAATCTATTCGAATAGCCGTGCTAGCGGCATTGAGCAATGCTCGGGGATTACAGTCAAGGGTTATATCTTTGAAATTAAAATGTGGAATGGGTGGCTGTGTGCGAGTGTTGAAAATGAATTGGTTAAGGTTGTGTGCCAAGTTTGATGGAGAAAAACTGTTTAAGGAATCTAGTATCATTTATAACTGTTTCACTGCTTTAACCTAAATAAGATATGAGTTTAAAAATGTTGTTTGCTGCAAAAGAACCAAGTAAGCCTATCCCTTGTAATAAGCCTTGCATTTAGTAATAAGCACTGCATTCTGTGCATGACTTGTTGAGTACGGTGTGTACGCACCCTTGCAATCAACAATATATCAGAGGAGGAGTCTACACCTGCATGGGAGGAGGAGTTTGTCGAGGAGCCAGAGAACTAGGGAGCAAGCGTTGTCAGTTGCCTGTGGCAAAGTGATGGGTCTCCACGATGCTTTATTTTTCACTGTTATTATTCTGATACTTTGATTAATGTAAGCCCTGCGTGGCAGACTATTTGTAAGGTCACCATAAGGTCGTGCAACTCATTTATATACATGTTTGAAGTACTTTATTATTATTCCGCTGTGTATGATTGTGGTACTTTAACCCTGTTTAGCCTGTGTGCACTAGCGTGATCCTGGACTAGTGCAGAATACATAGAGGGTCCCGACACCTCCCGATGGCTATAAATGCCGCACTGCACCCCCTCCGAGGTTCTCCTCGCTGCGCCACACCCGTCGCCCCCTTCGCCGTCGCCTGGGACCCCGTCATCTGTGTGCGCAAGCTCACCGGAGTAGCTCCACCTCCTGAAGCCTCTCTTCCCCGCTGTGTGGCCGCACCGGTGCACCTTCGCCACTGCCGCTTGCTTCTTCGTGTTGTCCACGTCACCCTCTTTCAGAACTCCAGCAAATCGCGCCTGATCCGGTTCACCTTCGCCGCATCCCGTGCCTTCTTCCTCGACTCCGGTAGGTTGTGCCGCCGCCCTTGCCGTCGGCTTGCGTCACCAAAGGCCAGCCGTTCGATCGTGACTGCGTGCCCCAAATCGCGCCACGTCCCCGTCATCTCGGTCTCGCCTCTTCTACTATCCGATCCAGCTCCACCGTGGGATGCGCGACACGTGCCAGTCGCGTCAGCCGCCACATCAGCGTCTGCCCGCGTCACGGTGACGTCAGCCCTAGCAGCTGATCCCATGGGCTCGGTCCACCGTGGACAAGCGCAAGCTCGTGGACTCGGTCTATAGACCGTGGGTCCCGCATGTCAGCGAAATAGGATTTTCTAATTTATTTTTATTTTGAAAAATTGATTGCCGACGTCAGAAAATGGGTCATTAATTGATTTTCCAGTAGAGAAATAAATCAGAAAATTCGGATTTTCTCTTTTTTCAACCTTTTTCTCTGAATTCAATCTTTCGGAGGCTCGTTCTCTTTCATATGAACTCTGATTGAGGTGATTCAAATTTCTATTTTTTTCTAAAATCAAGATATACCTTCCAAAGCCATTTATTTTCAGTTTTGAGCTTGTTTGAGTCTCTGTTTGGTATTTATTTGGTTTAATTGCTTTCTTTTCCGGTAGACACTAATTCCGAGGGAGCGAACGGAGACTTCGAAGACCAAGAGTCAGCACTAAATTAGTAAGGCAAGTCATAGCCCTTGACCATATTGATCCTATGTTTGCAAAAGTACTTTGCTTTTATACCATTGCATGCTATTTATGTATCAATGCTTATTTCATGGGAGTAGCTATACACCTCGTTGACATTATGCCACCTTGATTATTGGGAAGCCATGTATCCATTGTTAACCCTAGGTTGGGACATTACTAGTTGGACACGATCATATTACCAACACTAGGTTACAGTAGCTATGTTTAGACATGCTTAGTTGTACGATGGGATTCATATCACATGTTGAATAATGTTAATCTTGACTTAATGAGATATTGAATTGTGGCCGATAGCCACTGTTGTAAAATTTGTTGTACCATGGGAGGGTTTGCTATTGGTCTTGGTTGAACAAAGTTGTTTTCCCTTGGGCAAGTGATCGTGCAGTAAAGGGGGTGCTTTCTAGCACATTGGGATGTGGATGTCTTGCCTGAGAAAACTTAAGGACTTAATCTTGTGCGCCATTAAACTGGGCCTAACAGTACTACCACAAGTCTGGTATGGGACAGACCTAGCTGATTAATTTGCAATGTCTAGCCTTGAGTACTGCCAATTGGTGGTGTGGGTTCCGGGATGGACGGGTAGATTTGCAAGGCGCAATAGGGGGCCCTGCGGGGCGAAAACTTAGTGGGCAGTACCGAGTTTAAACAGTGCATTGTAAAGGCTTTGTCATGATCTCTCCGCCGACACACCAACGGAAGTGTGTTATTAGTGCTTGGCAACAAGAGCTGAGCATGTCTCGTGGGCAAAGTTGTACAACCTCTGCAGAGTGTAAAACTATTCGAATAGCCGTGTCCGCGGTCATGGACAAGCCCGGGAATTTCACACGGGGTATAGAGTGTTTCATGAAATGTTGGAATGTGGAATTGTTGGGATGTGAATAGGGAGTTCACTGTTGTTTTGGTTGTCTAAAGTTATACTGTTGAACTTAGTGGTTTGATAATTGTTTTAGATGGTGTAGGGTGATGCTTCGCCATTCTGTTCATATTGTCTACCATTGATTTACTAGTTATTTATTATCTTTTTTATAAAGATGCTTTTAATCTATTTACTGTATTTCAATTCAAGTTATTGCTTTCTGCAAATGAACCATATGACTATTCTTTGTCAAGCCTTGCATGAATATTGCATCATTTCCCTACGGCTTGCTGAGTACTTTTTGTACTCACGGCTATACGCCTTTGTTGATCAGTTGCTGAGGAAGGATCAGAAAATGCTGAATATCATGAGGATGAATATTATGAAGACTATGTTGACTAGGAAGGCGTTTTCCCAGACGATTGCCTGTGGCATGTCGAATGGCCCATGTTATCTTTTTCACTGCAATAGTTTATTTGTTTCTTAAGCTCTTAAGGCATAGTGGTGTAAACTTTGACCATAAGGTCTAATGCTTTATTTAATAATAATTTGCCTCTTTCTTAGTTAATTCATTGTATGGAATGATATTTTATCTATGTTTTTACTGTGTGCACTAGCGTGATCCTGGACTAGTGCAGTATACACAGAGGGTTTCAGATTTGCAAATCCGGGTCCCGACAACACCCCAGCATTCCTATCTCTGCTAATAGATCAAAGACATACTTCATTTGAGAGAGTACTATCCGTTTTGGACACCGAGGGATTTCAATTCCAAAGAATTATCAAAGAGGTCTAAGATCCATCACCCCAAATGTTTCTCCTAGTCTCTCCTTCACGCACTTGATTTCTTCACTATCATCTCCGGTTATCACAATAACATCAACATAGACTACTAGTATGGTGATATATGATTCTATATGCTTGTAAAATACCGTATGATCCCCATTGCAAAGGGAATATCTTGTGCGACAAACTGTACGTCTGAGTCTATCAAACCATGCTCGTGGAGACTGCTTCAGACCATATAGAGGTTTTATAAGCTTACACACCTTCCTGATGGTCTGCTTATTTTCAAAGCAAGAGGTATCTCTATATATACCTCCTCTTGTAAATCTCCAAGGAAAAATGCATTCTTTCACATCCAACTGATGAAGAGGCCAGCCAAAAATTATAGCATAAGAAATCAATGTCCTCACTCTGCTCATCTTTACTACTGGTGCAAAAGTTTCATCATAGTCTATCCCATATGTCTGATTATAACCTTTTGCAACCAACCTCGTCTTATATTTATCCACCTTGCCTTCAAGAGTTTTCTTCACCATAAAGACGCATTTGCATCTCATTGCTTTCTTTCCTGCTAGAAGTGAAACAAGGTCCTATGTATTGTTTTCTGAAGTGCACCAATGTTGGGACCTGAATTCACCAATTCAGACCCTCTATGTTTACCGCACTAGTCCAGGATCACGCTAGTGCACACAGGCTCAACATTGGTAAATATTACATCATACACAACGATAATAATAATAAGACTCCATTTATTGAATATAACTAAGTGTATAACCTTATGACCAACTTACATTATTAAGCCACGTAGGCCTGGACTTGAAATAAAAACTAAAATATAGCAGCGAAAAGTAGAAGACGTAGATGACCCATCAGTTTACCACCGGCAACTGAATAGGCTTGGACCCTAATTACTCGTGTCCTCCTGATACTCCTCCAAGATAGAGGTAGACTCCTCAACTGTTAGTTGTGGTTGTTGGCAAGGGTGAGTATTTGAAAGCACTCAACAAGTTGTGCACATAATGCAATTCTATATAACTATATGAAAGGCTTATTCCAAAGGAAAAGGCTACATGGCTATTTTGCAATAAAACAGCATTTATGAACAAGTACAATAAATAGATTATAAAGATAGTAAAACAAATAACAGTAATAGTAATTTCAACATTTCTCAAGTAAACCAACTTTCCAATCCTAAGTCAAGTTCCAACCTTCCATATGGCAACCTGCCATCCCAACCAAGTTTCTATTTAATTAAACTAACCCTTGATTGTAATTCCCGAGCTATGCTCAGTACCGCGAGCACAGCTATCCGAATAGATTTACACTCTGCAGAGGTTACGCACTTTCCCCACATGATACAACCATACACCACAAAGGCGGGTGATTATAACAAAGCCTTTACAATGCACTGCCTTAACCCAGTACTACCCGCCAAGGTTTCAACACTAGTGGGTCGGCTCCCCTCTTGCGCCATGTGAGTTAATCTGTGAACCCGGGACTCACACCACCATTGATAGTACTAAGCTAAGACATTACAAATTAATCAGCTAGGCTATCTCATACCAGACATGTGGTTGGATGATTAACTCAGGTCAAAGTCTTGCAAGGTTAAGTCCTTAAGATGACTAGGGAAAGACTTCCACATACTCTCTGCCCTTCGGCCCACCTTGGCACACTTGCCCCTTGCCACTTGCCCCAATCTAAATGAATACCACCCCAGTTGATTACCAAGCACCACGTGTCATCAACAATTCAACATCGTTGCGTGACATCCCTTGCTACAACAACTCAATCTCATCGTATGACAACACCTCACACACCAATTCATTAACATGTTCCATATTCCATTAGTTAATATTAACCATTGATGATTCAAGTACATGTGATGACGTGGCATGGCTAAGCAACTAACACGGTCTAACCATCCCATGTTGATTTCAATATTAACCAACTATAATGAACCAATCTAGGGTGACAATAAATCATGGTGTACAAATGATAAGGTGGGGCATAGATCAAATTGGTAGATTAACTAAGTCCCAATTTAATTTGAAACAATTATATACATGAAATAATATGCATAGGGTAAAACTATATAGCGGTTTTATAAACATGGGTTCAACACGATCAAAGTACAACTTGCCTTGGTAAAGGTCCTGGTCTTGCTCTGGAACGTGCTCTTGGGTTGATGGATCTTCCTCTGATGCGTCGCACAACTCAACGTCTAAGCGAAACGAGAGAGAAAACCAAATAAACACCAAAATAGAGAGAAAATGAACTGCAAAAATCAAATAAAATTAATCATTACATAGATCTCAATTTTACAAACTTTTAGAATTTTGAATCACCTCAATCGGAGCTCGTTTGAGAGAGAACAGGCTTGTGGAAGATTCAAAAATTCTAAAAATCAAAACATTGAAAATCAACTAATAAACCGAATTATTTTTCTATTGAAAAATCACATTTATGATGTGAGCATGACCTCATGATGACATCAGCACCAAATCTTTTCTGATTGAATTATTTTTCAATGGAAAAATCCCGATTATGACATCAACCTGACCCGAGCCAACCAGACCGTGACACGTGTCCTCGGTACATGGACTCAGTCCACTGCCTGCACCAGTTCATCATGGACCCGGTTCATGGTGCCTCGGTGCCCAAACCTGACACGCGACGCAACCTGATTGGTTGCAGCACGCGGCACAATCTACCCCGCACGAGATGGATCGAACAGCTACAGATCTTGCGCAACGTGGCACTACCTCAACCGAACGATCTTAATCTAGCGACTCACCTTACTGATATGGTTTACTGTTGATGCGACCTCGTGGCTCAATCTCGGGCGTTCATTGATGATCCGACAGTCGGCGAAGCTTCAAATCTGGCGATGGCGGCACGTTCATTGTGGCTGAGGAAGATGACGCGGCTATGACGTTCCAGCGTAGCTCCGATGTGAAGAAGTAGTAGAATCGACGCGGCACACTCCGACGAACTCGAATCTAGAACTAGTGCAACAAGTGGTGGCTCGACATCGACGCAAAATAGAGGAAACCTTAGCTGCGCAACCACGAACTTCGGCGAGCTCTCTGGCGACGATGCTTGAGGGGAAAGATGCGCAGGCTCACGGCCGACCTCGAAGACCCAACCTCTCCTTAAATAGTGTTGGCAGCTGCGTGAAAACCGAATCCCTACTCATACACGGCGGCGGAGACGTCTCGGGCTTGGACTCCGATGGCGGATCGGAGAAGAACTCTTGATGACCGTCCGATCTGTGATCAACGGCTGAGATTCTCCGTTGACGTGGCACAATCCGACCCGGATACGAAATCCAACAGTGGTAGTTAAATAATTTCCTTTACTGTCGCAGTTAATCCTAGCCGTCCAACGCAGATCCAACGATTATGGCTGCTACAGTTTTGCATCTCATTTTCAAATCTTGGCCGCTCCTTCATGATCAAACGATCGATACTCATCAACACATGTGGCTTAAAGACGCCCGCACGATCACGATCTAACGGCGGACACAATGCTCCTCAGAAAGCAGGTTGATGGGCCGCATGGTTTTGGGCCACACGCACAAGTAGTATAGGGCTCTGGCCCAATACTGTTCAAATGATTTTCCCCAGGTTTTTGAATTAAAATAATTTCAGAAATTCATTTAAATAGTTTTAGGCAATAAAAATATCAGAAAAATTCCAAGAAAAATCTCAAAAATACTTTGAGACATTTTGAGCTCAAATAAAATATTGCTACCCAAACATTATATAAACTTTATCATTATTTAAATACTTTTCAATAAAAGGCCAAACACAAATATATTTAATAAAATCCAGAAAAATCCAAATAAATCAGAAAAATCAAAAAATGCACAAATAACAATAAAATAATATTATAAAGCAAATTTTAGGATGTTACAACCAAGCTCCTGTTTCATAGCATACTTAGAATTAGGATCCTCTTTAGCAACCCTTCAATATGCAATGAATGCTTTTTATGTAGGAGAGATATGGGAATATGAGATGAAATTTTGCAATGTCATGCTCAAAGCCATACCGCAACGAGGCTTTCCAGAATTAGCTCTAATTGCCCTACATTGTGTACGAGGTAGCTCTGAATAAGAGGAATCAGAAGGAACATTAACACATGCCCCAGGGGAGGCAAGGTACTTGATGGAGAGAGACTTGAGGAGAGATTTGGGACTGGGACTAAATCAACTGGACTGGCTGGTTATTCAGGTTGTGATTCTTCCGGTATAACTTGCTAAAGTGCTAATGACAGCTACTGTTTCCCCCTATCTTCTTAGTTCTTCTACTATCACAAGGAGAACTTGCTCATCTAATGGCGCAAATGCTGACAGTGATGGTTGTTTCTCTCCCTGTCTCTAAAAGCGTCTTCTCTGATACACCATTAATTCTTCTAAGACTATCTTATTTTTTGCACATTGTTTATCCGGACTTGGAGAGACACACAGAATTGTCCCCACAACAATGACTTCTTCCTCTCGGTTATCACTCCCACTCTTGAATATTTTCCTTGGTGATAGGAGAGAATTCCTCTAAGAATTGATCGAGATCACCATTACTCGTGTAGTATGGCTCGAACACTTGAAACGTTACATCCATACTCACAATTTTATTTCTATTGGATTCTAGAACATATACCCATTCTGACTAGATGAATATCCTATGAAGACACACTTCACAGTCTAAGGATTCGGTTTGCCAACCATTGGCTGGTGATCCCGTACAAAGCATACACAACCAAACACTTTAGGGGGGAACCTTAAACTCTTGCTGACCCAAAAAAAGTTCATTGGGAGACTTCATCCGAAGTATTCTAGATGGCATGCGATTGATAAGATATAAATCTGTCATCACTGCCTCACTCTAAAATCTCTTTGGCACATTCATTTGAAACATGAGTGAACATGATACCTCTAACAAATGTCGATTCTTCCTCTTAGCCACTTCATTCTAAGGCAGGATTCCTGGACAAATGGTTTAATGAAGTATCCCATTCTTCGAGAGATATGCTGCAAACTCCTTGTTAACATATTCAGTTCTATTGTCTGTTAAAAGAATTCGAACCTTCGCATCAAACTGAGTTGCTACCAACCGATGTAAGTCCTAGAAATATCGAAGGACCTCACTCTTATGCTTCATTACATAGATCCAAGTCATACGAGTATAGCAATCAATGAATGTGATAAACCACTTAATACCATTCATAGAGATAACTAAGTATGGACCCCAAAAATCATAATGTATTAAAATAAAAGGTTGACAACTCCGAAGACCAATACTACTATAAGTAGACCATGCATGCTTTCTAAACTCACAAGCATCATACACAAGTTTACTCTTATCTACTTTATTAAACAATTCAAGGTATATCTAACTAAAACTCTCAAACGAAGAATATCCCAAATGGCGATGCAAAACCTTTTCCTTAACTCCTCTTGCAGCCGCAACCAATGTTGTATCCACCTGATCCACGTACCACAATCCATTACGCCTGATTCCAGTTCCAATTCTCTTCTCCTAGAACAGACAAGAGTCCTCATCAAATAAGATAGCGCATTTGAATTTGTTGATGATGGAACTAACTAAAAAAAGATTAACCGAAAAGGATGGGACATGTAAGACAATGGATAAAGCAATGGATGGTGTACACTCTTCAGAGTGTGTATATAGAATGTGGGATGCAAATACACTAAGAGAACCCGTGACATGCTTAGATGCCGCTGAATATATGATCCAATCAATATGAGGATGCTTATATGTGGATGCAAGTGCTTGTGTCTGAGTACCTTCGCCCATGTGGGCATAGGAGATGGTAGGTGCTATCGTGGAATCTTGAGAAAACTCTAATACTTTGCCCTTCTGCTATTGTTCCCACTTACATAGCTTGCTCTCCTATCAGAGTAATAGACATGTTTTCTTCTGTCATAGCCATATTGGCTCTAGGGTCACCCCTGCCCATGCCTCGAACCTCCAGGACCCCAATCTCCTCCTCAACTTCCATGATCACTACGATTGCCACAATCTCCACCATACTGTGGGAGAAGACAAGCACGCCTCAGGTGTTCTCTTACCCTACAGTTGTAGTACTCCCTATCATCAGGTATAGCATAGGCAGATCTGACTGGGTTGTTGCCCCCATCAATCATAGTCGAACTTCTGCCTATATCATAGATGAAATTGCCTTCTCCATAGTAGGTAGGTTCGCAAAGTAAAACATGGTAGCTCTCCTACTCTCAAGTTCTAGGTTCAGCCCCTTCAAGAAGTGTGTGGCCCGTCTACGTTGCAGCCACAATCTGCTAACCTCAAGATCACTATCACATGTCAATTGTAGTGGATCATAATGATCCAAGTCTACCTATATCTGCTGTAACTCACTAGCATACTCCTTGATGATCTTCTCTTCCTGTTTTACGACCTCCACCTTACCCTGAACATCCACCATCATCATCACATTGCCTATCCCAAAGTACATATTGCTCAGTGTCTTCAACATCTCTGCTGCATTCTACATTGACTCCACTATCCGAGCATTGAATGGAGACGTCAAAGTTAGCAACCAAGCCGCCACTACAGAATTGATTATTTTCCACATGCTCCAATCAATGCCTGTCTTATCTACAGGCTCAACCAAAATCTCCTATAGGTAATGTGTCCACTCCTGTCATCCTCAGAATTAGCTTAGCCCTTCGAGACCAACTCAAGTAATTCTTGCTTAATTCCAACTTCACATCATTCAGTATTAGCTCTAGCTTCAACTCAGATGATCCTATTCCAGCCCTCAGACCAATTATACCCATCACTAAAAGGTTGTATACTATGCTTCTCATATCACCTTATGTGACCAGTGAGGAAATCGACTCAACAATCGCCATCCTCTTCTCTTCGACCCCTTCATCCTAGCATCCTCTTCCTGCTTTCTCATAGCTTCAATCTCCTCTAGAGTCATCTTGGACAAACAACTAGAGCACTACCGATCACAAATCTATGCCACGTGTATCTCCATGATCATGGAAATCCCTTAAGCATCAATGTCAACACAAATCACATACGTAGAACCTTTTGATACACGTGCAATTTAAGAAAAATGAACAATAAAAACCTCAGCAAAAAACAACCTTTTCCCTTTTCTCAACCCCCTTTTTCCTTCAGTCGGCCCTTCCTTTTCCTTCTTGATCTCCCTCCTCTTTTGCTTCCCTTTGTTCGACATGCCAATCTAAAGGCGCTAGTGACAGCGAGTTGGCTCCTCCGTGTAGCGACGATGACCAAGCACCCTAGCAGCGATGGCGGTGGCCTGGCACCCCTGGTGGTGACCCGGTGCCCCATGGTGGTGGAGACGGCCTGACGCTCCTGGTGGCGGTAGTGGCCTAGCCACCTAGTGGCAGCGACAAAGAATAGCAGCAGAAAAGGTGGTGCAGATTGGAACGTGCGATGACGGTGGATCAGAGGTAGGGCTCTGATACTATGTAGATTGAAATTGTGTGTGATCCCACACCCTTTATTTATAGTGAGGATTATAGCCATAATATAATCAAACTATATCTCTAACTTCCTAATTTATCTCTAATTTAACCGAATTTAATCTAGGCTCTATCCCAACATACTATTACCTAAAATTTTACAAAGCAAACCCTACAAATAGAAAACTAACTACATATCAGACCCTTGTCAGCAACATGGCCCACACCCACACCCACCGCCACTCCACTCTCCCTCCCCCTTCCTCTCTCTCTCGCCTCCCTCACACCCCAACAAAAACCTATCACTGGTGCCCCTAAATCATGTCACACCACCACTAGCCCGTGTCGCAAGAACTCATCACCAACCTCTCCTTGACCAGATTTAACCGTACCCGTCTGCTCGCCACCACTCTCTCCTTTCATCGCTGCCCTCCTGTGAAGCTTTCTACCGCCGCTTGCGCGACCATCTACCATCGCCTTTTGGTGAGCAGATTCGGCTGTGAGCCTACTGGAGCTAGGGGTGCACGACAATGGAGTCAAGTAGGTGGCCATGGTAGGTGATGGAGCGAGAGGAGGAGGCCAGTCGTGGTGGTCCAGATTTGGTCACTACTCGGTCATTACCATCCCCGCAGTGTCGCTTGGTCACTATCGTCCTCGCTCGGTCAACACCGCTTGGCCAGTGCCTTCACCTGGCTGCACGTGCAGGAGATAGAGATGTGTTTCCATCCCTCCTCTCCAACCACACCTTCTCTCCCCAAACCCCTACATCTTGTAGAAGCCATTCTGACACCTCTGCAAGACACCATCTCGTCCCCTCTCATGTCCATTTAGCATCTGAGCCTAGCTGGCCTGCAAGACACCCAGTTGAGGCATCGCATTGTACATGCCCTTATATGGACTCATGTTGACACTATTAAAAGTTGATCTTGTTACGTGTATGTAATGCCCAGATCTGTTAGTGTAAAGGCCCATGTGAAGTGGTAATGCGATTAATCCCATATTACTTATGTAAAGTGAGTTGTAGTAGTATATAATGTCTATTGGATCCAAACAGAACACCTCTGGGTTAACCCTTTTACACGAAGTAAGGACGAAAGTGTAAGCGGGGTGTTATGCATGCATGGGCCTATGTAACGTCCCAATTTTTGGCTCAAAATAATTTAATATTGCTATTTGTGCATTTTCTGAATTTTAGGTTTTTTGAAAATTTCTGGAATTTATTTCATATTTTTGAATTAGGCTTACCATTAGTACTATTTTAATATTTGAAAAGTTTAAATAAATTTTTTCCAAAAATATTTTATCTAAGTTCTAAATGTCTCAAATTATTTTTCAGAATGTTTTAGATTTTTTTTTGATATTTTTGCTATTTTATTTGAATTGTTTTAATTTTTGGAACTATATACTTAAGAAAAGTTTGAAAAATGTTTAAATAATGTTTGAGCCAAAACCCTATTGTGTCCAGCCCATTTCCTCTTGTCGGCTCGGTCCAACCCGCTGAAGCCCAAGTGCCGCGATGCCCTAGATTTCTGTCTTCAGATCTCGATCGGACAGTGGAGGGTGATCTGAAACCCTAATACGTTGTGATCGTTGGATTTGATGATCGGTCAGGATCGTTCGGTGTAAGTGAAACCCTAGCGTGGCTATGGATAGTTAGATCAAGGTGGAGCATGTGGCTGGGATCAATTGGATGTCCGGATTGGTGTCAGCCATTGGATGGGATGCGTGGCAAGCACCTGGTCATTGTCTCCGATTGGAGTTCGGGCCTACGCCGCCGTTGTGTCTGAGTTGGTCGTCGTGTGGTACACGGACGTCGAGGGATTTATAATTTATGTTGAGCATTGTCTCGAGATCCCTAGGCTTTTGCGCATCAATCCATCCGTGTATATCTTTCTGAGGCATTATCATTGAGAAGACCTTGCTCGTCGGAGTTTTGGAGCTCACCACTGTCATTATTCACGTGGATCTCCATCAGTGTTGCATCCACGGAGGAGTTGAGGGTGTAGCCGAGTTTGTCACGTGAAGCTTTTGAAGATCCATGGTGGTTCTAGGCTGATCTAACGAGGTAACATCGTGGATATGGTCATCGTCCTCGAGTTCGATGGGAGTGCCGTCGCCCGACCTCGTCAGCGGAAACCGAAGGGACGTGATGATGTGGATGTCGCGTGTCTACCGTGTCGATGCCCTTGTTAGCAGATGCTGCTTACATGTTGTTGCATGTCAGTTGGATTGGCATGCACGGTTGGCGGCCACGTTAGCGCTCATGGGCCCGCTTGTTAATCACCGTCACCCCGTGGACTCGGTCCACTGGGAATTCATGTGTTTCCATGGACATGGTCCATGGACCGAACCCACATGTCAGCCTTAGTGGGGTTTTATGGAATTATTTTTTTATATAGGGAAAAGCTAATGCTGACATCATTATTCCAGTTTTTTAGTACAAAAATAATTTGGAAAAAATATGAATTTATTCTTTTCCTGATTTTCTCTTTTATTTGTATCTTTCGGGAGCCAGTTTTTCTTTCATACGAGCTCCGATTGAAGCTATTCCAGTTTTTAAAAACTTTTAAAATTGAGATCTATTTAATAGTGAATTTTATTTGATTTTAGAATTTATTTCTTCCCTAGTTTGGTATTTATTTGCTATTTTTCTTGATTCGTGTAGACGTCGAAGTGTCCGGATTGCTCGAATGTGAAGTGTTGAATCAAGACCAAGCTCCAGAACAAGATCAAGACCTTTTCTAAGGCAAGTTGTGCTTTGATCATGTTGAAAGCATGCAGAGTGCGAGAGATACACTGTAAGAAAAGAGAGAAGTAGATGATAGGATAAATGAGGTTATTTTTTAAAATAATGATTTATTCTCTGTTTCTAGTGTTGTTGTTCTCTATTTTCAAAATAAAGAATGGATTCATCACCATTTTAATTTTACAACAAGGAATGTGAATCTCATCTAACGATTTGTAAAAAGTAGATCTAAAGAACAACCACCATCAATTAAAACTATTCATAGTTTGCAATTACTAATAGTAGGAGAAACCACCAATGGTAATTTATGAGGTATTGACATACCTTTTGGGCAATCCTCCTGGTTAAAATTCAGAGGCATTCTCGACGGTCACCTTGGGTAGTTGCGCTTTCCTATAAGGGTGTTTGATTTGAATTGTTTTCTTGACTAGTACATAGTAGACCATCCAAAGATGACATTGACGTGATTGTTTATCTTTTTGAATGGCATCTCCTCATCCACATCTACATCTTTAGTATTACATGGTGAGCGTACTACTGGATATGCTGTTGAACTTTGGAGGATTTTACAAGTGCTTGGAGAGTTTGAGAGATCGCTCTACTGAGGAACCAGCTAGATCATCAATGGTAAGGCTCGTGGAATGATTTCTAGGATTATCATCTACGTCAGAGAGGACACCAAGGCGAGCCATCCGATCAACATCACCATCAGGAGGTCTATGTTCGACGCAGGTATCCAGTAGTCATCGTACCTTGCTCTACAACACATCTGCCACGTCTAGTCCGATGAGCTGGAGTATACAGTGTTCTGACTTCATCCCCAAGGAGGTGCTACTCAATGCCAAAGAATTGAAGAGGAAGTTGATGCAACGGTCATGCATTTGGCCAGGTTTGCTGCTGCTTAAGAGGACTTGATGCAAGAGACTACTCAAGAATTGGACCGAGTCTATGAGGCTCTAAGGATCATCGAAGAGGATCTCCAAGAGACACACATAATGTCTATAGAGAGGATAGCTAAGCTGGAGGAAGCTTTGCATGTCGCTGAAGAGGAAGTAGAAGAAGAGTTGAAGGAAGATGATCCTGAAGAGGTAGAGGTGGAGCCTAAAGACCTAGAGCCTAAGATGCGAGATGTGCATGTGCAATTTGAGGTCATCGCTCCTAGTCTCAGGATCGCTTTGTGCTGATGCTAGCCCACCAACCATCATATGCCTAGGGGAGCCTCAACCCATATGGCTTGACGAGTGAGGGTGTGATAGTTTAGATAGTTGAGACTCTTGTTTTTGAGTCGCGTCCACTTTTGTTAGGAAGCGTCGCCATGTAGGTGTTAGCTTTGGGTGCTTAGGATGAGTGGTCCTTTTATGATTGCTAAGTGTGCAGTATGTGTTGCATAGCCCATAGGCTCTTGTAAGCAACCATACTAAGTTATTAATAATTAAAATTTGTTTATTTTGTTGGGTTAAACGTATTTCCCATGCATTAGGTTTCATATACTTTACCTATGTTGTTCCCTCTCCCCTAACCCTATGAAGTGATCAGCAGATGGTTCAGACTCGTGTGAACAATGGAGCTAGTAAAAGTGGTACTCTATCCAGTGACAATCCCAATGATAGATCATTTCCTCAACCGTCAACCCAAGTTGACATGCAGAACTTTGGAGTGTTCCTGGCTGTTTAGACTCAACTGATGCATACTATGATGCAGCAAGTGCACAATATCATCAATCAAGCAAGTGCCAAAAATGCATCACAAGCTACTAACAATGGACCACGTCCTTACTCGAAGTTGTCAGATTTCATAAGGACTAATCTGCTAACATTCTCTAGAAGTGCTACACCTCTTGAAGCAGATGATTGGCTTAGGATAATGAGAGGAAGCTACATATTACCCAATGTGAAGGCAATGAGAAGGTTCTCTATACTTTTCATCAATTAGAAGGAACTGTTGCTGAGTGGTGAGAGAACTATTGAGCTACCCATGAAACCCCACAAGAGATCACTTGGAATGAGTTCACTACTGCTTTTCGTCAGTACCATGTACCGAAAAGAATCATGGACTTGAAAAAGGAAGAATTCATGGCTATAAAGCAAGGAGGCTAATCTATGGCAAAGCATCTGAACAAGTTCACACAACTTGCTCGTTATGCACCTGAAGATGTTGCTACTGATAAGGCGAGAAAGACTTGTTTCATGAAGGGACTGAACTTTAGACTGCAAGTTGGGTTGATTACCCATAACTTCCTAGTTTTTCAAGAATTGGTCAATAAGGTCCTCATTCTGGAAGATAAGCACAAGGAGTTGGATGACAACCGCAAGTGTAGGATGGCTCAACAAGGAGATCATCAAGGTCAACGTATGAGAGTTGCTCCTCAACAGTTTGCTAGGATTCAGCCTTAAGCTATGTTCAAGACATCGTCCCCTGCATCTCGTCCCTCTGGTTCGAATTTCTAGACACCTGTTCAAACAAATGTTGTCCCGGAGGAAATCAACAGTCCTCAATCAAGCGTTGTTTCAGCTGCAGAGAGCTAGGATATTTTTCCAATAACTGTCCCCAAAGAGGAGGTGTTATCCCTGTTTATTTCATCTTTGGTTCTACACTAGCAAAGGTACCAACACCAGGAGTAAATCGTGGAACAAGGCAAGCTAGAGCTACGCCCCAAGCAATAGTGAGAGGTCAAGTCAATCACATCACAGATGATGGAGCTCAAGATGAGTCAAACATAATGCTGGGTAAGTTTCTGGTTAAGTCAGTACCCACAATAGTTTTATTTGATTCTAGTGCTTCACATTCTTTTGTTTCTTGAGCTTTTGCTGTGTGGAATGGATTGGATGTTATGAATATTAAGTGCATGCTATTAGTCCAATCCCCTGGATCAGAACTTTGGTCTAACTAGGTTGTTTGAGAATTAAGTAGCTTATTAATGGGATAGAGTTTTTGGCAAACCTCATTATGTTGGAAACCTAGACCCTAGATTTATCCTTGGAATGGATTGGTTGACCAAGCATAAGGCTATTTTGGATTTTAGTAGAAGAGTAGTGTCAGTTGAGAGCCCAAAAGGTGAAAAAGTGGAATTCCAAGTGATCGCAGTTCGCGATGGTCAGTTAAAGGTTAATAGTGCAAAGGTTGCTAGTTTGGAGTATGTACTTGTTATCAGTTAATAACTAGATGTGTTTCATGAGGATCTACCTGGTATGCCACCAGATCGAGATATTGAGTTTGTTATTGAGTTGTTGTCTGGTACAGCCCCAATAGCAAAGAGATCCTATTGGATGGCTACCGATGAGCTAGTGGAAATGAAGAAGAAGATTGAAGAGCTGCTAGAAAAATGTTTTGTGAGACCAAGTTCGTCGCTATAGGGAGCACCCGTTATGTTCATTAGAAAGAAATATGGAAGTTTAAATATGTGTATTGATTATCGTTCTCTTATTGAAGTGACGATAAAGAATAACTATCCGTTACCCAGGATCGATGATTTGTTTGATCAGTTAAGAGAAGATGGAGTTTTCTCTAAGATAAATCTTCGATCGGGATACCACCAGTTGAAGATTCATACGAAGGATGTCCGTAAGACTGCATTCTTTACGCAAAATATACATTATGAGTTCACGATCATGTCCTTTAAGTTGACTAATGCTCCTGCATATTTCATGAACATGATGAATAAGGTTTTCATAGAATATTTAGACAAGTTTGTTGTTGTGTTCATAGATGATATTCTTGTCTACTCAAAGTCAAAAGAAGAGCAAGCGCAGCATTTGAGATTAGTTCTTGAAATGCTCTGAGAGAAATAGTTGTATGCCAAGTTTAGCAAGTGTGACTATTGAAAAAAGAAAGTTGAGTTCCTTGGTCATGTTATGACGTTAAAGTAGTTGTTGTCGACCCAAGTAAAGTGGAAGCAGTGTTACATTGAGAATAACCAAAGTCATTTACCCAGATTCATAGTTTTATGGGAATTTCAGGATATTATCGTCGATTTATCGAAGGATTTTTGACAATTTCTAGGGCCACTTATGCCGTTGTTGAAAAAGTAGAAGAAGTTCGCGTGGACACTTAAGTGTGAAAAGAGTTTCCAAGAGTTAATGAAGCGTCTGACGACAACACTAGTGTTAGTGTTGCCGAATGTTCAGAGTAGCTTTGATATCTACTGTAATGCTTTGATATCTACAAGGACTTGGATGTGTTAAGGTTGTTGCGTATGCGTCAAGGCAATTGAAACCTCATGAGAATTATCCAATGCATGATTTGGAATTAGCTGCTTAGTGCATGCTTTGAAGTTGTGGCATCATTATCTCATCGGAAATAGATGTGAGATATATACAGACCACAAGAGTTAAAGTACTTCTTTTCTCAATCGGATCTCAATATGAGACAACGAAGATGGTTGGTGTTAATAAAGGATTATAACGTAAGAATACACTATCATCCTGGAAAGCTAATGTAGTAGCAGATGCTTTATGTCATAAAAATCATAGTGCTAACATGCTAGTTCAACAGAATCAATCTGAACTATGCAAGGAGTTTCAAAAGCTGAAATTTGAGGTGGTTCCAAAAGGATTCATAGCTACCTTGGAAGTAAAGCCGACTTTAGAGGATCAGATCCGAGAAAGTCAGAAAGATGATGACAAAATCAAAAGCATCAGGTCTAAAATGGATGAAGGTAAAGCTAAAGATTTTTCTTTGGATGATCAAGGTACTCTATGATTCAAAAGACAAATTTGTGTACCTAATCGAAAGCAGTTGATTCTTGAGGAAGCTTAAAATTCAAATTATTCGATTCATCCAAGAAGTGCTAAGATGTATCAAGATCTTAAGGAAAGGTTTTGGTGGCCTAGTTTGAAGCGAGAAGTTGCCGAACATGTTGCTTTGTGTGATGCGTGTCAGAGAGTAAAGGCAATGCATCAAAGGCCTGTTGAATTGCTATAGCCATTGAAGATTCCTAAATGAAAGTGGGAGAAAATTGGTATAGATTTTATTACTGGTTTACCTAGAACTCAGAGTGGATATGATTCTATATAGGTCATAGTGATCGTTTGACCAAAGTTGATCATTTTATACCAGTTAAGACTACATATACTAGAGATCGCTTGGTAGAGTTATATATGTCAAGGATCGTGTGTATACATGGAGTGCTAAAGAAGATGGTGTCAGATAGAGGTACCCAATTTACCTCGATATTCTGGAATAAAATGCATGAAGCAATGGGAACTTGTTTGAATTTTAGTACAACTTATCATCCATAGAGAGATGGTCAGACTAAAAGAGTCGATCAGATGTTGGAAGATATGTTGAGAGCTTGTGTCTAGCTTATGCCACTTCATGGGATAAATGCTTGTCATATGCAAAATTCAGTTATAATAATAGTTATCAGGCGAGTTTGCAAATGTTACCATTTGAAGCTTTGTGTGGTCATTCTTGTCGTACTCCGTTGAACTAGAATGAGACAAGAGAGCATCTTATCTTTGGACTTGACATTTTTAAGGAAGACAAAGAACAAATTGCTATGATTAGAGAAAGGTTAAAAGTAGCTTAATCAAGGCAGAAGAGTTATGCTGATAATCGCTGACGAGAGTTGAACTTTGAGTTAGAAGATTTTGTGTATCTCAGAGTTACCCCTCTTATAGGAGTCAAAAGGTTTCATGCTAAACGAAAGCTTGCGCCAAGATATATTGGTCCATTCAAGATCTTAATCCATAAATGAAAGGTTGCCTATTAGTTGGAGTTTTCTCAATCATTAGCAGGTGTGCATGATGTGTTTCATGTTTCTCAGCTCAAGAAGTATCTTCGAGTGCCAACAGAGCTAACACCATTAGAATCAACTGAGCTGTAGGGGTATTTGACTTATAAGGAGTAACCGATTAAGATTTTGGATGTTGCTGATCGTGTCAGTTCGTTATTGCAAAGGGCAATAGAGTAATCATTCAGAAAGTGAAGCAACGTGGGAGCGTGAGGAGAGTTTTGAAGGCAGAGTTTCCTAACCTATTCCGTAGTTAGCCCTAAATCTCGGGGTCAAGATTCTATTAAGGGGGAGGTTTGTAACATCCCAATTTTGGCTAATATTAATTTAATATTGTTATTTGGGATTTTTTGTGAACTTTGAGAATTTTTGGAATTTTCAGGAATTTATTTGGATTTAATTAATATTTTTGAATTAGGCCTTTTGCAAATAATATTAAAATATGTGAAAATTTTTTATAAACATTTGTAAAATTAATTTATTTGAGTTCTAAATTTCTCAAAATATTTTTTAGAATTTTTCTAATATTTTTTCTATTTACTTGGAATTAAATGAATTCTTTTTTATTCGGAAAAGAATTAAATTGGGTTTTCGCGTTTTGGTCCGAATTCTCTGGCCGACCTATTTGCTTCGACCTGTGTTCGGCTCAGTCCTGTTCTGTCGCTTGGCCCGGTCCTATTCTGTCACTTAGCCCAGCCAAGTAGTCGTAGGAAACCCTAGCGCCGTAAGTTGTCCGATCTTGACATATGGATGGCAAGGACTTTGTCATCTTCACGTCGTAGTCCCATACTCCTCCTCCAAGTCATCGCCGTGCCCGATTTGGTCACCGACTTGTGCACGGTTGTCGAGACTATAAAGGCCGCATTGACCCCGTCCGAGGTTCCCCGTAGTGCGCCACAGCTATTGCCCTAGGTTTTGGAGCTTTAGCCGTCGCTGTTCATTAGCAATCGCTCATTGGAGTTGTCGGTCCCATAGCTGTTATTCTCCACGGAAGATCTCTAACGTCACGCAACCTTCGCTAATGCCGTATCTAGATTCGAGTTCACCGTGGTGAGAAGGTTCAGATCCACACCAACCCGAGTGGATTCCATCGGTCTTCTACCGTACCCCGCATCGTCGTCTCTATCACTGGTCTTGTACCACCGTTGAGGGTCTCGCCGGAGTGGTTGCCATGACTCAAGTCAGTCAAGCTGATGTGGCACCCACGTGCTTGCCACGTTAGCGTCGTGTGGGCGCCGTGTCAGCAGTCACATCCAGTGTGGCATCGTTGGCATCGGTTGAGCCACATCAGCACCATCTGGATCCACATGTTAGCTACACTGCTCCTATGCACCGGGTCCACCATAATCTTGTGTCGCCTTGTGGACGTGGTTCATGGGCCCGGCCCCACAAGTCAGCGAGATAAGGAATTTTTTGATTTAATTTTATTCAATAAAATAGGTTGTTGACGTCATAAATCGATTTTTTAGAAGAAAAGTAAATCGTGAAAAATCTGAATTTCTCTTTTCCTGGATTTTCTGTTTTATTTGAATCTTTCAAGGGCACGTTCTTCTTCATACGAGCTCTGATTGAGGCAATTCAAGCTTCTAAAAAATTGTAAAATTAAGATCTATTTAATGAAGAATTTTATTTTATTTTTGGAGTTTTTTTCTCTCTTGTATGTATTTATTGGTGTTTTCTCTCTCGATTCGTGTAGACGTCGAAGTGTCCAGATCGTTCGAGGGTGAAGCGTTGACTCAAAATCAAGGACTAGATCAGGAACATGAACTTTTTCAAGGCAAGTTGTGCTTTGATCATGTTGAACCCAGTTTTAAAAATGCAATGTTGATTTAAACTACTACATATTATTTTATGCTTAGAATTGTTTTAAATTAATTTGGGAGATTAACTATTCAACCTAATTGGATTATACCTATCTTGTATTTGTATGCCATGATTATTTGTCACCCTAGGATGGATAATTATTAGTTGGTTACTAATAGATGCTATTGTGGGTTGGTTATATCATGAATAGTGTGCTTAGCCATGCAATGGGTTATTGATATCATTTTGAAATTGCAAATTCAATTTGATTAATGGGATATGAACATGTTTATGAAAAAGGTGTGTCATGTTTTATCACACAATGATGTTGAGTTGTTAATGGCATGTATTGCATGATAATCAACTAGGGTGGTAAATGATTTAGACTGGGACATGTGGCAAGTGGCTGCGAGCAGTGTTGGGCCTATGTGGCAATGGGTTGATATGTTGATATGTGAGTGTAAGTGAGATGGTTTTCATGAGTAATTGGAAGTCTTGCCTCGGTCATTAAGGACTTAACCTTGCAAGCCATTGAACTGGGATAATCATGCAACGACATGTCTGGAATAGGACAGACCTAGCTTAGTAAGCTACCGAGTCTTGACATATAATGCCTTAGGTGGAAGACCAAGCTGTGTGTGCGGTCGGGAGAGGGTGTGTATGTAGTGGCCTCACATCTTGAACAATGATTGTTCTTAGTCCAACGATAGGTCCCTTCTATTTCTCTGCTTTGTGTGAGGTGAGGAATAGTGAGTCAGGCTTATCGAGAAGGTCTATTTTCAAATAGATTTTCTGAAAGGTTTTGTTATGATCTTCTTAGCCACACGTCGATGGGTACGTGACATTGCATGGAAGTATAAGTTTGATCATATCTTGTGGGTAAAGTGTATAATCTCTGTATGGTGTAAATCTATTCGAATAGTTTTTACCTAGTTATGGACAATGCTCGGGAATTTTAGTCAAGGGTTTTGTAAAATGAAACTTGGAAAGGGAGGCTATGTGGGGATGGAAGTTTGGAATATGGTTAGGGCTGTGTGTCAAGTTTATTTTTGAGAAATTCCTGAAAGATTACTTATTATACTTATTTGTTTTGCTATCATTTCAATTTATTTATTGCATTCATTTGAAAATGCTGCTTTATTGCAAAATAACCATGTCAGCTATTCATTTGGAATAAGCCTTGCATATAGTTATAATAGAATCTCATTCTGTGCACAACTTGTTGAGTGCTTTATGTACTCACCCTTGCCACAACAAAATCATCAATTGAGGAGGAGTCTACACCTGCGTTGGAGGAGGAGTACTAGGAGCAGGAGAATCATTAAAGTGCGAACCTTGTTAGTTGCATGTGGCATATTGATGGGTTATTTTCTATGTTTTCATTCTGCTACAATTTTATCTATTGTAGTTTAAGCGTTGAGTGGAATAATCATGTAAAGTCGACCATAAGGTCAATCAATAGTCTGATATTTAATAAATAAAGTCTTTTATTATGTTTCTGTTGTGTATGATTGTAATATTCATCTATGTTGCTACTGTGTGCCAAGCGTGATCCTGGACTAGTGTGATATACACAGAGGGTATGGATTTATATATTCGGGTCCCGATAACCTGCTCTGGAGAAGAAGTTTCACGAGGAAGCGATTTACTAGTAGTCGAACCTTGTCGATTGCCTATGGCATATCAATGGGTTATCCACCGAAGTTTGCCGTTCTGCTGTTGTTTTCTTAATATTTAAGCCTTGTGGGGCCTAATAAACATAAATTCAACCTTAAGGTCATCAAACTATATTTTTATTTAATAAATTTAGTTGTTTATAATGTTTTTGCTGCATATGATTTTGGTATTACATCTATGTTGCCAATGTGTGCACTAGCATGATCTTGGACTGGTGCAGTATATACAGAGGGTCCGAATTTGTATATTCCGGACCCAATAGCCAAAGAAGTGAAGCACTCCTCTCTTGAATTTGAGGACTATGCTTATAGTTGGTAGCAACAACTTTTTGTGAAAAGCCTTACTACATCTTGGTCGAATTTTAAAGATGATCATGAGAAGTCAGTTTGTGCCATGCGATTATGAGCATGAACTACTTTACTACTTGGAGAGAATTACACAAGGGTGCAAACGTGTGCAAGATTATTATATTGAATTGAAATGTGCAATGTAACATGTCAGTATCACTAGTATATTTAAAGAGAAGGCATACTTTCAAAGAGGTTTGAATTTTAATATCACCATTGCACTTCAATATAAGTATTTTAGTAGCATATTTGGTCTTGTGAATTGTGCTATTGAGGAGGAAAGAAAACTTAAGGAGCGTCATATACCTAGGTTTAATCTTAAGGACCAATTCATGTGAGTCGAATAGCCAAATTTGATGGGAGTGATAAAAAAAGTGGGTTGTATGATGTCGATGATTGGGACTCTAGTCCACAAACCAGACACCTAAAAATGAGAATAAGAAGGGATACTTTTTATTTATTGGCTTTCTTATAGTGCAAGGAAATTTATAGAAGAAGATTGAAATCTAAAACAGTGTGCCTTAATATCTTTTCTTGTTATTTTTTGTTACTTCTTGCCTACAAATGACGCGCAGGCCATAAGAATTTATAATTATGAAACGGCAGGAGTTCAGCACTAGTCCAGAATCACACTAGTGCACACAGGCTTAACATAGATGAATATCACGATCATACTCAACGATATCGTAATAAAAACTTTATCAAATTAAATATAACTTGTTAGATGACCTTATGGTCCACCTTACATGAATACGCCTCGTAGGGTTAAGACTGAAAAATAAATAAACTGCAGCGGAGATAAATTATTCGTAGTAACCCTTAAATTTGCCACAGGCAACTGACAAGGTTCGCACCTAATTGCCCGCTTCTTCCTGAAACTCCTCAAAAGCAGGCGTAGCTTCTTCTCCAACTGATGATGTTTTGTGGCAAGGGTGAGTACTTAAAGCACTCGACAAGTTGTGCACAAAATGCAAGTCTAATATACTATATGCATGGCTTATTACAAAGGAATAGCTGACATGGTTAATTTGCATAAAACAACATTTATAAAAGAATAGCATAAATAGATTGAAAGACAATAAAACGAATAATAACAATATTAAATTTCTCAGTTATTTCCCAACTAAACCAACTCATAAGGTCGACTTCCATAGGCGTATAGCCTCCATAACCACATTTGTTTTAATAAAGTCTAATCCTTTACTGTAATCACCGAGCAATGTTCAATATCGTCAGCACGGCTATTCGAATAGGTTTGATACTCTGCAGAGGTTATACACTTTTCCCACAAGGTACAACTATACACTACAATGGTGAGTGATTATAACAAAACATTTTCAATACCCTGTCTAAACCCAGTACTACCCACTAAGGTTTCAACACTGCTGGGATTGGTTACCACATCTAGGGCACCCCTCTTGCGCCATGTGAGACTACCCCTGCGAGGATTGGTTACCACAACCTGGGGCTCACACAACCACTAGTAGTACCAAAGCTTAGACATAACAAATTAATCAGCTAGGTCTGTCCCATACTAGACTTGTGGTTGTATGAATGACTTAGTTCAAATTCTTGCAAAGTTAAGTCCTTAATTGACCAAGTTAAGACTAACCCAAAACCATCATTATCATAAACAATCATATACCATTAAAAAGCAATGCGACCGTCCAAATGCCATATTGGACCACCATAATTACTTGTCACTTGCCTTAGCCTAAATCATTTTACCACCCTGGTTGTTTTACCATGCACCAAGTGCCATCAACAACAACAATATTGTGTGACCACACCCGACACACAAGTTAATAAACATGTTCCATAATTCATTATGCAAGATTAACCATTTTCTCATAAAATGATGACTCGTTGCATGGTTAAGCGCACTACATGCGTTCTAGCTACCCACATTGGCAGTTATAACTACCAACTAATATGAAACCATTCTAGGGTGACAAATGAAATACGACTTACAACATGGCAAGGTGGATATATCACAATTGGATGAATAACTATACCCAACATAATTGAAACAAGTAGTAATTGAATTAATATGCAATACTTTGAAACAATATAATATTTTAAACATGGGTTCAACATGATCAAATCACAATTTGCCTTCAAAGAGCTCTAGATCCTGCTCTGGACCTTGTTCTTGTGCTGGATCCTCAATCACAAACTCACCGGGCACTTTGATGTCTACGCAAAACGAGCGAGAAAGCAATAAATACGAAAAACAAAGAGCAAAATCATCCCCAAAAATTAAATAAAATTCACCATTAAATAGAGCTTGATTTTAAAAACTTTTAAAAATTGAAATCACCTCAATCGGAGTTCATATGAACAAGAACAAGCTAGTTAAAGTTTGAAATAAAAGAAAACAAATCAGAAAATAGAAAATCCGAATTAACCGAATTATTTTTATACTGGAAAATACAATTTATGACGTCATGCTGACATCAGCACCGAATATGATTTCGATCGAATATTTTTCTGAGGAAAACCCCGATTATGACATCATCGACACGTGGCACAATTAGAAGGCAACACGCATCGCTGGCACATGGACTTGGTCGACGAAACTGGGCTGGTTCACCGTGAACTTGGCGCACGGTGCCTCGGCTGCTGCGCTCGACACGCGGCGGCACGCGACTAGTCGCGACGCCAGTGTGATTTGATCTGCCCAGATTCAAACGATCGGCCCGCTCAAAGAAGATCGAATGGCTAGCAATCAAGCGACGATACAGACGATGTGGCTGGCCTGGCATGCGACACATGGTGAACATCCAACGGTGCCTCACCCGATCCGACGGTCGACGAAGTTTGCAGCGACAGCAATGGAAAGGCAGCGTTGGTTCACCGGAGACGAGGACGACGACGCGACCGACGGAGCTCTGGAGCTTCTCCGGTGACGTGGTCTCCCTGGTTTGATGCGGCACGACTAGGCGGTCTTGAATCCAGCCACGAACACGGCGGAAGATGACGGACGACGACAACGTTAGCGAAAAACGACGGTGGCTTCCTCTGGAACAACGGAGAGATCGCGCGAGCAGATAAAGGCGTCTTGGCATGCAGACTTGGGTCAGCAGATGCGACGCGAGGTAAGGCACTCAATGGCGGCGGTGCTGCTTTAAATAGGGCTCTCGGCTTCCGTGTAGAGCATGGAGAATGAAATGGATTTGACGACGGCGGCGGAGATACGGTCCGGATCCGATCGAGAGGCCGACAACAAGGAGAGAGCTCGACCGTTGGATCAAGATCCAACGGTCACAACCCCTAGCGTTAGGGTTTTCGACGGAGCAGGCTAATACGGGCATCGGCTGGGCTCGCGGCGCGGGAAAAACGGACCGGGTCCACTGGGCTCGGCCTAGAACTGCTCCAAGGATTTTTAAAACCTTTTTCGAATAAAAAATAAAAATAAAAATAAAGCCCAAATAAATAGAAAAAATATCAGAAAAATTCCAAAATATATTTTAAGGCATTTAGAACTCCAATAAAATATTTCTAGCAAAAGTTTATTTAAGCGTTTCATATTTTCCAGATAACTTTATAAATAAGCCATAAATCCATAAATACAAGTTAATTCAAATAAATTCCAGAAAATTCATAAAATATAAAATGCATATTAAATTCATGAAAAGCAAAATTTGAGATGTTACAATAGCGCATGCACGCCGAGGAAATCGGTGTGGCATTTGTGGGCGGGCACGCGGAGGTATTGGCAGTAGGTACGACATGAGCAAGGGCTGGTGGCAGTAGGCGAGCGGAGGTGACAAGCGACGTGGCACGATCTGGACCATTGGTCCATATCGGACGACCCGAGCGGCACGGCGGCTTGCGCAACTGGGCTGGCCCAAGAGGGAGAGAGAGATAGGCACGAGCGGATTGGGCTGGATTTGGCCCAATTCATCCGAGGCTTTTATTTATTTATTTTTCTTTTTAGAATGTAGCAAAAAATAAAAATAAATCCAAACAAATAGCAAATGAATTTTAAAAATCACCAAATTTTACTAAAAATACTTTGAGCCAAGAAGAATATAATAAAAATATTTTTGATTCGATCTAAGTGTCAAGTTCCATTATAGAATTTAATTAGAGTTGTGGCTAATTCCATTAAGCTTTTAATTAATACTAATTTTTTTAAAAAAATAAGCCCAAAATTCGGGATGTTACAGTGAAGAAACATTTATCGGCAATGCAGAGGATGATGAATGCAAGCTTGTCTCTAGCAGTGAGTTGTAACATCCCAAAATTTGGCTTAATTAAGTTTTTATTGTTTAAAAGTGCATTTGTGATTTTCTGGAATTTATTTGGATTTTTCTGGATTTATTGGAATTAAATCTTATTGCAAGTTTATTGCTTTTCATTCAAAAGTATTTAAATCTGTGCAAAGTCAAAATAAAGTTTTGCCAAAAGTATTTTATTTAAGTCCAGGATGTCTCAAAGTATTTTTGAGATTTTTCTTGGAATTTTCCTGATTATTTTATTGCCTAAAATAAATAAAATGAATTTCTGGATTTATTTAAATTGAAAAACCTTTTAAAATCCGCTAGAACAGTATTGGGCTTGGCCCGGTACTGCGCGCGTGAGCCCACCTCGGCGCGGCCCAGTCTTTCGCGCATCGCCGCCCATGTTCAAAGCGTGGATACTCGCCGTTGGATCGAGGATCGATGGCTGAGGTTGACGTTGGGGATTTAGAAACCCTAGCGACGTGGACCGTGGGATCAAGATCAAGCGGCGCCGGTGGAATCGGTACGAAAAGGGTAAGTGGAGATCTCGGCCGTTGTTTCGGAGTTGGGCAGATCCGATCGTGCGCGCCACCAGATCGTGACCGCTCGATGGCGACGGACGGTGTGGGGTCGCTGCCTCCGATCGGGATTTCGAGTCGCCGCCAAAGACGTCTCCACCGCCGTGCGTGTTTTGGAGTCCGTGTAGAGCACAATTTCCCGTGCTTTAAATAGGGGCCGGGTAGACCCCGAGGATCATCCTTGTGCGCCGCGCCGCTTGGTCGAAAGAGTTTCGCGAGAGCGGTCGAGGAGCGCGCCGAGCTCGCCGAGTAGAACGTCGAAGCCGCTCGGTTTTGATCAAGATCGCCGCCGTTGAACCGCTTTCCGCAGTTGTTGGTTCCGATCTGAACTCGCCGTGAAGTCCGGAGTCGGCGTGAGGTTTCGTCGCGAGTGTCGCCGTAACGCCGCCATTTCGGTCTTCTTCTCCGTTGCGGTAAGTCTTCGCCGCCGCGTAGCCATCGTCGGACCGGAAGCTCGGGAACCGTTGGATCCAATCGGGAGGGCTAACAAGCTGCCACGTAGCGCTTGATCAATGACCGCCCGATCGGGTTTCGTCGGATCAGATTGAACCGAGCGTGAAGGCCAATAGAGCACCGCCGCGTGTCGGGTACGGGTATCGATGAGTCATGGACCGAGTCCATCGTGGTCCAGCGCCATGCCGTAGACTCAGCCCATGCGCCGGGACACGTGTCGGCGTGTGGTTGGCCGAGACCAGTACTGACGTCATGCTTGCGTCATAAAGGGATTTTCGATTGGAAAAATATTCGATTGGAAATTCGGTAAGGATGACGTCATCATGATGTCACGCTGATGTCATAAACCAGTTTTTCAGTATAAAAATAAATCTGATAATTTCGTATTTTCTGATTTTCGATTTCAAAGTATTTATTTCAAACTTCAAAAGGCTATATCTTTTGCATCGTAACTCGGATTTGAGTGATTCCAGTTTCTAAAAATTTGTAAAATTGAGATATATTTAATGGTGAATTTTAATTGATTTTTGGAGTTTAATTGCTCTCTGTTTTGTTATTTATTTGCTTTTCTCTTTCTGATGACGCTGTAGACGTTGAATTGTGCGACGCCGAGGAAGATCCAAAGAACTCAAGAGCAAACTCAGATCAAGATCAGGACCTATTCCAAGGCAAGTTGTGCTTTGATCATGTTGAACCCATGTTTGTAAAATTGCTATGTTTGATTTACACTATTGCATATATTTCAATTATACAACTGTTTCAAATTAGTTTGGGCTTAGCTAAAATACCAGATTGATCTATACCCTACCTTGTCATTGTATGCCATGATCCATTGTCACCCTAGATTGGTTTAATATAGTTGGTTAATAATTATAATCAACATTGGAGGTTTAGTTCGTATTAGTTGCTTAGCCATGCCACGTCATCACATGTGTCATCACCATTGATAATTAATCTTGATTAATGGAATATGGAACAATGTTATGAACTTGTGTGTCATGTGGGATCACACGATGAGATTGAGTTGTTGTGGCGAGTCATGTCACGCAACGATGTTGAATTGTTGATGGCACGTGGTGCTTGGTAATCAACTGGGTGATAATCATTTAGATTGGGGCAAGTGGCAAGGGCGAGGAGGCCAAGGTAGGCCCGATGGGCAGATGGTATGTGGAAGTCTTGCCTTGATCACACTAAGGACTTAACCTTGCAAGCCTTTGACCTGAGTCAATCATGCAACCACATGTTTGGTATGGGCCAGCCTAGCTGAGTAATTTGCAAAGTCTTAATTTTGATACTATCATGGTCGGTGTGAGTTCCCGAGTTATGGTGTAACTCACATGGCGCAAGAGGGGGGCCCTGGATGTGGTTTTCAGACCCGCCAGTGTTGAAACCTTAGCGGGTAGTACCGGGTTAAGATAGAGCATTGTAAAGGCTTTGTTATAATCTCTCGCCTTTGTGGTGTTTGGTTGTATCACGTGGGTAAAGTGCATAACCTCTGCAGAGTGTGAAACTATTCGGATAGCCGTGCTCGATGTATTGAGCAATGCTCGGGAATTACAGTTAAGGGTTAGTTTAATAAATTGGACAACTTGGTTGGGATGGCAGGATTGCCATATGGAAGATTGGAACTTGATTTAGGATTGGAAACTTGGTTTACTTGAGAAATACTGAATTTATTTATTATTGCTATTCGTTTTACATTCTTTACAATCTATTATTGTATTTGTTCATAAATGCTGCTTATTGCAAAATAGCCATGATAGCCTATCCTTTGGAATAAGCCTTACATATAGATAAATAGAATCGCATTCATGCACAACTTGTTGAGTGCTTTAAGTACTCACCCTTGCCAAACAACAATAATCAACAGTTGAAGAATCTACACCTGTGTTGGAAGATGAGGTCCAAGAAGACACGAGTCATTAGGGTCCGAGCCTTGTTGGTTGCCTGTGGTGAACTGATGAGCTATCTACGTTTCTACTTTCCGCTGCTTAATTATTAGTTTATATTCTCAGTCTTGCCCTGCGTGGCATAATAATGTAAGTTGGTCATAAGATCATACATTTAGCTATATCAATAAATGAACTATTATTCTATTGTCGTTGTGTATGATGTGATATATACCAATGTTAAGCTGTGTGCACTAGCGTTGATCCTGGGAATAGTGCAGTAAACACAGTGGGTTCGAATCAGTGGATTCGGGTCCTTACATGAGTCATGTCCTAACTTTGGTTTTGGTGAAGCTTGACCACTTTTATGAAGATTATGTTGATTTGCCGAAGATTGTTGCTGCAGTATTTTTCAAGACAAAAAAAGCGGCTAATGATGAGCAAATTGTTGCTCCTGTGGTTGAGCAAATTGTTAGGTCTAGGCCATGGCTTTCTTTGATAGATAAGCCAAGACAAGTCCCTGCCTCTTCTCCAAGTCAATCTTCTAGTCAAGCTGGAGCTAAAATGGATTGGATAATCTATAGTGTATTGACATGATGAAACTGATGGTTGATCATGGGTAAAGTTTGTGAAAACAATTGATAAAGTTTGTGAAGATAGTTGATACATTTTTGGTTTAGAAATGTATGCACGTTGTATTTTATTTTTTTGTCTATTTTTATTTATGTGGTTGTGATTGATTGTCATTGAAATGTAGTTATGTAATGTAGTTTTGTTGCCCCCGCCTAGAACACTTTGTCTAGTTAAAGGAGAAGTGTGATTTCAAGGGAAGTTATTTCAGTTAAGACTGTGTGGTCAGTATGACTTTATAATGCAAATGATCTGGACCAGTGTGTATTTGGTAAGATGATGTCAAGATGGTGAGTTCTTATGCAGTGAGAATTGGCTTATAGAAGATGTCTCATCCAATTGTCATCTTCCAAATGTATATTGTTGATAAAATAACAAGTAAAGAAACCGTGACCATTAAAATCATAACTGATTAGCTTTGGATGCTTTTAATTTTTAAGACAAGAACATTTTAATACAAAAAGGGCATATGATCATTTAAAGAAATCATTAAATTTTATGACCATTAGAAAGATAGCTAACATAAAAAATGTCTGAATACTAGAGTGGTCATGACTACCATATAAATCACGATCACTACATGGGTAACGACCACTATAGTGGTCATGACCACTCCTTAGGCTATGACTATTAGAGAAGTTGTAGCACGAGGGTGGTTGTTTTTTTAATATTACGACCACTAGGCAGACAATAATATTAGAGGAGGCATAGTGTCTCAAGAATTATAATGATATTGTGATGGCAAAGCAACATTTTAATATGATATCATTTATTAATATAAACGAGATGCTTACACATAAAACTTTTGAATGTGTTCAATGTTCCATGCGTTAGAAAGAATTCTACCATCTTCAAAAGCTAACTTTACTGATACAGGCCTTGTAATTGATACTACAGTATACGTGCCTTACCATTTGGAGGACAACTTGTTTAAGTTGGTCTGGTTCTGGATTAGCCTTAGGACTAGGTCCGCCACCTTAAGTGTTCTTGCATGAACTCTTCGATTGTAGTATCGCTTTAATCCATGTAGATAAGCAGTTGATTTGAATAATGCACGATCACACTTTTCTTCCAGTAGGTTAACATCGTCTTCACATTGCCCCTCTTGATCTACTTGGTCTTCAAGATCCATTCTTGTCAATCCTAAATGTATTTCATTGGGTAAAATTGCTTCTGCACCATAGACCAACATGAACGGTGTTTCTCTAGTGGCTCTACTAGTCGTGGTACGTAGAGCTCATAGGATTGAATAAAGCTCGTTCATCCAAGCTCTCGAGCGTATTTTAAGGCGATTGAACACTCTTTTCTTGATGTCTTGCATAATTTGTACATTTGCCCGTTCTACTGCACCATTGCTTTGTGGGTGAGCAACAGAAGCGAAACAGATTTTTGTTTCAATATTCTCACAGTAGTCTTGGAATAGAAAACTTATACATTGTGACCCATTATCAATAATGAGCTAACTGGGCACTCCAAATCTAGCGACAACATTTTTCATGAAGAATTTTTTCGCTGTTGTAGCCATTATACTAAGAACTAGTTTAGCTTCTATCCACTTGGTGAATGTATCAATTGCCACAAGAGAAATTAGTACCCACCAGGTGCTTTTGGGAGTGGTCCTACGATATCTATCTCCATGTCCCAGATGGCCATGATAAAGGTATAGTCTATGGGCTATTAGCAGGTTGATGAACTTGCCGAGCATGGAATTGACATTGTTCACATGTTTTCACAATTTGCATTGCGTCGTTTAAAGCAATAGGCCAATACTAACCTTACCTGAATGCTTTTCCAACTATTGATCTATAGGAAGAAAAGCCCCTATGTATGTCTTTAAGTAATTTAACCCTGGAGATCTGAGGGATGCATTGCATAAGAACACCATGTGATCCTTTCTTGTATAGTGATCCTTCGACCACTTTATACATGCATGCTCTTCGAATTAACCTATCCCTTTCATGTGAGCTGTTAGGTAGTGTCCCTGATGAGAGATATGATAGCAATGGTTTTATCCACTCTACATCATGCTCGATGACCACAACCTCTATAGTGGTTGAATTAGTTGTAATTGAGGGTTTTGTTAGGTATTCGAGAAATACACATGTTGGAATAGGTGTTCGTGCCATTTTGATAATTGGTCTGCTAAGGAGTTGTCCTTTCGCGGAATATGTTGGATTTTGAAGTCCTTGAAATGCTTTTCCAACTTCCTCACTTCTTCCAAGTAGTGAGCCATTATCTCATCGGACATCCTGCATTCCTTACTAACCTAGTTTATGACTAATTGTGAATCTTCCTTTGCCAAAAGCTGACAAACTACGAGGGATTTTGCTGCCCTAAGCCTAGCTAGATGGCCTTCATACTCTGACGTATTGTTTGTAATAGGAAATTGTATTTGGATTACATATTAGAGTTGATCACCTTGAGGTGTTAAGATTAGAAATCTAGCACCTGAACCCTTAAGTTCATGGGATCCATCAAAGAACAATGTCCAGTGGTCATCTGCCTTAGGATCATCTTGAGTGGTTTCCTCAATATTAGTCCATTCAGCCACAAAGTCAGCCAGTACTTAACTTTTGATTGTTATTAGGGCAACAAAATGGAGGTCGAATTCTCCAAGCTCTATTGCCCACCTGGCGATACGACCAGTTACTTCTTGGTTATGTAAAACACTTCCAAGAGGAAAAGATGATGGTATCATGATCTTATGTGATTCAAAATAGTGTCTTGATTTTCGAGATGTCATCAAAATAGCGTATAATAGCTTTTGGACCTCTAGGTAATGCTCCTTTGATCCATGTAAGACCTCGCTGATATAGTAGACTGGTCGTTGAGACCCATCTCTTTTTGTAATTAAAACTGCATGTCGACTTTTGTAGTCGGCAATAAATTTATGGGGCAGGCGCTAGATCTCAAACTCGATGGTCACACAAGACAAGGGATTATACAGGTTCAGGCTCTCGCGGAGGAGATAATACCCTAATCCTGTGTGCTGGAATTATCTGGATCTCTTGGGTTCGAAGATGCTCAAAGCGTAATATGCTCTGGGCGATATGAGGAGTGCTATGCTCTATGACTTGATTGCTCTAGGCTTGGATCATCGGATCCCTATGTTGTTGCCCGCCCTCTCCCTTATATAACGGGGATGGGGCGGCTTACAGAGTCCTGATCGGTTAAGAGATTTTGATCGGTTACAAGATTCTAGTTGGTTACATGATAGAGTTTACATCTTTATCTACCCTATTAACGACTCTGATTACAACCGTATCTATTATATCTAAATATAAGTTCAACTTCCTTTAGGATATGTCCCTCATGCATCGCAATGGGCCCGATGCGGGAGTATCTTCCGGCCTCCTATTGGGCTTGTCATGAGGGTACCCGGGTTCTTATATTCCACAGTAGCCCCCGAGTCCTTTGCGATCGAGTTGCCGCCTTCCTGGTTGCAGCCCAATTGAGTCATGCTTCACGCCGAGTGCTTCCAGTTCTTGATGCAGCTTCCTGACTAGTTTTTCTTTACAGCCGAGTGCCCTGTTGTAGGCAAAGAGATCGTGAAGGACTCAATAGAGCTCCACGCGTTAAACTTTTCGAGTGGTTCCTAGCCCCATTATTGGAATTTTGGCAGTCGGCTCATCTTGGGACATATCAGATCCCAAACGATATGCGTAAGTCAAAACGCTTTTCCGCTCAAGGCAAAATTCAGCCACGCTCCTTTAAATTCATTAAATCGCCGGTTCTTGATGTCGTCGTTGAAGCGCTGGCTCACACACGTCGCATCCAAATTTAGTAGCCCCAAATCATGTATATGCGAACTTAGGCAATGTAAAACAATTCACTCGGATGTGATGTCCGATCGTGTATATATAATTTTAGAGTTTTTACTCTTTTTCCTTATTGATTTTGAATTCATCCGAGTGGTTTGACTCTTTTGTTTAAGCACTCTGCCCGACTAGTCTAGCCCCAAGCGCTGGGAGTCGGCTCATGGCTCTTTTCCGTGCACGTGTTTTGGGTGACTAAAGTTCGCTGCTCATGGGGTCGAGCTTCACAACTCGGAGTTATCGCACTCGGATTCACTTGCAATCGTTAAGCAAAAGAAGAAAAATACAACTCGAGAAAAGATGTGCATGCGCACACTATTAGGTAGCCCCGACTTCATCGCTTAGTTGTGGGTCAACTAAGTAGCAAGTCAAGAAAGTCAACAATTTTATTTATAATGACATAATTGAGTAAAAAGCGACTTAGCTGCTTTATGCTCCATATGTTGCTGAATGCCATCTTTGCTCGTGGTGCAGGCGTAGGCTTGTAGATGAGCTGTAGGCGGTGCTTGGGGAGCAGGCATGGCTCGTGGCCGTGCGGAAGGTGGCGCTCGGGGCGCAGGCGTGGCTCGTGGACGTGCGGAAGGTGGCGCTCGGGGCGCGGCGTTGGCTCGTGGCCGTCGCGGAAGGTGGCGCCGGGCGCAGCGTTGGCTCGTGGCCGTGCGAAGGTGGCGCTTCGGCACTGGCGTGGCTCGTGGCCGTCGCGAAGGTGGCGCTTAGAAGCGCAGCGTAGGCTCGTGGCCGTGCGAAGGTGGCGCTCGGGGCGCAGGCATAGGCTCGTGGCCGTGCCGAAGGTGGCGCTCGAGGCGCAGGCGTAGGCTCGTGGCCATGCCAAAGGTGGCTCTCGGGGCGCAGGCGTGGCTCGTGGCCGTGCCGAAGGTGGTGCTCAGGGCGCAGGCGTGGCTCGTGGCCGTGCCGAAAGCCGTGTGGGAGCGCGACTGCGCTTCACCTACCGACTTTTCCTGATTTTGCTGAATTGCGGCCGCCGTCACCATGGCCTTGATCTGGGCCACGATCGGGGCAGTCGGGCTATCCGATGCAATCATCGGGTCCAATTTGTCGAGAAGTGTCTTGGAGGCGACGACGTTCTGCATTGGCGTGTGGAAGACGGCTTGATCTCCCAACCTGGATTGCAGGATGTCCTCGCGGACATTGCGGCCGCGAGATCGAAGCGATCGCACCTCCACCTCCTTACCCTTACGAAGACAATCTTCCCCCGCAGCTTCTTGTTCTTCTTGTTGGCGTTGGAGATCGGTCTTCTGCTCTTCTATCGCGAAGGCGCCACAACGATCGCAGCAATTCCTCACGACGCCGACTGGTTTGTCGGCCAAGTCAAAGTGACATACCTGAAATGAGTCAGCCTGATCTTTACCAGATAGGATCCGGTTAAATTCTAGGCGGACAACTTCTCCGCACGTATCTGCGACGAAGTCCAGGCTCTCGAAGCGGAAAGCCTGGCCGGAGATGAAGGTGGCGGTGGTTCCGCCGATCGCTGCCATCGAATCTATAGGAAAAGATTATAGCGCTTCCCCTACCTGGCGCGTCAACTGTCGACTTTTGTAGTCGGCAATAAATTTATGGGGCAGGCGCTAGATCTCAAACTCGATGGTCACACAAGACAAGGGATTATACAGGTTAAGGCTCTCGCGGAGGAGATAATGCCCTAATCCTGTGTGCTGGAATTATCTGGATCTCTTGGGTCCGAAGATGCTCAAAGCGTAATATGCTCTGGGCGATATGAGGAGTGCTATGCTCTATGACTTGATTGCTCTAGGCTTGGACATCGGATCCCTATGTTGTTGCCTGCCCTCTCCCTTATATAGCGGGGGTGGGGCGGCTTACAGAGTCCTGATCGGTTAAGAGATTCTGATCGGTTACAAGATTCTAGTCGGTTACAGGATAGAGTTTACATCTTTATCTACCCTATTAACGACTCTGATTACAACCGTATCTATTATATCTAAATATAAGTTCAACTTCCTTTAGGATATGCCCCCTTGCACACGGCAGCGGGGCCTGACGCGGGGAGTATCTTCTGGGCCTCCCTCTTGGGCCTGTCATGAGGGTACCCGGGTTCTTATATTCCACACTGCACTGACCACATTTGGCGTTGCAGCCAAGTAAACTAAAAATGGTTCACCCAATTGAGGGGATACCAAAATTGGAGGGTTGTTAAGATAAGCTTTTATGTCTTCGAAGGCTTTATTGTCTTCTTTGGACCACTGAAATTTTGAAGGTTTGCAAATCACCTTAAAGAAAGGCAATCTACGTTCACCTGATTGTGATATGAATCGACTTAAAGCCACCATCTGACCAGTTAGAGCTTGGACCTCCCTAACATTGGTAGGTGGTCTCAATTGTTCAATGGAACCAATTTTCTCAGGATTGGCCTTAGTTCCGCATGAACAAACAAGGAAACCTAGCAGCTTGCTAGAAGAAACTTCGAAAGTACACTTTTCGGGATTTAATTATATTCCATGCTTATTCAAATTACAGAATGTTTCTTCCAAGTCTTTTAGATGGTCAGAAGTTTTATTGCTTTTTACGACTAAGTCATCTACATGGCTTCAAGGTTGTGCTGAAGCTATTGCATGAAGGTCTTCTGCATCAAATGTTTGTAAGTGGCCCTAGCGTTCTTTAGTCCAAACGGCATCTTTCTGTAGCAGTAGATACCGAATGGAGTGATGAAAGTAGTCTTATCCTCATCACTTCTTGCCATGCTAATCTGATGGTAGCGAGAATAAGCATCAAGAAAATTCATCAGTTCACACCCCACAGTTGAATCAGCTAATTGATCAATGCGAGGTAAAGGAAAATCATCTTCAAGACAAACATTATTTAAACTAGTAAAGTCGACGTACATGCACCACTTACTATTGGATTTTTTGACCATTACTGGATTGGCAAGCCATTCCGGATGGTCAATCTCACAAATGAAGCTTACATCAAATAGTTTGTCTAATTCTGCACGTATATCTTCCTGCCGATTGGGAGCAAAGCATCGTAGCTTTTGTTTAATTGATTTTTTATCATGCTGCCTGGCTAGCCTGTGCTCAACTACCTCTCTAGGGACACCAGGCATATCAGATGGCTTCCACACAAAGAAGTATGAGTGTTCCTGGAGGAAGGCAATGAGCGCAAGCTCCTATTCCTCATTAAGACCTGACCCGATCCCAATTATCTTGGACGGGTCATTTGGATCCAATGAGACCTTCTTTACTTCCTCGTTTGGCTAAGGAGTAGTCTTGAGTTTTTCTACTTTCCCTATTTTTTCCTCTAAAGTAAGCTCTTTTAGAGGTAACTGATCGACTAGATCAAAAGACTTACGATCACACAAAAGCGAAGTAGCTTGGTCACCTTCGATGGTAATCATACCTTGTGGGCCTAGCATCTTGAGGCTTTGATAAGCATGGTGTGTAGCTACCATAAATTTGGTTAAGGAAGGTATACCTATAATAGAATTATAAGAGGACTCAAAATCTACTACTTCAAACGTTATCAATTCTGTTCTAAAGTTAGTAGAATTACCAAATGTTACTAGCAGGACTACTTGTACTAGAGGAGTGAGAGATGTGCCAGGTACGCTTCCAAAGAAAGGATTTGTGATAGTTTTTATCTTAGAGTGAGGTATTTGCATATTGTCTAAAGCATTGGCAAATAGCAAATCAAGCAAACTACCACCATTTATTAATACTCTACCCACTTTACAATTACTAATTGTTAGTGAAACAACTAATGGGAGTTTTTGAGCAGCGAATGTACCTTCTGGACAGTCTTCCTTATTGAAGGTTAGAGATGTTCCTGACCACTTGGGGTATGCGGATTGACCGGAAGAAGTGGCAATATTATTACTTCTCTACAAGCCAACTTATATTGTCATTTGGATGAATAAGCAGCAGAGCCTCCAAATATAACGTTGACGTGGTTGTCAGGCTTTTGGTATGGCATCACTTGATCTTCATCGATGTTTTAGGCCAGTAGTGGTCCACTATCTTCCGGTGCAGTAGGCATTGGGCCTTTACCTGCATAAAAAATCATCCAATTTTTTCTGCCATGTGCGATAGTTTCGTAGGTCATGGCTAAGAGTATGCAAAGGACACCATCCCACATTGCCTCCAACCGCTGTTGGATTAGTAGGATCATGATAATTTACATGACCTATTGATTTCTTTTGGTCCCAAGGACCTCTTCCTTTGCAGTGGAGTGATCGTTGATCAATAGCTACGACCTCTCTGGTGGGTATCTTAGATTTTTCCCTTCTTCTTAATCTTTCCTTTCACACGCTGGAAATTCTCATTTCTCTTGGACTTGCGCTCTTTAGAGTCCTCAAGTCCTAGTTGTGGGGGTAGTTCTCTCATCCACCATCTTGTTCCACTTCACTGCTTCATGAGCGTTGGAGTACCTATCCGTCATGTCAAAAAATTCTCACACATTTCGTGGCGGATTGATATTCAAATCCTCAGTGAAGCGTCGATATCTTACTGCCTGTTTGAAAGCGCGAATCACAGAATCATCAGTAATGTTAGGGATAGTATTCTAGACTTCTATAAACCACTTAACAAATAGGTGCAAATTTTCTGCAGGGGTTTGCCAGAGACGATGTAAATCATCCTCCTTCCCTGACTTTGTCTAACAGCTTTTGAATTTTTTTTGGAATGTGTCACACAGTATTTCCCAATTATAGATTGAGCCTTCAGGCTGGTTAAATAACCATGTCTGAGCAGACCCTTTGAGAATAGTAGGTAAATAATTAGCCATTACCTTGTCATCGCCACCCACAGCCTGGATGGCGGTAGTGTAAATTTGAAGGAATTCTGATGGATTTTGATTTCCGTCAAAGCTCTCAAGGTTCCCTGGTTTAAAGTTTTCAGGCGAATTGGCCTCCCTAAAGCCAGGAGAAAAATCTTTGCAACCTGTATAGGGCCCTATATGTGTTCGGGTGTTAGGTCGAACATTATGACCAACAAGTGATCGCTGACGCCTTTAGTGACCTAGTGAGCAAACATCATAGTCTCCTTGTCCTAGATAACCTGGATTACGACGTCTAGAGGACACATGTGTATGTCGTGAATTCGTTTGAGAGCATACAGTGTGGGAGTGGCTTTGAACTTCTTCTGCTGCATCCTCCAATTGCTGTGCAACAGAATACACAACAACCATTCCCTGAGCTGGGTCCATTCCTTCAGGATGATGGGCAAGCGCACTTGCAAGAATGCGAACATGCTGTGCAGGGGAGTTCTCTTGCGTAGAGATTGTTGAGATGTTTAAATCTCTTAATGTTTGCCATGGCACCATGGGCAGCGTCCGAAATAGTTGTTGTGCGGCCCTTTGGATGTACCTGGGTCACCGACGAGAAGATGTTATTGAGGCCATTGAATATGCGCCTATGCGGAGGTATGTATTTCTGCGTCTCGTAGGGCCTGTTCTTCCCATTGTTGCCTCTCCTGTTTCTCATGTTGTTGCCATTGTTGACGTTCCTGTTCCTCTTGTCCTTCCTGTGCCAGCCATTGTTCATTGGTCTCGAGATTTCCTAGGGCCGAGGGTTGAACGTTACCAATGGCAGCGATCTGACGATCGCATGAGTAGGCTTAAGGAGAGAACAACCCATCATCGAAGGATGATGGGGTGTAATTAAGGCTTCTGGGAAGATCTTCTGAAGCTGCATGTGTCAAAACTTCATCATTGATGCAATTAGCAAAATCATCGTGGGGCGTTGATCCCCAGAGGCCATCCGAATTTGCTGCTAGAGATGGGACAGGTTCGGGAAAATATCTGTCCAATGGAGGGCTATTGGATGCAATCTTGTTCTAGCCGATGTTGGGCCAGTGGATACAGTGTCGGTGGGCATCCATGTTCCCTCGGTATTTTCATCGAGGGGATGATGTGCTTCATCTCCGACGATGACAAAGTCCTCTTGTATGAGATCCTCGTAGTCGGCTGCATCGAGGAAGTTTTCCTTATTGAAGGTGCAGGAATTTGAGTCCATGAAATAGGAAACATTACTGTAAGTTGCCAAATTTGTCGACGTGCTCCCCACGGACGACGCCAACTGTCGATGATTCGGACTCTCTTCCACAAACTAGACACTTAAAAATGAGAATAAGTAGGGATACTCTTTATTTATTGGCTTTCTTACAATGGAATGGAATTTATAGAAGAAGATCGAAATCTAAAATAGTGAGCCTTAATCTCTTTTCTTGTTTTTTTGTTACTTCTTGCCTAGAAATGGCACGTAGGACATAAGAATTTATAATCATGAAATGGTAGGAGTTGTTGTCTGACTGCCGCCTCTTCATTTTTCTTCTAATTGTCTAGTATTTGACTGATGCCTCTTTGCTTTTTTGCAATTATCGTATTCCACTGTAAAAACTGCCGTGTCTTTTTGTCTTAAATGATGTTTTTAATTATTGTAACACCCCAAATTTTGCTTTTCTTGAAGTTGATTTGCATTTTATGCTTTTATGAATTTATTGGATTTTTCCTTATTATATTTGCATTTACTAAATAATTTATATTTGGTATATTGGTCCTTTGAGAAAAGTATTTATTTATTAAGAAAGTCAAAACAAAATTATATCAAAAATATTTTATTTATGTTTCTAAAGTCTCAAAATATTTTTGGAAGTTTTCCTGGGATTTATTTGAATGTATTTAATATTATGTCTATTGGCCTTTTGTGAAAACTAATTGAATATGATAAAACAAAAATAAAGTTTGGCTAAAAATATTTCATTTGAGTTCTAAATGTGTTAAAGTATTTTCTGGATTTTTTTTTGGATTTTTATTGATATTTTTTGCTATTTAATTGGGTCATATTTATTTTTCTAAATTGTTTTATTCGAAAATGATGTTTTATATCGCTGCATAGTGCTTGGGCAGAAACTCCGCTTGGCTCAGCCCATTTGTTCGCGTCGTCGGCCAGCGCAGCCCGCTTAGCCGAAACCCTAGCCCATGAGCCATCGAATCAGATCCAATGCTTGTCGATTCTCCACGTCGCCCGCGTGCCCGAACCATCGATCCGCAGCCATGTGTGCGCCTGCGATTGCGCCACGTCGACTCCATCGGATCTCTCCGAATCTGCCGCGCCGTCGTAATCCCGCGATCCTCGGGATCGGTTTTTGTCCCGTGTGCGCTCATCGAGGCTGCTACTTAAGCGCCGCCATGCGTGTCGTGTAGCCCGAGGCAAGCCGCACCCGTAGCCCTAGCTTTTGTCGCCTATGCTGCCGCTGTTCGCATGTGCAAGATCGTTGGAGTAAGTCGAAGCCTCCACCGTTGTTTTTCACTAATTGCTCGCCGTCCGTTGAGTCCCCGCCGTCGCCGAGGCTGCCAGCTTGTTCGTCATGTCGAGTTGCGTCCGTGGCGGGTGAAAACGTCACCGGAGATCCTCTGGAGCGCCGTTGTGCTCTTCTTCTCCCTCGACTCCGATGAAGAACGCCGTCGTGCCATCGTCGCCGCCCGAGAAGCGCCATCAACCATCGGATCTCAAGGTAGCCGCTAGATCGCGTCCACGCATCGCTCATCGGCTCTGCCACATCGCCCTCTTGCATCGCGCAATTGTTAACCGTCCGATCGGATCTATGCGCACCAGATCGCACTGGCGCCGTGAAGCTGTTGTTATAGGAAAATTTAGCAAATGCAAGACTCTTCTCCCAATTAGCGCTATAAGAAAGCAAACAGGCTCTGAGCATGTCTTCCAGAGTTTGATTTACTCTTTCAGTTTGCCCATCTGTCTGAGGATGATAAGCTGTACTGAAGTTTAGCTTAGTTCCTAATAGACTGTGCAAACTTTCCCAAAAACGGGAAGTAAATTGGGAGCCTCGATCAGAAATAATAGTTCTGGGAACACCGTGCAGACGCATAATATTCTCCATGTACAATTCCGCAAGTTTGTCCCCTTGATATGTGGCCTTAATTGGAATAAAGTGAGTCACTTTTGTTAACCGATCAACAATGACCCATATAGAATCATTCCCTTTTCGAGTCTTGGGTAGGCCGGTGATAAAATCCATACTAATGTCTTCCCATTTCCATTCAGGAATTTGTAGGGGCTGAAGGAGACCAGCAGGACGTTGATGTTCGGCTTTGACTCGCTGACATACGTCACACTCGGCAACATAGGAAGCAATTTCCTTTTTCATGCCGGGCCACCAATATTCCTATTTTAGGTCTCGATACATTTTTGTGCTCCCGGGGTGAATAGAAAGAGGAGATTCATGAGCTTCCTTCAAAATCAGTCTCTTGAGTTCTGGATCATCTGGGACATATATACGATTTCCCCACATAATTACTTCATCTGCACTTTCAGAGAATTCGGACTCCACAACTTCTCTTAATTGCTTTCTAATTTTGACAACGGCTTCATCCTTGAATTGAGCGGCTTTTACATGAACTCTGAGAGTTGGTTGCAATTCAAGAGTAGCAACATAGCCTTCTTCAACCAAATCCAAATTGAGCTCTTGGAATTCACTTTGCAGCTCGAATTGTTCGGAGATGAAATGACAATGAAGTTTCCGACTGAGAGCATCGGCTACAACATTAGCCTTACCAGGATGGTAATGAATGCCAAGGTTATAGCCTTTGATCAACTCTAGCTATCTCCTTTGCCTGAGATTTAGATCTGGTTGGGTGAAGAGATATTTCAGACTTTTGTGATCTGTATAGATTTCACATCGATTGTCAATAAGATAATGTCTCCAAATCTTCAGAGCATGGACAACGGCTGCTAACTCCAAATCATGAGTAGGATAATTTTGCTCATGCGGCCGAAGTTGACGTGAAGCATATGTGATAACCTTTCTTTCTTGCATCAATACACATCCAAGGTCGTGTCGTGATGCGTCGCAATATACCTCAAAGCTCTTATGAATATCAGGCACAATAAGAATTGGAGCTGTGGTTAATCTTTTCTTAAGCTTTTGGAAACTTGCTTCACATTCTGGGGTCCACTCAAATTTCTTTTCCTTTTTCAGCAGTTGAGTCATAGGACGAGCAATTTTGGAGAAGTTCTCGATAAAGCGGTGTCGGCGTTCCCTCTCCTTGAATGGTTAGACTCGGAAGCCCAAGATGTATACTGGTTCGGGCCGAATGTCCCTACTCCAGTTCGTGTGGTGGTGCTATATTGCTTCAGATGCAGATGACTGCACGGTTTTTACAAGCGGGAGCTGAGGGCTCGAATGCGTGAGAGCAAGAACAGCCTATTCGTGAAGACCAAGAGGAGGGAGCCCCCTCTCCCAGAGGATCCTGCCTCCCTTTATATAGCCAGAGGGGGCAGGTTACATGGGAAGTTGGGAGAGGGAAGGATGAGGTGATCTATGCTAGGAGTTCTGGTCCTCTGTCTTGGCGATTGGTCAGCGTTCGCTTCACCCCACGCTGGGTTGGTGGACTCATTGAGCAGAGCAGTTTGCTGTTTCATCGGGAAATAGCGCACCTGCCCTCTGCAAGCCTGTCAGGCGTTGATGTTGTCTCGGGAGGGAGCGCGTCTTCACGCTGAGCGTGTCTGGACGATGAGACCGGAGCTTGACTTCGGCGACCTCCTCGCCACCTCAGAAAGGAGCCACCTGCCCCCGCACAGTCACTCTGAGTCGTCGTGTCCTTAGGGCACGTGGCTAATGGCTGACGGAGGCCCAACACTTGGCCCTTGGCGGAGATCGCCTCAGCTTGGTCGGAGCTCGTGGGGAGTCCGACCTGTGGCGGGGGTCGGACGCCCCATCGGGTCAGAGATGAGCTTGGGGTAGCTCGTTAGGTCGGGGACGAGCTTGGGTCTGCTCGTTAGGTCGGGGACGAGCTTGGGTCAGCTCATTAGGTCAGGGTCGTGCTTGAGGCAGCTCGTTAGGTCGGGGTCGAGCGTTCTTCTTTGCCCCGCGGGGCCTTTGGTCGGAGCCGAGCTTGGGGCAGCCCGTTCGTCACTCCAGGCCGTTGGGGTACCCATGGTATGAGTACTCGTCAGTAGCCCCCGAACCCCCGAGCGAGTTCGTTAGATACGGTCGGGGGTTTAGCTTGGTCGGCGAAACATGGTCGAGTGCGGCGACCGGGCTTGGTCGGCCGATCCGACTGACCTGGTCGGTTGGTTCCAGCCTGGTGCGCTCGGGCGCATCCGGCAGCTGCAGGAGAACTGGTCGGGGGTATCTCTACTGCCGGATGCCTTTAATTACTTCGTTGTGCGTGTCATGCATGGTTTTGCACGTCTTGACCATACGTCTTCTCGGCCGCTTCGGAATCTGGCGAAGGCCGCTTCATCTTCCGCATTTGCATTTACTTGGAGCCGTTTAACCTCCCTTCATTTGGGTATATAAGGATATCACCGCTCTCTTGAACGGTTGTCCCCAGCCCAGAATCCTCCTTTGAAACCTCTCGATGGCTTCGTCGCATCCGCTGGTTTTTGGCTTTGGTGATGACGACGAGGTGGAGGAGGAGGATCCCTTGGCCGAGCTCCGGGCCAAGTACAACCAGACGTTGGCCGAAGTTGCAGAGGAGGAGGCCGTTACCCGCGATATCGCCGCCGTCGATGCGCTGCTTGCGGTGGTTCCGAAGCTCTTTGAGGCGAGGAGCATCCTCATTGAAGCTGTAGTTCGCGCGCGCCGGGCATAGTCGTTAGGTTCTTTCGTAGCATTATGTAACGTTCGAACCTGGCGGCTTATAATAAAATTTCCTTTTCGGTTTTGGCATCTGTCAGTGTGGTGAGTTCGTTTAGGCATTTTTCCCAACTGACCTTGCCCTCGAGGGTCGGCAGTCGGTAGAAAGCGATTTCCCCTGAGCACAGACACTTGGATGCCTCACACGGACGTCCAGATGCCTCTTGGGAGGTTCTGTTGTCCTAGTGCTCGTTTTACGTCATAGCTGGACGGGGCCTTGGTCAGCGTGGACGCCCAGATGCCTCTCGGGAGGTTCTGGTGTCCGAGTGCTCGTTTTACGTCGTAGTTGGACGCGGCCTTGGTCGGCGCGAACGACCAGATGCCTCTCGGGAGGTTCTGGTGTCCGAGTGCTCGTTATACGTCGTAGCTGGATGCGGCCTTGGTCGGCGCGGACGACCAGATGCCTCTTGGGAGGTTCTGGTGTCCGAGTGCTCATTTTATATCGTCGCTGGACGAGTGCTCATTTTACATCGTAGCTGGACGCGTGCTCTATTTACGTCGTCGCTAGACAAGTGCTCATTTTACGTCGTAGCTGGACGTGTGCCCGTTTTACATGGTCGCTGGACGAGTGCTCGTTTTAGGTCATAGCTGGATGCGTGCTCGTTTTACGTCGTCGTTGGACGAGTGCTCGTTTTACGTCATAGCTGGACGCGTGCTTGTTTTACGTTGTCGCTGGACGAGTGCTCGTTTTACGTCGTAGCTGAACGCGTGCTCGTTTTACATCGTAGCTGGACGCGGCCTTGGTCGGCGTGGACGCCCAGATGCCTCTCGGGAGGTTCTAGTGTTCGAGTGCTCCTTTAACGTCGTCGCTGGACAAGTGCTCGTTTTACGTCGTAGCTGGACGCGTGCTCGTTTTACATCGTAGCTAGACGCGGCCTTGGTCGGTGCGGATGACCAGATGCCACTCGGGAGGTTTCGGTGTTCGAGTGCTTGTTTAACGTCGTAGCTGGACGAGTGCTCGTTTTACGTCGTAGCTGGACACGTGGCGTCCGTCCCGAGTCCCCATCTGGAGAGGGCAGCTGCGAGAGGAGTGACCGCGGTCTATCCCTCGTGTACGCCCCGTCCGCAGGTGTAGGACCTGGAGGGGTTGAGCAAACGCGCGTTTACCTGCGTCGGTTTGAATGCCGTGCTCGTGGATCTAATAACGGGTGATCCGAGTGGAACCTGGAGATCCCCCCAAGGGGGACCTTTCCAAGTGAACGATCCCAGCGTAGGGTGTCCGGCACACTGGGGGCGACCCATGAGAAACCTTTCTTTACTCGATCCTGTATCGGACTCTGGGCCGTCCGCCAAGCCAGAGCACAGCTGGTTGTCACCCATCGATGGGTTCCGCGGGAGAGCGTGAAGTATGATCTCGGACACGAGTTAAAGCGATTGGGTCGTCCGCCAACCCAACTAGAGGCCCACTGGGGGCACGCCTTGTCCTCGCCCCTTGCTCAATTTTTGCTCGAGGTGTTAACGAGGCTGATTTTTACGCCGCAGCTTGGCGGAGGGCGTCCATCCCGAGTCCTCATCTTGTGAGGGCATCTGCGAGAGGAGAGGCCGCTATCTGTCCCACGTGTACGCCCCGTCCGCAGGTGTGGGACCTAGAGGGGGTGAGCGAACGCATGTTTACCTGCGTCGGTTTGAACGCCGTGCTCGTGGAGCTAATAATGGGTGATCCGAGTGGGACCTGGAGATCCCTCCCAAGGGGGACCTTTCCAAGCGGACGATCCTAGCGTAGGTGTCCGCCCACCGAGAAGCGACCCATGAGAAACCTTTCTTTACTCGATCCGTGTCGGACTGACTGGGCGTCGTTCGTCACCCGCACACTACAAGAATCGGGAAAAATTCGTGGGCCAAAACCCACGATTTAAGCAAAACCCACGAATTTAATTTAAATTGTGAGCAAACCGTCAATTTAGTTCACTAATTTAACTCGACGAAATTAATTAATTAAATTCGTGGGTACCACGATTTAAGTTAAATTCGTGGGTTTCTACCAAGCCCACGAATTTAATTTGGAATTGAAGTTAAATTCATGGGTTTATTAAACCCATTTAATTTAACAGATTAAATTAAATGGGTTTAATAAACTCACGAATTTAACAGATTAAATTGTGGGCTAAATAACCCACTTAATTTAATTCGATAAATTCGTGGGTTTAATAAACCCACAATTTAATCTGTTAAATTCGTGGGTTTAATAAACCGACAAATTTATCTATCATTTTTACAAAAAAAATGTATATATATATATCCATATATATATCCAAATGTATGTATTTTTATATATATATGTATCGCACTCAATACATATAACAACTAAAGAAGAAAAGAAAAGGCAAAAGAAAATTGAAACTAAAAATTACTAGTTTAAGAATAAATAAGAAGGATCATCTATTTTGTTCAAATCCGATCGAAACACTAACACAAAAGACAAACTCCACAATGAAGTTCAAGCGAACGAAGAATTAACAAACGAGACACCAAACCTATTACCAAGACTAAAATATCAAACCAACCTTTAACTCTTCAAAATCGGCTTAAAACTAAGTCTTCGAATGTACAAAATTTCGCATGACCTCTCTTGTAAATAGGACATCCACTCAACAGCATAAAAAAACATTTGCGATTATAATATATATATCAATCTCTCAAACCGTATGAGACATTCTAGCAGATCCTTAGATAATCCAATCACACATCCAACGGCAATTTGTAAACTACGCAATGACGTATAAACACATTACAACCGCAATAGATACAATCCACATTCCATTAAAATAAGTCCATCACAATAAGTCGATCACAACGATCCATCACAACAAGTTATAAAGTACAACAGCTTATACACCAATCGAGCTCACAATGGAATTCATGCCTCGGGTTGTTGGAGTTGTGGGCGCTACCACCACCGTCGGCTGCTTGTTGAAGATGTCTTCTATGATGTCATCGTTAGTACGCGGCCGGAGGGCGTGACCTAGAAACCTGCAAGTTCAAGATTAACTTAGGTTGTGCTACAAGTAACATTATGCTGATTCACATGAATATCAATATGAGAATATCAATAGTACTATTCAACCAAGACACAATATGAGAATATCAATATGACAGGTCAAGCTAAACAAGAATAGATACTATATATAAGAACTACACGCATTTAGCTAGTCAAGATATGCTGCAATAATCATATGAACATCAATCTCATATTCAATGAAGCATCAAAGTAATACTCTCTAGTATTAACATAAGGCCAAGATTACAACTAAAATTATTTAATTCAACTTCCAAAGACCCCAATTGCATCACTGAGTATTCAAAAGATAACAAACAGTGAAAATAGTTCAAAGAAGCAATTAAGAGTTTTGGTAGTCATTTTAAGAGTTCAATATACAAAGTACAAATATAAAGCATTCTACAAGGATAAACAATCAGATTGTACATGGGCAAACAACACATTCTACAAGGATGCCATATAAAGCATTTAAAACATAAGTTCACAATTGAACAAGTTGTCTTAAGATAACTTTTCAATTCCAAGAAGTCAGCACAATATAAGGTTCGAAATCAAAAAGTTATTGACAGAAAGGAAAAATCAAATAGCACGTAATGGGTTAATAATTTGGTAAACCATCACTTATCTACAGGAGCACAGCAATGAACTTTCATAAGCACACAAGTAAACCTTTTCAAGTATGAACATTGAGATGATTTGTGCAAGGTTTAAGAAAGAGTTGCCTAAATGTCCTAAAATCGACTAAGTTATGCATTTCAACAAAAATTATCACTTTTGCAACAGATTACTCAGATTGATATATACTAAAAGAATGAACTAGACACCAAACCTACTACCTCTACTAAAAGACCGAAACCAACCTTTTAACTCTTTAAAACCGGCTTAAAACTAAGTCATTGAAATGTACAAAATTTTGGCATGACCTCTCTAGTAAATAGGACATCCACTCAGCAGACAAAAAAGCATTTGCAGTTATAATATATATATCAATCTCTCAAACCAGAAGGAGACATTCTAGCAGATCCTTAGATAATCAATCACACATCCAAAACGGCAATTTGTAAACTACGTACGCAATGACCACCACCGCCGCAAGACCGTTGAAGATGTCTTCTATGATGTCGCTCGTTAGTACGCGTGCCGAGGGCGTGACCTGAAACCGTAAGTTCAAGAATTGACAAACTTAGCTCGTGTCGCAAACTTAGAATGTTTTCACATCCATACCTGTGGTGTCGTCCGAGGTGGCTGCAGGCCCACGGGTTGAAGTACATAGGCATTCCTTGGCTTGGCATAGGTGGTGGGTACATGTAGAACGGGTTTGGAGGTCTGGAGCCCTGTAAGGCATAGACAGTACATTATGCCACATATAAATCATTCATTCAAATTTTGAATAACGAATTGAACCGATCCGCTTTACTCGTGGTGCCTCTCCGTAGAAGGTGGGGTGATCTCGTGGAGGAACATGTAGAAAGGAGGAGGAGGTGGGAGCTCTGTGGATCATAGTTTGTGATATGAAGTATACATAATAGAGTTTTTGAAAATAAAGAATGCATGAGAATATCATATAACCCGAGGTGCATCTCCTAGGGTGGTGCCTCGCATCCCAAGAGGGTTTATGAAGGACGCCGGGGGAGGCTGAGCACCCTGTGATGCTTCTCCTTGTGGTGGTGGCTGCATGTGCGGAGAAAATATGTAGAAGGGAGGTGGCTGGGAGCCCTATGACATAATAGTCCAGTTTGTGAATTCGTGATTTTACGAGCTAAGTGAATTAAAGAGTAATGAACTCAAGTATCTTTACCATGAACAGAGGGCTAAACACCGCACGTTAGGTCCAAGAGATTGTGACAGTTGTTGCATATAGATTGTTTGTTAGATTTTAATCACAAATGTAAACTTGAGCGTTTTGTTCAAAGTTGAGATTGTACCTGCAGATACATTTTAATGTATTTTGAGTCTTCTCGCTTCTCGAGCTTCTCTCATGCTTGACGAGACTCTTCTCGCTTGACGAGCCTCCTCTCGCTTCACGAGCCTCCTCGTGCGCTTGTGCTTCCTGTGCGGACCTCGACGAGCGAGCACTTCGTGAGGAAACCGAGCCTCGTGGAGGACGATCGCACCACAACTCCATCCCCATGGCCCACCTACAAACGATATATATCGAATGTGACCATGCAATATTTTTTTCCTTAGTAGAGCGAAACAAATAAAATCACTTTTATTAACGAACCTCCCATGCTTTAGGCCCTCCAGCGTGGTACAACGCTCCACATCGACCATCGCGCCCTCCAATCAACCTCCGCCCATGACGTTGTGTCATTTGTTCTCATATGACGCTTGCAAAACAAGATTTTGGTGCTCCCGGATGTAAATTTGCACAAAACATATTGTGTCATTTATACTTACCATCCTCTCACTAGCCCCGTCATCGCACAACACATCCGGTTTCGTGGATCCTCGCCTTGGTGCCCCGGATGTAACTTCCACAAAAGTGGGAGTACTCCCACTTTCACCTCCTACGATGCAAAGTTATAAACATAGTGACAAATTCACTAACAATTATAATACCGATACTTACCATGCGTTGCTCTAGGCCAATGTGTCCATCTACGCCGTACTTGTGCTTCCCCAATCTACTTCTTCTGCTCCTCGATTTCTATTTGATTTTTCTTGAAAATCCTCCGACCCCAAGACGCACATCCACCTCCAAGCCTCCATGTCCTTCATTATCCAATCGACCGAGCTCGAGATACTCTTGTTCGCGTGTGTATCCTCCTCGCCTTTGGTCCTCTTCTCATGTTCACCTTCTTCACCCTCTTGTAAAATTGATGATGCTTGAATGCGTGCATTGTCGAACGAATCTCCGACAACCTTTGTGCCCACCGTTGAAGACGCTTTTGGCCTTCTTCAAAGCGTTGTAATCGCTTCGTTCTCAAGCCGAACCTCTCTTGCATATAATCACACATCACAAATTGTACTTACATTTAAAGCAATACTCAAATAGAGTAAATACATAACGCAAACTCACCTAAGCCAGCCCACATCGCGCTACTCGACATGTTTGGTTGTCTTCGCCTCCTTCCACGCTCTCCTTCAACGCCTAGTGCTTCCAGCCAGGGTCGCGAATCTATCCCCTCACCGACTCAACCATGCGGTAGTAGTACCGCCAAGGGCTCCAAAGACGGCGTTAACCTTTGTAATGTGGCCCGCCCCACCCAACCCGGCTCTTTCCAAAGGCCTACAACAAAATACAAGACAAAGATGCATCAAAACAATAAGTTGTCACTTAGCTAATGCTAAAAGAGAAGATATAATCATACTCGCTCCGTGTACCTCTATCAACCTCCTATTGGCCGGGTTGCATCTCTGACGAACCGAGATGGTTTTACTTAAACTCAAATGCAAATAATTAGTTCATAGACATTACAATGTAAATATGGAGATTAAATGATAATCAATACTACACATATACCGATGGTACCCAAGAAGACCCGCCTCTTCAATTGGCTCTAAGGTCGCCTCCAACTCAGATTCTGCCACGCTCGCCTCGGCGTCAGATCTCAGACTGCTGCCCCACCGCCACCACCCCAACGACCTCCTCGCCGCCGCCTCGCCCATGTCGCCATGCTCACATCCCAACCGCCTCCTCTCGCAACCCCTACTCGCCTCGCCCTCCTATGGTCGCTCCCGCTACTGCTCGTGCTCGCCATCAAGCACCTCGAGCCGCTCCTCGCCATTGCCTAATCGCCGCCAAAGAAATATGGCGCCGCCGCCGCCGAGTCCCGACCATCGTAACCCTTGCTCTCGACCTTCCGGAGGACGACCACCGAACTTGCCTTTAAGCTTGTCAACCTGATGCCCGAACATACTCATCTGCTCAAATTTGACAAGAGTTAGTATACAGTTTACAAATAATTTTCAATAACTTGCAAAAAGAATGAGACAACTATAACATGTAAAAATGAAGGAGACAACAATGACTTGTAGAAATGAACGAGGCAACAATAATCTTACAAAATATACATATCAAAAGTCGCCGCGCGCTTAATCGTCTGCGACTGTATTTCATTGAGACGTGCTTGAAGACGTGCAATCCCCATCGACTTTTGAGGGCGTTTCCGTGACGGGCCGGTTCATCCGTTATTACGTGTGTGGCATCGGTAGGTAATTGATCGAGTCCTGCCCCGTCGGAGACAAGGAAAGAATCCCCCATAGCTTCTTCTTGATATACATCACCCACATCATCCTCTATGTTACTTGCCACATACGAAACATCCCTAGGAGGATATACTTCAGGGTTAACTTTAAATACAACCCACCAAACCTTCAAGCTACGGTGAGGATAGCTCAGGTAGTACACTTGCTCAACCTGATGTGCAAGCACAATGTTATTGATATGGCCTCAAGCGCGAATCGTGCTTCACCTCCACCATCCCAAAGTCATCGACACGTGTGCCGCTGTGTGGATCGAACCAATGGCAATCAAAAACACAACCTTCAGCTTTTTTGCCACCCCAAAGGTATACTCAATTATGTTTTGTACAACACCGTAGTAGTCTAATATATCGCCACCGAATCGGATGACGCTGTGACTACTCGCTGCTTGAAGTGGCCGCAAGTGGACGGCTAGCTTCTAATTTCACTGCTCAAAACGGAACCCGCTCACATCACAAATGACTATAGCTCCTGCCGCCACATCACCATGTGAGAGCCGCGGAGATCCTCGTGACTGAGGCATCACGCATACACTATATAGCAACATTCATCATCGTTAGTCTAATATTAAGTTATTACAACAATTCATTTTAGAAAATGAATAAATAGTCAAATTACATGCTAATGGAACCATTGCACTAAGCTTGGGCCGCCTTTCAACCCATCACGACGAGGTTATCCAATTGCTTAGTTGTGGGTTGTCGAGTTGACTTCCAATTTTCTTTGTCAAATACTGCGCCATTTATTCTCGGGTTAAAAGGACACTACATCGAAATGTTGAAAACATAATCGTAAAGTCACTTACTCAAAATATTTTTCAACTTCTACCATGTTAGTGAACATGTAAAGCATGGCCATGTTCCACTCCTCATACTCAACATGGTGTGCAATGTACCCAACAAAGTTGACCCTTGCATTGAAAAAGCTTAAGTTCGCTCAACGGTTCTTCTTCCGCGCACGGCATCGATTCTTACGGACATTCACGTTGTGCTTGAGTGCGAAATACTTTGTTGAGAAGTTTGTGATCTCTTTACTTGCATAAGCCTCGCGATACACCCTCTACCCTTGCCTTGTTGCGCATCGTAGCTCTAAGCTTTTTCAACTCCCTTTCCCGACTATACATCCATCCGAACTGCGCAGACCTCCAACCTTCGCTTCCTAAGGTAGATGCACCAGCAGATGTTGCATCACATTCATAAAACCAGTGGGAAAGTTTTTTCCAACTTGCATACAAGCAATGGAATTCCCTTCTAACTTCTGATCAACGCCTTAGAGATTTCTTACCGCATATCCGCCTATAGAAGTAATCGAGCTCGCTAACATCCTCCACAACTCATTATCAAAATAGCCACTAAACATTACCGAACAAGTCTTTCCATGATAATATGGTAATCATGACTCTTTAGCCCGCTTAGCTTACGGTACGACATTCACAACCCGCTTTATGTTAGATGCATAGCGATCAGAAACTTTAGAGTTTTCAACCACCTCAAAATCTGTTTACGGTCTTCCTGCTTCACACAAGATGGAGCTCTATGGCCGGCTCTCATTTCCATTTAAACCAACTTTAACCTCGAGCCACGGCCTAGCACAATGATCACCCATGTCTTTCCTAGCACTCACGTTATCCTTTGTTTTGTCGGTTACATCAAACACCATGCTTATGATGCTTTCGCCACATTGCGCCTTGGTGCATCAAATCTATGTTATGCGGCGAATCAAAGCTGCGTAAGGCAGCTCCCAAAGAAAAGAAATATGAGTCCGCTTGTGCTCCTTTCCATAGCTGAAACCCACTCGTAGATCGCATGCCGACTATGCCATTCACTATCTCTCTCCTATGAGTCGCCTGGCCTTTTTAACTTTCTCGTCCTTTTCAAATGCTTTGGCGCCGTTCCTAAAAGGGTGCTCACCGAAGCCATCGCCGATGGCAATCAAGAATGTGATCTTTTACCGCGCGTGAGCCCAATGCATCGTAGTCACCATACAAATTGACAACACAGCGACTATGAACACACCAACCGCCCAAATGCCATATGCCAACAAATCATGGACCGACCATGTATGCGGCTCGTAAGGTAAATTCTCTACCACCAACGCTGTCAGATGCCTTTTCCTCGCCACAACTTCTTCACTCATCAATTAAGGGCGCGATGAACACATTGAGATCCTTCCTCGGATGCTTAGGACCTGAATGACAAGAGCAAGGAATATGAACCCTCTTTCAAGCAAATCTCGGTGGAAGATTGTATGGCATGATGAAGACCGCCAACAAGAGTAGGGGCTAGCGCCAGGCCGAAGGTGTGAAACCGTCCGTGGACAAACCAAGACGGACACACCTAGGGTCGCTTGCAAATGCAGGATCGAATCGGTCCAATGCCCGCCATGCCTCGCCATCGACTTTGATGCACCATCATATCCGGTCTTGGTCCTCACGCTTACCTTCTTTGTGCCACCGCATATGTTTCATTGCTTCTTTTGACATGTATACCGCTTAAGTTTATCCGTGATCGGCATGTACCAAGTCGCTTAGTCGCGACCTTTGTAGTCACCGATACCCTTCCTCATCTACCACCTCAACGAACCGCACTTACCGCAATGCATACAATGGGTATCCTTGTCATGATCCTTCCGTAGCAGCATGCAATTATTCTCGCACACATCAATCTTCCGTAATTCATCCCGAGGCCGCCATCAACTTTTTCGATTGGTACAAATCCTTTGGCATCTTGTGGTTAGGCGGAAGGACATCATTCATTAGTTCAAGCAAAGCGCTGAAGCATTTGTTCAAAAGTTGAACTTCGACTTCATCGACATAAGCCGTAACCGCATGCGGACGGTCACATTGGTCAAGTCATGCAGCTTCTCGTCCGAGGCGTCAAGTAGCCTATAGAATTCCTTAACCTCCTCCTACCGTGACCTCCCCGAGTTAAATTCACCCCTCGCCAAGATCATCCAAAGATCTCTTCCATCCGGTCGTGATCCTCCACATGGTCCAAAGATTCTTCCATCTCAATGGCCTCGCCCGCGGCCTCTCCATGACAAAGTGCCACACCAAATAGTTAGGCATGAACCCGCTTTTGCAAATGTGATATCGCACTATATCCTTGTCAGAGTAATGTTATTCTCGCAGAGGGTACACGGCAATACACATATTCAGCTCCTCCAATAATGCTTGCTTCAAGAAAGCATCCGTGATCCGCCCCATTCCTTGAGTGCCCCCATCACTCCTCCATCCGCCATACATCGCCTTCGATCGTCACCCATTATCAAAGCTAAACAAATGAAACAATGTCAACATACGACCGTGGCTTAGGTGACAAAGACAACCCTATTAGGAAAGATGTGTTCTAAACCCACCCAAGAATGGAGGTTATTGCATGCGACTGTGACGCGGCGCTACGAATCGAATGAAATTTGGCAAAGATAATTCGCTGTTTCTCCAAACGCACGGCGATGTCAAAGCGCCGAGAACAACAGGTTATGTGGCCGAAATCACGCTCGATCGCTTCGCACATCACAGCCCTATGCAACAACCAACATTCTCGGCCGTCCAAAATACGCCGATAATTCCGAACCGCGCGACTCACAAGCAAATGTGAGATGCGCCGCTCTTAACGGGTGACGCCTATGCTCTCTACTGCTCGACACAAACCCTAAACTCTAACGTTATATACAACGGCAAATGAGAAAATAAAATATATATATCATATGCAATAATATAAAATGAGATGAAATAACTTTAAACGAATATAAAAAGAGATGAAATATACCTTCTCCAACGCCGGTGGGGCCGCGGAGGGTCCGGGAGGGCGGGTGGCGCCAGCGATGGCGCCGTGGCGTGGCGCGGCGGGTGGACAAAGTGGCGGGTGGCGCCGGCCGCCGGTGGGCGGGCGTGTCTCCGCCGATCGAGCGAGGCGGTGGTATGGGCGGGAGACCGGCCGGGCGGCGCAGAGACGGGCAGCATGGGGCGACGGCGCTGGTGGCGCCGGGCGCAGGCAGTTGGCGGCGGGCGGCGGGCGGGCGGGCAAGGCGACGGGGCAAGGCAACGGCGGTCGGTCGGGGGCGAAGCTGGCGCGCGGGGCAGGGCAGGCGTACGGCGGGCGGCGACGGGCGGGTTGCGGCGAAAGGGCGGCGGATTGCGGCGCAGTGGTCGATCCGGGCGGGCGGCGCGAGCCAAAGCCGGCCGGCGGTCTTAAGCGCCGAGCGCAAGCAAGGCGGTGGAGCGGCTGGTGGGGCGGCGAGCGGCGGCGAATAGGGGCGGCGCGGCGCAGCAAGGCGCGCGAGGCGGCCGGGCCGACGACGGGGGGACAAAGGGCCTTGGGCGACAGCCGAAGCGGGCGGGGCGGCGGGGTTCGGCGGGCGGCAGGCGGTGGGGAGGCAACACGTCACGGGCTCGTGGCCGGGCTAAGCGGGTCGGTGAGGGTTTTTTTGCCCCTGTTAAATTCGTGGGGATGACAGTGGCCCACGAATTTAAATTTTTAAATTCGTGGGTAACTTTTGACCCATGAATTTAAATGTTTAAATTCTTGGGTAAGTTTTGGCCACGAATTTAAATGTTTAAATTCGTGGGTAACTTCGAGCCCACGAATTTAAATGATTAAATTCGTGGGTGTTATTTGAACCCATGAATTTAAATAAATAAATTCGTGGGTTTCATTTTGGTCCACGAATTTAATTAAAAACATGGGTTTTATACAAACCGATGAATTTAAATAAATAAATTCGTGGGTTTTTTTTGGGCCCACGAATTTATAAAACCAACAAATTTTTCTCTGTTTCTTGTAGTGAGAGCACAGCTGGCTGTCACCCATCGATGGGTTCCGTGGGAGAGCGTGAAGTATGGTCTCGAACACGAGTTAGGGCGATTGGGTCGTCCACCGACCCAACTAGAGGCCCACTGGGGGCTCGCCTTGTCCTCGCCCCTTGCTCAATTTTTGCTGAGGCGGCTTGAGTCCACTTGGTGGATCATGCCTTTGGAACCCGCAGCTTTTGAATGGGCCCCGGGCGCGAGCTATCGAGCTCTTTTGCCACTTTAGCCAAGCAGCGCCCGTGGGCCTTTTCGCACGCCTCGAGCAATGACCCACCAAGGGCGAAGACCGAGGTAATAGGTGCGCCGTCAAACGGTGTCTTTGCACCTCCCGCACTCCTATCGTAACTTAAATGCATAGAGAGAAATTGGAAATCATTGCGTTTACCAGGGGCCTGGCGTGGCAGCCGAGGGGAAGGGGCGTGCGATGCTTCACCCGGGAGGTGTCTGCTCGACCGGTGCCCGCCAGCGCCAGCCGCCTTTAATCGGGCGCTGGGACGCGCAGGTGTCACTTGCCTTTGCTTTCTCGCCTTCCCGCTTCACCGAGACAAGAGAAAACCAGAGCGAAGGAGCCGAGAAAAGAGATCCCCACCTTCCCTTTTCACCTTTTCCATATTGCTTCGAGATGTCGTGGCCGAGTGTTCGTCGGCTTCAACCGCTACGCCCGCCTTGAGAGGAAGGGGTTCCTCTCCCGCGGATGTCTCATGGTGGAGGGTGCCGACGGGGGTCGCCGGCCCCTCGCCGGGGGATGACGAGATTGTCATGCCCGCCTTGTTCTACGAGCCTGGTTCGACTCTCGGACTGCACTCGTCGTCCACTGGCCGCTGCGACCACTACAAGGCGGAGGTGCACCACCAACCCAAACCGAGGCTCCATATTGCGATCTTCATCACGCTGCGGCGAGGCATTTCGGGATCGATCCATTGGGCGCCTGAGGCATTTCTTCCATGCGCGCACCGAGGAGGATAGCTTCTGACGCACTGCGCCATAGATAGCTTGGCCCTTCAATTGCGCGGTGGCCGTGGGTCAGACTACATCGAGGTGAAGCTGCCATTCTCGAACCGGGGGTGGCACTCCGAATGGTTATACGCCCGTAACTCGAGGTAGCGCCCACTTTCATCGGCCGCTCTCGGCGGCGGCCCGAGGACTTGGGGCGCCGATCGGAAGGAAAAGAACAGGGTGGACACGATTATCGACCGGATCAAAGTCCAGAGAGAGCGGGGACTGACCGGCGATGTCGTTGTGCCCGCATTCATGAAGATGCTTGTCCAACCCCTGATGGACAGGGTGCGCCCCATGTTCCAGATTTAGGGGGCCCGACCCATGAGGACGGTGAAGTCTGAGCGCCTCGCGCCGAGATCGAGGCTGTGGTGTCCACCGCCACGTGGGAGTGCATCGGCCGCGGTGGCCACCCTGAGCCATTCTCCTCGAGCAATCCCCCGGACTTGGTAATCCGAGCAGATCCCTTCCTCCTTTCCTCTTCCCCCTTAGCCCTTAGTAGTCGGTCTGATTAGTGTTTTTGCATTATCCAGGGTCTTGCCGGGATGGTCTCCCGAGCTTGTTTGCTGGGGGAGAAGGAGCTGAGGGCGGCGGCCCGCGCGGATGCCACGCTGCGCGAATCCGCCCGCAAGAAGCGGAGGGAGGAGAGGAAGAGGAAGAAGAAGCAAGAGCGCCAAGCAAGTTGCTGGATGAGTACCGCGATAGAGCGCTTTGACCAAGTGGGTACCGAAGCTTTGGACTCGGAGAGGACTTCACTGATGAAGTAGATAGGCCATTGTACTTTGAGCACATGGCCTTCTTCCGCTCGTTCTACGACGAGGGCTGCACTGACGACTTGGGTCGTAGCGGCGATGTAGAGGAGCAGTGGTTCTCCGTGCCGGGCGATCAGCACGGATGAGGTCGAAAAACTTCACAGCGAGGGCTTCTCGAGCCTCCCGGGTCCAATCAATTGATCGACTTCTTGAGCAGCTTAGAGCAAGATTCAAGGCCGAGGCGTAGACACGAAACGGCTGTGAGCCGCAAGGCATCCGTTAGATTTTGGACCCTTTCGTGTTACCGACCGGGCCCATCTTCAAGATCGCCGAGATTTTATTCCCGATTGGCTTCGATGCCACGCCGAGACGATGAAGCCGAGTAGCTTTCTTTGGGGACCCTAAAATGCATTTCGGTTGAGCCTTATTCTACATCATCCGAGGCTCGCAAAGGTTTCTCCAGCTCGAGAGACGCAGGTCATCGCCTTTCCTAGTTTTGACGACGTATGCGTCGCCGACGACGCCATGTTACGCCTATCTAGTCACCAAGCACGCTTGCATACATCGTAAGTAGCGCGCGCGCTTTTTAGATCAAATGGCATTGTTGTGTAACAGAACGAGCCTAACAGGTGATGAAGGATGTCGCGAAGGTGTCGGATTCTTCACCGCTTATCCGTGATAGCCCGAGTAGGCGCCCAAGAAGGACAAGTATTCGCACCGCAAGTGGAATCAACGACTTGGTCGATGCGGGCAAAAGGAATGGGTCTGGACATGCCTTGTTCGTGCTCGTAGTCGCATACACATTCTCCATTGCCCATTTTTCTTTTACAAGGACAGGTTAGCCAAGAATCCGGGTGGCGAACTTTTGACAAACCTCAAGGTCAAAAGTTTGGCGATCTCCTTCCCTATGATCTCGCGCTTCCTCGTCGAAACGACTAGAGCGTTGGGCAACCTGGCTTTGAGCCCGTTAGATGTTCAAGGAGTTCTCTCGCGACTTCCCTTGGGATTCCCGGCATGTCTGGCTGGCCTATGCGAAGATGTCTCTGCGTTAGCTGCCAAGGAAGTCGACGAGCGACTTTCCTATTTGGCGGGGAGCGCGGTTCCAACTCGCACGGTCTTGGCTGGATCT